>JARGXX010000096.1:600000-1157146 GCA_030374765.1 Agarophyton chilense
GAAACTGTCATCGAAACCGTCTGGGGCGTCGTCCAGACTGGGCGCGCTGGAGGAAACGGTGCAGACCAAGGCGCACGAGACGAGGGAGGGGCTCACCCAGCTGGCGGAGCGCGTGAAGGGAGACGGCAAGGGCGACGACAAAGAAGGCGAAGCGAGAGAGGGCAAGTGCAGCAGCGGTGTTGACAGCGGTACTGACAGACTGGGCGCGCTGGAGGAAATGGTGCAGACCAAGGCGCACGAGATGAGGGAGGGGCTCACCAAGGTGGTGGAGCGCGTGAAGGGCGGCGACAAGGGAGACGGCAAGGGGGACGACAAAGAAGGCGAAGCGGGAGAGGGCAAGTGCAGCAGCGGTGTTGACAGCGGTGTTGAAAGATTGGGCGCGCTGGAGGAAATGGTGCAGACCAAGGCGCACGAGATGAGGGAGAGGCTCACCAAGGTGGTGGAGCGCGTGAAGGGCGGCGACAAGGGAGACGGCAAGGGGGACAGCAAGGGCGGCGACACGGCAGACGACAAGAGTGACGACGAAGGCGAGGGAGAAGAGGTGACACGCGCGGCACACGCGCCCACGCCGCGTGGCCACGTACACATTCAGTGAAATGACGACAGCCAAGCGCAAATTGCAGCGATGTATGAGTTACAGTACACGTCAGCCGCCACAACCCAAAAAGCAGCGTCGAAACGGCACTGAGCTACAAACGGATAGCAATGCGAGCGTTGGCACCAACGCCAACGGGTGACCGCATGTCAGTGAGCCTGTCAGTCGAGTGCGGCGAGTGCAGCCTGTGTCTTGTTTTCTACGCGAGGCTCAATGTGTAGTGTACTTAAACCGCAGCCGCCTGTGCGCTTTAGCCACATTGGCTTTGAGAGACGTTCAGCGATTCGCATACCCTACCGTGTGAATCGGTAGCAAACTTCTTGCGCGCTCTTCGACGACCACTTTCTTGCTCGCCTTTGATCGCGCTTTCCATGGAGGACGTTGCTACCATGTCGCCGCCCGACGTGGAGGCTGCCGGTGAAGGCAAGCTGCACGCCAACAACCAAACGCTGCCGTTCATGGAGGCCGCTGCCATGCTCACCGTGTGGTCGCTGCTCGTCATCAATGAAGGCGCCATTCGTCTCGTCCAGTCCAACCCCTCACTGGGTCTGTTCGAGCCGGGTCCCTCCAGAATCGTCCGTTTCTTCCCCTTTCTCGGCGGGCTCTTCGAGGTGTTTTTCGGTTTGCTGGGCTTTTTCGTCGGCTTCGCCGCCCTCATACTGCGCTGGCACAGCCCGCTCTTCACCAAACTCTCCATGGCCGTGCAGAGCGTCATGGGCTGGTTTGTGTTCATTCTGTTTGTGATTGCGCTGCCGGCCGTGCGCGCTGCCGACGGGAAAAACTTTCATGGACGTCTCTCCGACGGCGAGAATCAATTGCTCATCACCATGGGCATCCTCACGTCATTCAACTTTTGTCTGGCGCTACAGGGCGGTCAGTTCCTCTTCTTCGGGCGTCTGGTGAGCGCGGCCACCGGTCAAGACTTTCTCAAGTCGCAGTCCGGCAACAAGATGCGTGCCGTGTTCTGGAACATGAATCTGGCCGCATCCGGGCTGTGGACCATTATTGCTGGTTCGTTGGTGCTTTCCAGCATTGGCGGCGGTAAGATTGCCAAGCCATTTGTGGCTGCGCCGCACGTGGGCTTGCTGCCCGCTATGACCGTCACGGCGGGCGTGTTAATGCTGATAGGCGGATTAGCTGGCGCTGCGCTGGCCGCCAGTGGCTCGTCTGTGCCGGGTGCGTACTACGTTGGCGCGGCGTTTGTGTATCTGTTTGCATACCTCAACTTCACCATTGTGCAATTTGGACAGCTCGACGTTACCGTCGTGGACCCCATTGATGGCGCCACCGCGCTGCACGGCGGGCTGGTGTTCATGGTTGTCGCGCTCGGGCCGTATTTTGTTAACAAGGCCGACCGCGAGAGGAAGGGCGAAGCATACTAGAGAACACCCTTTCATGTTATTTTGTGACTTTTTGGTTTTTTTTTCTTCCTGTTTTTCGTGTGCGTCCTGTGGGGATTATTTGTGCTATTTTTTTGAGCGATGCGTGTACAGTATTTGAGTAAACACAACGCATTTCTGATGAGAGTGGCAGCTAAATGTTGCTAACTCTCAGCATCATTTCCTGTTTTTCGTATTCACAGCTTACGCCTTACGCCCTGCCCTTTCCACAGTCGCGCTGCCGCGCTGAGTTATTCATTTCGACGCTGGGCTGTTTAGTTTCTTTTCTCGTCGCAATTGGGACTCTCATGTAAACTTTTGCACTCTCCCACCAGCAGCCGCCCAACACGCGCTGCTGCATTTGCGCGCGTGCCTACGTGTCATCACGCCCGATGGCTACACCATTCATCTGGGAAAGCGATACCTTCCGGAAGCAGTTTTGCGTTCGCTTTTGGCAGGCTGCTTTTATATACAGTACAAGTCCCAGTCACGTGTCAATTGCCACGTGGCATGCGCACTGACGCGTCATTACACTGGGGAGGGGAAGGGACACGCGCCTGCTTTGTATCAGTTTATGCCCTTTTTTGGGACAACAAACAGTCTGTTAGCACACTGCGGTTTTTTGATTTCATGATAATTTTGACGTTTTTCTGTCGTACTTGTAGTGGCAGCGTCGCGCAGTGGAACTATCGTAGAGCGCATGCGAAATCAGAAAACGGGACCAAGTACCCCGTTCTCCTTTTGGAGCGACCATGTTCGCACTGGCCGCTCCGGGCTTTGTTTACTTGCCCCGGGAATCGGACGCGCGATCTCCGACAGCACTTCCTATTGTTACACGTTTCGTGTGTTGTCGATTTTAGGTTCCGCACTCCCCCTCTTGGCCGGAGACAGCTGTTGTCGAGACACTACAAAGATCGCGGCCAATCCGTAAGTAACTCACGGACGACATCGCCGCACCACGCTTCACCACGTCAATCATATGCTCTCTAACTGCTTTGCGTTTTTACTGCTGTTTCTTTTGTGCGTGCAATTAAAAAAGTAAAGAGTACCTCGATCAAAAGATCTTTGACCGCTTTGAGAAAGAAAACCACGCACTTTTCAACCAACTGGTGAAAAAGCACGGCAACCTTGAGTTCCTCGATCTATTGATCACTAAGAACTCAGGCGTCTAACGAAAAAGAGCGCTGAACAACTGCGATAAGCGCAAGGGTCTGGATTTCTCAGGCCAGAGCGAGATACACGCATTTTTCAAAGCCACGGCCGTTATTATGCATTCAAAACAGTTGGACCAAATTCCAAGAAGTAGAGGCCAGACGTAGGGTAGCGATTGGGTGACTAGAAGTCGATGCGTATTGGGCAAATATGTTCAAACTGCAAGCCGAATGGGCCCAATGCCTAAAGTCTTTCGGCTCATGGATGAACCTTGCCATGTTCAGCGCCCGCAACCATCAAAACCTTCTAAAATGGATTCAGATTACTCATTCTCGTCTTCCAAAGATGAAACACTATACCACACGGCACTGATTTTGCAATTATTCGCTGCAAACAGAGTAAAATGCTTGCAAGAAATCCATAGAGAGGTGATGCCTGTCTTGGTCGTTGTTCAAACCGATAAATTGTTCATAAACAAGAAGGTAAGAAAATCGATCTAGATTACTTTCGCCGAATCTATATTAACTCTGAACCGCTGTTTTTAGTCTCCGGATTTGAGTGCTGGTTGGCGGTGACACGAAAGATATGCGAAAAGCTATGATCAGCGTTTTGTGAAACAAATTCGTTTTTCTTGCAACAGCTAGATTCTTTTACGAAGGAAGGCGCAAGCACAGATCAAAAATAACAGGTGCTCTGTGGAAATTGAGTTCTGGAATTGCTCCAGATCATCTCGTAGCATTTGTTCGACTCCATGATTCAACTATAGAGTTTACAATAAAATAGATTTGCGCCACTGTGATACAATGTTTTAGGGAGCAGTGCCTCTAGAGGCCTTCGGAATACGATTTACGAAGAATTAGAATTGACTATGCAATTCTCCATTTTCCTGGATGTATTGGAGCGCTGGACTGTTCAAAAAGGGAGTGGTAAAATGCCGGTGGCATGGCATAGTCAAAAAAATGGATAAAGTAAGCAAGCCGATTCTGCGTATGGAAGTTTTATGAGTTGAAAAGCTGCGTATATGGCATGTGATTTTTGGATCGCCTGGGGCAAAATATGATATTACTATTATGTCACAGAGATCTCTCTTCAATGATTACGCAGCGGAAAATGACCAAATGTTTCTCCTACAACAAACAAAGCTGGGACCTCTATCGACTGGTTTTACTACCTTTGCGACAGCATATATCCAATATATCGGTTCTTTTAGAAGCTACACCTTGACTCAAAGACGAAAATGAGCAAGCTCGACACTAAAGAACACATCTCTGCTCGCAAGAAAGTAGAGAGAGTGTTTGTCGCTTTTTACGGTCAGTTTGATGTACTTGATAGACCATCCAGATTGGCCTGGTGACAAGATCTCCATAATATTGTCGTTTGATGCTGTATTTTGCACAACATGGTTGCTGAAGAGCGTGGATATCGTGTAATAGAAACTTTTTGACTACCAGAAGCCGAAATACAGACGAATGGTATTATGTATAGCGCAATCACCCATCCCAACAGCAACTATGTAGCAGGATGAGATTTGAAGAACAATGTTGGATCCAAGCAAAAGTCTTTCACAGCACTTGATGATGAAATAAATTCTTACACAGAACTCCTGGAACAGTCATGACTATATGGAAGATGTGTAGGTGTTTGAGACGTATATGTCTCGGGACTAAGTTTTTCTTTACTTCAACTTTGAGACGTTCTAGTTTCCATCCTGGTCCACATTCGACAAAGTAAGTAGTGCATGCGCAGTTTTATTTTCACCTTTACATGCATTGTCAATCAGATTGACTGATTCATCTTCTCCGTTCGGTTGGGTGTTCTTTGTGGGATGTGCCGAAGCGCTATCTTTCTGTTCAAGTCGTTTGAGCTAGCGCGATTTTATTAGACGTTGAATCTCGACCTTCTCCATGTCGGTTACACCTGATGTCGCCGCCATGAGTTTTCTGACCGTCTCCTAGTTCTAGCATTCTGGATGCACATGATTTCAACCGTTTGAAACACTACGAAGTCGCGATACGGCAATCATAAGCTATTGCTTGGGCTGTGCTCGATTACGAGAAGTTATGAGAAGACTTACTTCATGGAAAGGTTTGGCCAGTAGAAATTTAATTAAAAAGTCCTGTTTTTAGTCTACACTGTAACGTGCTATCACCAAATATTTTACTTGGTATTATTTAGATAATTGTGTAGTGTCACGCCACATGTATGCATTACTGTACTGTTCTTGCTTTGTCTCTTGGCACATTAAAGGGCGCAAGGCCGAGGGGAGGACGGCGCGAGGCCAATCAACCAACCTCAACACCATCTTGGTGAGTCCTAAAAATCCTAAAGTGGTACACCACAAACGGGCACCTATATTAACAGTTCTTAGCCGTTCTGAGCTATAGCTTTTGTTCCGAGGATACCCTCTACTGTTGCACATTTATAGCACTTATTATAAAGCTTTCGGTGTGTGTGTGTGTGTGTATGTGTTGTTTTTTTGTTGTTTCCTCTACTGTTACCTGGTTATTTGTGTTGCCACAAGGGTTGTAGAGCCGATCTATTGTGCATTACGAACCGCCGCATCCATACATCCGCCTCGTGAATACACGTATTATCCCCATTTTTCAGGCACACCTGGCTCCTTTCCGCACACTCTCTTCTTATCTAAGAACCGTCGCTCGCAAGGTGACCCCTGCTCTTCGCGGTTATTTCTGTGGATATCCACCCCACACCGAGACCTCTACAGTCTTCAGTGGAATATCACACCAGTCTAGCCTCTCACGCTGCAGCTCAATCTTCTCATTCGCCACCTTTGCCTTCAAACGAACTCATTTTGTTAGATTACACTCAATTCTTTCTACAGAAGCAGACATTGTTTCATCCTTAGAGTTTTGCTTATCCAGTTTGAGCTTTTTTGCAGTGATTTATTCCTCTTCCAACTTCTTCGCTGGTTTGCTCTCCATTGGCCGCTCCGATTTGTATTCACCTCTCTGTTCCATCTCCTCAATACCAGCTCCTTTCAGAAGAGTTGTTTCCTTGTTATAAACTTTAAAAGATTCCTTGAACTTGGAATTTTTAGAAAAGTGGTAGTTAGGATTACGCACACAGTCATAAACATGAGATATGGACCTACTTCCATCGATTTAAATAAAGTTTGCGCAACGCAGCATTGCAGTCTCGTCTACGTTTCCTGTGAGATTCATACCATAAACCCGATCCAAGCACGCTTTAAACCTAGTACATTCAGCGCAAATCCTGTCCCAGTACTTGCGGCATCTGTCCGATGAACGACCCTCCCACTGCCTACTGTCGAGTTTGCATCCGGTTCCTAGGAGTGTGATTGAGATTCCATAATTGCCGCCATCTTTAATTAATGCTGCCCTGATACGCCGGCCATGCTCTACCCCCGACATGCTGGAGCCTACTGCTGGATAGGTAGAGACAGAAAAAGCACCACGAACCAGAGCCAATGTTTCTGTTTCGTTCCACTGCAGGTTCTTTCCCTTTGCTGCACGGCTAGACGTTGTGATGGCAGTGCCATTCTCTTTCGTATTCCCTGAACTCATGTCGGTGGTGGAAACTGTGGCCTGAGCACAAGGCGATAGAAATGCCTCTGATGGACAAGGCAGGCGTTGTCAGGCTTGAGCAACCGCTTTGTCCAATTTGCAGCACTTTATAGGCCACATCTTTTTGTTAGCACAAGTAATGCCATTTCGGTTGTCAGATTTGGCGCCCAAACTCTGGGAGCTCTCCTTTCTGCGTTTTCGTTGGCACATGGGTGCGCTCCGACGATAACGGCGAAGGCACGGCCGAAAGCGGCCGAGAAACGACTTACGTCGTTCAACTGCGTCGATGGAGCGTGGCGGTCGGAGGTGCCTCTGCAGCGGGAGGCACGCTAGACTAAAAACGGTTCAATTTGGGGCGGACTAAGAATTTTGCGCTGCTTTTCGGGAATTACGCTAGCCGTTGGAGAGAATTTTGGACAAAATTTTGGACAAATCCATCGGGTCTGGGCTTTGTTCAAGCGGTCGGAAATGCCCGTTCGCGAAAAAAAAGTTGGAAATATGATAAAACATTGCCAAGTACGCCGTATTCAAGTGGCGGAGGGTACTCAAGCTCCATCATAGTATCAGTTGCGAGGCAAGAACTCGTTACCCGCGCCGCACGGCGAAGTACCTCCGCTGCAAAGAAAACGATGGAATGGGTGACACGATGCGACATGGCGGGAAGTTGCGGCAGGCCAAAGCAATAGCTCTTATCACTGTTATGCGATGATTAAATGCCATGATCAGTCAATCGGTTCCAACCATCATCGCAACGCAGTTGCGACTAGGACGGATCAAACCGGAGGTTTTTCACTACACGAAGTGGTGATTAATCGTTTGAAGGGCATTTATTCCTGAAACCGATATCCCCACCCCATCGAATGTCTCGCAGAGAAATGGAACATGGAAGAGCTTCTATAGATTAGTAAAGCAGAAACCAAGGGGCGCGAACGGTATCTTCTCGAAAACATCGATGTAGATAGTGTACTTGTTCGCGCACTACAGCTCGACAGTTTTGGAAGTTTGGCTGTCCTTAGAAGGTTCTGTGAACTTCCAAATCGTCTGCCTGACCATTATTCTGCTCATTGGTACCGTCTTTACAAAAATAGCACTGATTCGAAAGAGTGTTCGTTGAAATCGTGATGTTCATCTGTACGGACTCGGTGCTACGAGGAAAGAACGGTGTGTGTCGCTATGGTGGAACCCAATACTACGCACTGAACCAACACGACTAGAATTCCGACTGGCGTCCGATCCAGTTCCATTCCATTACCGGCGACGGTTTAGCGAACGCCCTGGGTGACCAGGGGATATGGAACTATGGAATTCAATATAACTTGGAGCATGAAACACTGGTCGATTCAAAGTGCATACAATTTATCCGGGATATTAATGTGTTGGATGCGCTGGATCATCACTGCGCTCGATATCCGTGTGTTACAGTTCGTGTTTCCAGTCCTGGCTCTTGTTTTCGTACTTCCCACTCCGCGCGTTATGAATTGAAAGAGGAGCGCATGCTTGTGTGCCGTACTGACAACATGTGCGTGTAATCTTCACTTGCAAATAATATCTCGCGCGTAATCGATGAACAGTATGTTGAAAACGTTGTTCTACGCCCAGAGTTACTACACATGATATCTTTTGGCAGAGCGGCAGGTTGCGTGCACGAGAAAGCCAAGCGCGTTTTCTTGGAGCGAGTTTACTTTGATGTGGACAAGCACCACTCGGGGGTAGGTTGGTTTCTTAAGCAAGCATCTGAAGTATTCTACTGCGACTACGCGCCTCCAAAGTCGATCACTTTATACGCGTTGGCGTTGATCGCAGACAGATCCTCGATGCCGTGGAGCACTTTCCCTTGTGTCTTTGTGAAGAATCCCTGGAGTAATTCGTCGGTAATCCTCGAGAGTTCCAACGCATATTTGAAATGAGGAAGGTCAAGGAGGTCAAGATAGAAAGGGGTGGAAACAAGAATGGCTCGGCTAAGAATCATAGGAAGTGCATGCGGAGCGCCAAATAGTTCTATTGTATGAATTAAAATACCCGTTTGGCGTCATTGAATACATCTTTTGATAAACGACCCGATACTAGTACTTCGTTAAGTTTCCTATACATGACGAAGTTGCGCTTGGTCATGACATGAGCTAGATTTCGAGTTCCACTTATCCATTGTAGCACAGATATTCCGCTGGCTTCGAATGAGTACCGAAGTCGGGCCACTGTGGGGCGTAGACGAAAGTCTCTCCCGTCTTGTAGCGTTGTGACGGCAGAGTGCAGTCCATCGGAATCAACGGTTGAAACGAACGGAAGGTCTGACTTAGAACCGTACACTTCTTTGGTGCCCGAAGCCAAGAGAGCACTTGGATCGGCGGATAATGCAGCAGCTAGAATCTCAGCGCCCATGTCACTGAAGGACAAACGTGTTTGATTCGAACTCGACCATTCAAGCGCATGGTACACAGCGGCTTTACTCTTCATTGGCAGGAACACTCCAGATATGTATTCTGTCGGGCTATAAGACATGTTCCCTTGGCTTGCTTCAAAGAAGGCCAAGAATCTCGGAGCCTTATCGAAGCTAGGTGGATGAGCATAGTATATGACTGGGGTAGAGTTCTAAACTCCTCCAATACTGAGTTCGCCAAAATTAAATCGGAAACGCGGAGAATTCCAACACGTTGCTGCAAATAACTTGCAGCAAACGGCGCCTGTGGGAGTACCCCGTGACCAAGGTAGTTGAGTGCTCTCGTTGAGCCGAAGAAGGATAACCGTTCATCAGCGGTGCATATGTCATTGGCCTGTTTTGGGCGAGATCGAGTGATATCCGGTGTGTGAATGGCTACTATATACTCAGCCATGCTCGCTGAAACCGAGCAATAGGAATGGCCGATGATACGAAGACGGTTGAAGATGAGCTGTGGTTTACATTCAAAATTTCCAACATCAAATCGAGAGGATAACTCCTTCTGGTACCAGTTGATTGAGTTTCTCCTATCTGCAATAAAAATATCATTCACCACTTTGGCTAGCTCCAGTTCAATCCTGCTGTTGTTCGTGCAAACCAAGAAGATTTGAAGCAAAACTGGTACTGCGTGGAACTGTTTTTCAAGAATTCACAATACCGTAAGTGGGGACTAGTATCTTCCAAACCACACCTCTCGGCGCCCAATCCTTCGCAGAGATCATGTAAATATCTTTGTACAGTTTCCAGCTCTGGAAATAGGCAGCTTTGATATCGATGGTGGCCAGGAAATACTGAAGGATTGAGGCTATCGATTGAACCAGCCGAATAAAGGGGAGCCGTGGTAACGAGGAGTCTTTCCACATCGAGTCTCTGTCGCGATTGTAACGCAATGATTGGTAGATCAGCGTACTGGTCTCAACATAAAGTTTCGGGTAAGAGCGGGTGCTAAGGTTCGTATCCTTGACTGCGGCACTCCCAGAGTACTTGGTGCAATGGGCGGGCGTTTAATGCGTATTCTTACAGGTTGGGGCTACGGAATCGATGGCATGAAGACCAATTGGTGGAACTAATTTACCAAAGGGGGTAATTAAGTATTCTAGCGGTGCCTATTTGATTATAAGAGAGAAGTGTCACTCTAGCCAAGTAAATATCAATGGCGAGGCGCTGGGATCTCTATTGCACTGTAAAGCTATTCTGTGGCACTAAATAAAATAAACTAAACTAATTATCTAAATGTGTCCAGCTGAGGTCGGCCAGTCCACGTGGCGTCTCTGAGATACCTCAGGCCCTGGCAGCTTACAGGACTTGGCCTAAATCTTTTCTCCTTCACATATCTCCCTCTTTAGGATTTGATTTTTACGGCGAAGTCCAAATTGCCTCACACCTTCCTGGGGGTCTGGCTCTAATTAGACCTATAGGTGAATCCCAAATCTTGCTTTCAGGGTCAGAACCTTGATCATCAGCATCATAATGGTATGAACATTAGCGGTGCCGTGTCTGACATGTCGGCGTCCCATGAACAATGCGGTGGGCGTGAGTTCTTAGTTGCTCCCGATACCAATGAGCGCGACGGGGAGTCCCATCGCCGCCATCCTCGAGGATATGAAGGCGTATGAGCTGACCGTTGGCGCCCGGTTTGCAATTAATTCACCTAAGGTACTGTACGCGCAGTGGGGGGGGAGGGGGGGGGGTCATCGCTGCTTTCCCTATTTCAAAATATTCCTTTGGCAACCGTACGCGCGTCGTCCGCCATGAACCACTTTGGGCGACTAGTCCATTCGGGTTCCCGTCAGTCATCCCGCTCGGTTCAGCTCCAAATTATCTCTTTCCCTTCGTGGTATTCCTCCATTGGTCACTCGCGATACCGAACTCGTCTTATAGGCCCGTCGGATACGCCACCCTCCCTCCATAATTTCTCACTTCCGTCGGTTCCCCTAATCATCTACTGGGTACAAATCTGTGGGCAGCGGCGTCATGGTTTCGAACAACCAAGCGGAGAGCTCCTTAAGATACCAAATGGCGTACGGGCGCCCCGGGGACCGTTATGACCATACCATCGGTCGAAACCCGCGGCCAGTGCGTCATGCCATTTTGCCGTCCTCTATGGAAGAATACCAGAGACTTTTTCATGTGTATTTCGATGCCCGGAGGTTCGCTAAGATCCCATATTTTCGGAGGGGCAGTTAGAACTCGCGCAACGTCTTGTGGTATAACCGTTGGTTGCATTGTCCTGTGGATTCGCGTTCGAAGACGCGCTGTCGTAGCCTCATCCAAGCGTACATGCCGTACTTTCGTTGTGAGAAGGAAGCAGAGTACCAGTTAAGGGTGAAAAAAAGCCCTTCGGACATATATGAGGACTTCATTTCGCCTCTTGTGAGATTTCCTCCGGCGGGTTACAACCTCTTGGCACTCATGTGCTTTTGACCGCCCCATGACGGCCTGTTTTGGATGTCCAATAGGGTCTCCTGGGACAAGATGCACGAGCCCGATGGTCGTCCGCGTCAATCCCTGGGGTTCTTCTTGTGTTGGCACCAGGTGACGTTTCACGACATGAGCGCAGACAAATGTCCTCCATTCTATCTCTTGCTGCCCCGCGTGGATGAGAACCAATGGGAGATGTACTGGCGTATCTCGCGACTTATTTTGGTTTCCACGCCGTCCGTAGTGGAGTATCATTCGTCCCAACTCGTGGGGGATGACAATGACCATGAGTCTTGGTTATACTGGCAGGTACTCTTTGTTGATCAAGCGTGATGGACCTTATGTCCTTCATGGATACCGCGAAGTACGGAGTCCGTGGTAATCTTTGTTCGAATGATTGAAGGGTATGGCATGAAGAGCACATACCTGGTCCTCGAAGTCGTCTAATTCCGCTTCCAGACATCACGATTCGTTTCCTAAGGAACCTGGGCATCCAGAATATTATCCGTAAGACCCAGTTCGCTGTCGAGGAGGCCGAGACTCTTTCGAATCATGCCTTTTAGATGGAGTGGAGCAGGACTCCCGGGTTCCAATGATATGGTCACGATACTGACTCCTTCACGCCCATTCCGCTATATCCGCAGGGTTGGAAGGGCACTCGTCCCTATCCCGCCAACCTTTTTAGGAATCCACCATCGGACATTCCGAGGCGTCATAAGCCTGAGTACTGCTCGAAGGCCATTGTTTTTCATCCCCTGTGCTTCGAATCTAATTCGGACGCCACGCCGTTGGATCCTGCTGTTATGTCCGATGAAGAATCCTTTGGTAAAGATCCCTTCACCCTACCCGTGGAGGGCGTCAATTCTCCGGTCGAGTCCGATGTTGTGTTGCCGACCGCTTCTTCTCCCCCAGCTCCTCCGGGCGCTGCTCCTCCGGATGAACTCTCATATGAGTCTCTCGTCACCCATGTCACCCTCCATCCTGGAGAGGTTCTTGTCAAAGCCGCTAGGCCTGTAGGTGATGCGATTGCACAGATGTCCACTGTGGGCGTTAACATCGCTCCGTCCTCTCCATTTCCTCATTTTCCGCTTTGGTCACGGCCGCAGCCGTGGATCTCCGTCAGGTCTGCTGTACCGTTGTTGTATCTGCCTCAATAGAAATTAACACAGTCCGGAGGGAAGCTTACTCCTGTGCTCGTCGCGCGGCGCGCTACGCCGCGGTAGTCCAACAGGGTCAAGATCTGAAGATCGCTATGGTCAATCTCCTGCGGTAGCATGCACAAATGATGTCCCAGAGGATGACTGCCGACTTGGATGCCCGGTATTTTCTAAATTTGAGCGATCAGGAGGCTTCCGAGGGTGACAATAGTTCCTCAGGTAAATCTTTGTAGTATCCGCTCTGCGGAGAGAGCAGACACCTGCGACAGTGTTCGGGACTGCACAATGGGTGCTTGCGGCTAAGGAGAAGGTGTGGTAGAGCACAACACTAGCGAGCTGGAATGAGAGTTGTAAGGCCCCACTCGCCAATGAGGGGGGTTGGTACTGTTGAACGGACAACTACTTGTTGTAGCTTGTCCAGATCTCCGGTTAAGAAATCCTGAACATGGAACAAATGAGTCGTGAACCCGTTTGTTATCCTTTACGTTTGGAGTCAGCGCTCCCTTCCGTGCCTCAAGTACAGTGCACAAGGGTGAGCGCCGCACATAGTAATATCTAGATATAAACTCGGTTAGCCGATTAACCCCTCTACAGTACGGGATAACGCTTGCCACGTGGCTACTCACTATAGTACATGCCCCGTTGCCAATCCGGTATATCCCTACAAAGGGTCGAATCGGATGCGCCGTGGCAGACCGATGTCTCACGTGTAACATACCACCTAACCGACCATCTGCGGGGTGCCGCTTCATAACTCCATCTTAGCCGTTGCACTCACTTATGAGTATCCTCCTACTTAGCCAAAAAAAGATCTCCATCGTTATTCCGACAGTTGCACAATACTACAAATCCCCCCCGTTAAGCGCGAAGCACCGGCGATGCAAGACGTCCTTATATACCGAAATATGCATCGTCGTTCCGAAATTTCCTCGTGCTTAACGAAAGTACCATTTGTCTCGAACTGCTCAGCGATGAGTCCCTACGCACCGCCCAACTCCAAAAACGGAGAAATACCCTCCGAGAGTCCTGACGCCAGCAGTGGCTTCGATTTGCATGCTGCGGCGTTTTCGGTCTTCCGATCAATGCGGTCTCCTCGCGTGGGTTTCCAATCGTTTCTCTTACAGCCTTCGGCTACAGGTATGATGTCGAACGCGGCTTATGTATCCTCCGCTGGGATCATTCGAGCGCCGTCTCGTCGGGTTCAAGGCAGCTATCCCCATCCCGCGGAGTCGGTGGGACGAGACCTTCTCGACGATGCTGATCACTTCGCGCAGGCTCCCTGGTTTGACCGCGTCGCTCTTCGCGATGACGCTCTGATCAACTGATACGTCTTCAACGGTTACCTTCCCGACCGTCTTCCGTGTGCGGCTCTCCGCAGCCACGATTGGCTTACCCACTGTGCCTTTCCAGATAGCGCGATTGCCCGGTATACCAACGAAAGTATGGACGAAGCCCGAGCTCGGTTCACCAAGCTGATCTACCAGCTTCTGCACCGGTTCACTAGCACGGTAGTTCTTACTGGAGACTGGAATCTGGATCCCTGGATGGCTCGCACGAATGGCGAAGGATACTCGTACATCGAGTCCTTATACGAAGTCAACGTCGACGAATGGCGCAGCTCACGCGATGTACGCAACGTGGCACTCTTCTTTCGCCGGCCCTTGCTCCGTACGGACTTCCGCTTCCTCCATAAGAGATACATTCCATACTAGGACTATCCTCGATCGGAACAACGTACAAGATCCCGCTTGGGATACCTGGTCCCATACCAAGTGATAGTGATTGATCGAACTAGGCGGGATGCTCGCGTGGGACGGTACATCGCACTGCCAGAACACTGGGCGGAGATCGAGAGCCCTTGTGGATGTCACGTGGAACTTTCGCCAGCCATAACCTATATCGGTTCCGCGTGGATCAACGACCCGTTAAAGGGGTACTAAACGGTCGTGTTTTCCGAGTTCATAGCCAAGATGGCAGCGTATATTCTCTGAGATGCGTACGATACCTATTGGGTTTGGTACATGTCGCCAACAGCGCGGAGATATGCGAGACAGCTCGATTTTTCCCTTTTGTTGGGGTTCCGTGCCAATCATGACGAATTCCTACGCTTGGTAGACTTGATCGACAGTATCGACTGTCATGGGGTTCCATTGGAGCAATTCGCTAGAGGCACAAGGGTATACCATCGAGATCATTCGCTGGGACGCAGAGCTAATGCTGGATACTTTGTACGGTACAATCCCTGGAATGGCCAGATAATCACGTCTGATCAGGCTCGAAATCTTTGTGCGAATCGTAGGGAGTGCCCTCCAAATCAGCGTAGTGGATATGTGTACGAGTCCACCCCTTCTGAGTTTGCAGATGAGGAGTATGAAGAAGCTCCAGGTGCTGACGCGGAGCGCGACTTCGAGGATGAACTAGAACTATTTGGTACGGCGCCCTTGACGGCTACTTCTCTACCAACGGCTATGGCATCGGGTGTCAAACCGTCAATGGGGTACCATCATGAGTTCGCCAAACAACTGAGCGATGCGGAGGATCCCTTTTTGGCACCTTTTAGACAGTTTCTCTTAGACGCAGGATTCCCCGAAGAACAGCTGCAAGGAGATCGTGCTGATTTTACCGCCATTCTGAACAACCATACCCACGGGTAACTACCTTGACCGCCTGTACATGTCGTCAACACCCTTGAGGCGATAACATAAACCGAATTCTTCTATATCCATTACTTCACGTGTTCCTAAGTACTTTTCTTCTTCTTCTAGAGTGTTCTCGTCTTCTTCCTTCTCTAGTCTTCTCTGAGAGGAAAGGAATTAACAGTCGCTCCGCGACATCGCGTCTAAAAATCCCATCATTGCGGTGTCGATCTCTGCAAGAAGTGGTAGTCGAATGCAGCGATGATAACGCACCACCTGCCAGCGCGGAATATCGGCTATAGGCTCCCACGTATCCGCTTCCGAAGGAAACCCGTACCAACGGATACGATACAGTAGTCTGTGGGTGCTTTTATCTTCGCTTTGATCGATGATACGATCCATAACGTATTCCTGGGCATTTCCCAATGTTTTGGCGGATAGCGCTATGGCTCGGTTCACCGGCTTATACCGTCCGATAAACGAACGCGCTGAATCCTGACGGGATGTGACAACGTTTTCGTTTCCTAAAACCCTCCGAGAGGGCGCTTGGGAACTTTCTATATCTTCAGGTTGAACATGCGTAGTTTTTTCGGACAGCTGAGGGCCTTTTTCTACCTCTGTAGCGTCGTTCTCGGCTTCTGACTGCACAGTCGTCAGGTCTACGGTTATCCGTTTTTCTTCACGTTTATTGTACTGTCTGTCCTTTCGAGAGTTCTGAGCCAAACTGGGCTTCTTCACCGAGTATTCGGTCGGGGGTGCATCCACCACCAATGGAGGGTTAGGTTCATCTTCGCCTACTTCTCTTCGGTCGGTTGCCAAGCGCGATCGCTCAGCGAGTGACGTTCCACTTGACGATTCAGCTTGAACGGGTGATGGCGTGTCTGCAGCCGCTTCTGGACCGGATCTAATTGGACCATTTTAAAAATATCTTTCCTGTCCTCAGGTACTGTGGTCGTACCAGAGTGCCTGCTCTTGCCACGGGGCCTGTTCAGTTTTTTCGGAGAATTGCCATAGGATGCCACTGTACTGCCGCGCAGGGGGAGATCACGAGCCGTGTCAGCGCCGTGTGCCTTGGGAGGCGGTTCGTCTGAATCGACGGGTAGCTCCCGTTTCTGCGGATAGACAGTGCTTTCTTTCTCAGCTTCCTGGGTTTCCGGGTTGTCTGGTTCGGTTTCAACACGATCGCGCGAAAACCATTAAACGTCCTCTCCTGTGTTCAGGACGACCGTGTTATCGGTGAGCTCCATTTCATTGAAAGGCCCGAATGCTACCGTTAGCAATTTGTGACGTGGTCCATCCTCCTTCTCCAGCCTTTCTACGCGAAGAAAGGCGTATCCTCCGACCCTGAGATCTGACAACTGTCGTTGACGTCGGGCGTCCGAATTACGTTTGTAACGCACTTGCGTTTTTGCCGATTCTCGAGCCGCCTGCTCTGTTCTTGACCTCAGATTGTTTCTCCACATCAGCTGGTTCTTCGCCGGTGTCCGTTTTTCATCCTTGACTTCATCGAACCTCATAGGCAGTGACGGTGGGCTACGTGATATCACGATATCAAAAAGGGGCGCCTTGGTAGACGAATGAACTTGGGTGTTGTACGCATAACAGAGTGTGGCTGTGTACATGTCCCACTCCTTAGGGTGATCCGCGATTTAATGCCGAAGAGCGGCTACTAACGTACGGTTTTGGCGTTCCACCTAACCATTACACTGTGGATGGTAGGTCGTGGTAAACACGTTTCTGATTCCTAATATTCGGCATACGTTCTGAAAGAACTTAGCGACAAACTGTTTTCCATTGTCTGATAGCAGCACTTCCGGCGGTCCCCACACCTCCACCCAGTTTTTGATGAAAGCCTGAGCTATTACCGAGGCGGTTATCCTCTTCAACGGTATAGTCCGTACAAGTTTCGAGAATCGATCCGTAATTACCAGTAGGGAGCGATATCCTTCGTTGGAACGAATTAGCTCTGCAAGTATGTCGATGCTGACTAATTGTAGAGGCCCATTCGCCGGAAATAGTGTCATCTTTTTCCTCTTCTTATATAGTTTCACGCGGTTCATCGCACACGTTCGGCATCTCTTTACCGTAGCATAGCAGTCCATTTCCAACGTTTCCCAATTAACGTTGGCCAATAGAAGTCCCTTCTGAGTGTCATAAACAACTTTGTTCCTCCTGGGTGTCCAGGCAGCTTCGCATAATGGGCCAAGTAGAGTACTACACTCTTCAAAGCGTGCGGAACCACGATTTGATCCTGCTTCTCGACATGTCTGAGCAATATACCTCGTGAATTGAGCAAAGAGGGCAACTACTCCTACCCGTTAAGACGAGAGCGTATTGTTGTACAGAAGTCATCTGTGAGTTGCTCATTGAGGAACTCAGTGATCGAGATAAGCTCAAGTTGATCAGGATATTCAGTTCCATGTCTTGCCATGAGAGGGTCCAATTGCGAGTAATCCCCTTCATCTTGTTGATCTTACAGTTTCGTTTCATCGTTCTCCATCTCCATTGATAAACACGGTAAATCGTCATCGATATCTCCTTGGGTTTCCCCTGTAGTTTCCAATCGCGATAAAGCCTCGGCCTGTATGTTAGCCAGTCCTTTCTTATATTTAACTTCGAAATCGAATTCAGATAGGCGTAGGCGCCAGCGTGTTAATCTCCCGGAGGGGTCTGTTATTGATAACAACCATCGTAGGGAAAAATGATCCGTATGAATGGTAAAAGTTTCCCCCTGGAGATAGGGTCGTACAGTAGTAAGCGCCCACACTACCGCAAGGCATTCCTTTTCTGATACGGAAAAATTCTTCTCTGCAGAGTTCATCATTCGTGACCAGAAACCGATTGGTTTCTTCTGACCTTCCGGATGGGTCTGAAAAAGGGCACACCCTACCTGATACTCACTGAAGTCGATATCCAAAGAACAGGGTAGGTTAGGTTTGGGCAACGCCAAGATTGGTGCTGTGACGAGTTTTGTCTTCAAAATGTTGAAGGCTTCGTGTTCGGTGGGTCTGAATTCCTCGAGCTTAACAGGCTGTTCTTTACGCAACAATGAGTTCAATGGAGCTGCAATGTGCGAGTAGCTCGGTATGAATCATTGGTAGACGTTTCATAATCCAAGGAAGGATCGCAATTGAGTCTGTGTGAACGGTAGTTGCCATTCGCGGACTACCGCTGTCTGTAGTATTCTACTATGTCGAGGAATCCGATAGGATGATTTTTCGCGAAGTCGCGGTTGGAACTCATAAGTGAGTGATGTCATCAAACTTGTGATATGAAACGGCACACCGCGTAGAATGCCAGGAGGCAGGGTACATTAGTGGAACACGTGGTATCACGAGTGGACTGGCTTGCAACGGCGCATGTAGTGGCGATCCACGTGGCAGGTTTTACTACCCTTTGTAGCTAGACGTCCATTAGGGACCATACCCATACTGTGGTTTGGCAAAGTGGCTGACCACTGGGTAATATTTGTATATTTATTTGGGCGCTCACCCTGGCACACAGTATATAGGGTACGAGAGGTGAGCGCCGACTCCAAGTAAAGGAGACAACAGGGGCATCATGACTATTCTGTTCCTCGCTTAGGATTCCTTAACCGGAGATCCGGACGAGCTATAATAGATAGTCAGCCCCCAACCACTTCACGAGCCGTCTCGTACCTACGTTCCATCAACGTTTTACAGTTGCACTGTTCACCCTCGCTGGCGAGTAGTGGCCTTACACCCCACTTCCAGCTCGCTGGTGTTGTAGCTCTACTACCCCTTTTACTTCGCCGCAAGCGACCCATCGGCAGTCCGAACGCTGTCGCAGGTGTCTGCTCTCTCCGTTAGAGCGGATACTAGAAGTGGTCTCTCGACTTAGATCCACTGTGGTCAGCTGAACTGAACAATTCGTTCCTGGAACGTGGAATCGATATCGATACTTGGAAGAAGTGGAATCACTACAGTTATTGTTTATCAAACCACCTCCGGCAATTGCGGAATTCATCGTGGTTGAACACGTGGTCGAGATGTCGAAGACACCATTTGGTTCGCACCTGGACTCAGGTTTGGTCTAGGATGCCGAAGACCCGAAGCCAGTCGAGTACTGGTCGCCCCGGTTCTGCGGGACCACCCCCGAAACCGAGGCTCGCCTCATCTGTTGAAGCCGGAGAGCGGCTGTATCGTCAAGTGATGTCGCGCTCACGCTCGGTGAATGATGAACGAGATCTCTCGGATGTACTGGCCCCTGTGGCAGCGGAAATCACGCCCACCACCGAAGCCGTAGTTGACCCTGAGGTCGTCGGACCTCAAGAAGAGGATGATTTGCGCAGGTAAGTGCGTCGTCTCAAGTCTGAGTCAAGCGCTTCGCGTGTGCGCATGGTTGCGTTGGAATCGCAGATCGCTGCTCTTATCGCTGATGTCGAACAATTACGCAGTGCGCCCCAAGCACTCGTTCTTCAAGACGATGGGAAGCAGGTCTCTGCATCAGTGAAAACATTACGTGAGGATTTGAACCATCTACTGGAGAGGTACGAGAATACGCCCGATGCGCTACCCCGCTTAACCGTGGATGTAGAGGAAGTCCTCACTCGAGTTAACCCTCGTTTAGAACGCCTGGAGGCTGCAGTTCATGCGCCGACCGCTGCTAAACCGGTCGTGCTGGAAGAGGAAGGAGCTCCTTTGAAAGAAGCTCGTTCGAAGAAGTCGAAGTCACGACGTAAGAAGCGGAAGTCCGTACGTGATTCGAGTGATGAATCGTCAAGTACGGAGGGCTTCAGTTCCAGTACTGATGATTATGATCATTCAGATATGTCAGATGACGACGACAGTGATGATGGTCATCGAAGGTCCCGATCTCGGAAGAAGAACACGTCTTCGTGGTTTATGAGAAAAAAAGGCTCACCTTACAGAGCATTGAAGGTGCTTCAGTGCACGAATCCGCTTTATCGGAAGGTTCTGAATTACAGGTACTACCGTCTGAAAGTGAAGAGCAAGAAGCGCTCAGGACGCGAAACCGCGAAGGTGAATGATCACATCAAACGATTGAAGATCGGCCTCAATGATTTAATATTTGATGGAAAACCCCCCATTCTCGTTATCGAGTTTCTCACTCGATTCGTTGCCGAAGCAGACACTCTAGAGATGAGTGAACCACAGGCATTTGTGTCTTTACCACACTTCCTGAAGGGTTTTGCTTTGGAGCAATACCATTCCGTATGCAGATCATTGACAGCCGATGAAGGCGGCGTTACCTCATGGCCAGAGGCGGTGCAGTATTTGCTGCGCAGTTACGCGACTTCAAACGCGATACGTCAGGCGATCCTGGACCTAAGGGATGAGAACCAAAAGCCTGAGGAGGGTGAAGCTGAGTACAGCTCAAGGCTTAACAAAGCTTCAGTCTGCTGTGGAAACGTCCACTCGACGGAGGACAAGATTACCTTGTACATCGACGGGCTGGACCCGAGCATCAAGTCGTTGGTAGCTCGATATCGAGAGAAGCATGGAAGAGTCTCCTTTTTGGAGTTAGTTCAGTTTACGAAAGCTGAAGGAGACGCGGCCAGAGCGCGTGGTAGCCCCCGTCGTTCAGTGGCTTCTGGAACCTCAATGGGTAAGGAGAAGAGCTCCACCAGAGTTAATCAGCGCAGCAAACTGCTACATATGTAATCTCCAGTGTACTCACGAGATTCGTCGTTGGCACCCAAAGGGAGTGACTTGCATGAGAAGGCGGTCCATTTAATGGAATATACGGACTCTTCTGTACCTACAGTGGATCTCCCATACTTGGAGTCTAAAGAAGAGGAAGCCCTAATGGCTATGGAGGGCCGTCGCCCTATGTACCGTCCCTACACGGTGCCTCCACAAGGAGGTGTTAAGAACGGGAAACCCGGATGGGTGGATACTCGCACGGCATACCGTTCACAACCTATGTTGACAAACCGTCGTGACGGTTTGATATGTTATTCATGTTACGGAAAACACCATTTGAGTGCAGAATGCACGCTTCCTGCAAAGGATCTGAATCGTATCATGACGAATTATGAAGCACTAACAGAAGAGAAAAGGAGCCGCGTACCGGCGGGCATGTATTGGAAAGCCAAAAGTTGGGTTTCTCAGACACCAATGCGCCGGACGGACAATCCGGTTGCTCAGAATGCTGAAGTGTTACAATCCGGAACCCCGGTAGGAAGAGGCGCCTTTGAGGCGAATAAGCCGGTGCAACCGGAAAACTGAGTGAGGGATCCCCTAGGGGGTCGGCACTAATCCATCCCGTAGTGCTGACCAGGAAGAGCTCACCTCCCTGCTCCAGCACTTGGAAGCCCAAGATTCTCTTGAGGCCTCAGAAATTTCCGCTGTACGGAATCAATCCGCCGGACGGAAAGCGAGTACAGTCTGACTGTAAGTTACATTGTCCTTGGAGACGTTATACTTGTCTGTCAAAACGGGAAAGTTACCTCATGGTAATGTCTAAAAGAAACTATAAGGTCCATGCCGACATCGGCTCTGACAGGAATCTGTTATCTCGTCGATTACCTATCCTGGACACAGGTGCTGGTCCTAACTTTATACGGGAATCGGAGCTCGCTCCTGCTGACTTAGAACTTATTCGATACGGTCCTTTACTGGACATCCGGGATGCTAACAAAAATGCTGTGAAGACACTGGGAACAGTTCGACTAGTGGTGTGTTTGGGACGCTTTGTAGTCCTAGTCGACTTCATCGTCTGTAAGACGTGAGCTGCACCAGTGGTACTGGGATGTGATTATTGCGACAAGTTTGTCGAAGCCATTCGCCCGCGAAGAAAACTAGTGGAACTAGATGATGGATCAATGGTACCAATTGTTCGCAAGCCAATGCGTCGTTGCTCTGAAGCACCTCCACTTCCACCATCTGTAGAATACGGGAGTTCCCGAGGACGTGGCTCGCCGAAGATTCGAGTAGCGAAGAGTGCCATGCTAAAGGCGCAATACCAAACTTGGGTTCAAGTAAGAACAGAACGACACGCACTCGTGGTAATTCAACCGAATACTCGGATGTACGAATCCCATGTATTGCTGGTCGCTAACGGCATTGTTCAGGTTGATCCTGGTAGCCCCTTTTGAATACTAGTGAGTAACTTCACCGATGACGATTATCAGATACCGAAGAATCAGGTTGTTGCAACAGCTTTGTCTCATCCCACAGTGGTGGTCCCTACTCATATTTCTACTGCAGGAGTATTGGGATTAACCCATGTCGGTGACACAGACGAAGAACTGCAAACTCCGTCTGGAGATCAGTTGCAAACGGCAAAGGATCCAGAGAGACTGGTCGATGAGCCAGACTTAGCACATGTGTCGGAACACTACAGAACGAAGATGAGGACTATGCTGAAGAAGTATACATCCATGTGGAGTTGAAAACTAGGAGAGATCTCCGCTACGGAACACCACATTGATTTGGTCCCAGGGTCACGACCCATCTCCCAACCACCCTACAGAGCGGGACCGGGAACTCGCCAAATCGAGGAGGAGAATGTCAGCAAAATGCTGGAAGAAGAAGTAATCGAAGCAACGCAATCTGCTTGGGCCTCACCAGTGGTGCTGGTTCCAAAACCTGATGGTTCTTTACGATTCTGTATCGATTATCGAAAACTGAAAGCAGTTACAATTCGAGATACTTACCCGTTGCCTCGAATGGACGAATGTATTGACAGGTTAGGAGAAGCGAACGTGTTCACCACGTTGGATGCCAACTCTAGCTATTGGCAGGTGCCTGTAGCGGAAGAAGACCAAGATAAAACCACATTTGCGTGTCACGCCGGTCTCTACCGTTTCAAAAGGATGCTCTTTGGCTTAACGAATGCATTGTCTACTTTCCAGCGTACTCTGGACATCTTGCTCTCAAGATACAAGTGGAAGACTTTTTTAGTCTATTTGAACGATGTGATCATCTTTTCCCAGAATGTAAAAATCCATTTACGGCATGTCGAGGAGATCCTCAAAGCACTACAGAGCGCAGGTATCACCTTGAAGTTCAAGAAATGCGAATGGTTCGCTGGCACTGTCCGGTACTTAGGACATGTGATCAAGCCGGGACAGCTTGCCATTCAAGAGGCACAAACAGCGGCTCTCCGCGAAGTACAACCTCCGTCGACACAGAAACAATTGCGTTCTTTTCTCGGCTCGTGCAACGTCTACCGACGATTCGTGCCGCGATGATCGCATATAGTGGCACCGCTCAACGCAGAGCTGCGTAAAGGACAACCAGTACAGCTGGAACAATTCAGATAAGCTGAAGTGAAAGCGTTCGACACGCTGAAGACAAAGAGTATTACAGCCCCAGTCTTGGCGCTGCCCAACCCCAACCTGGCATACTCAGTGGATACCGACTCTAGCGAGTACCAAGTAGGGTGTGCCCTTTTTCAAACACACCCTGATGGTGAACGCAAACCCATTGGTTACTGGTAAAGATCGCTGAACGCAGCTGAGAAGAAGTATTCAGTTTCAGAAAAGGAATGCCTTGCAGTCGTTTGGGCTCTAACCACATTGCGACCGTATCTCCAAGGAGAACGTTTTACCGTCAACACGGATCATTCGTCTCTACGATTGTTACTGTCCATTACAGACCCGTCTGGTCGTCTCACACGATGGCGCTTACGCCTTTCTGAATTCGATTTCGAAGTGAAGTATAAGAAGGGATTGGCCAATGTCCAAGCTGACGCGCTATCGCGACTCAAAACACTGGGCCAAACCCAAGGCGAAATCGATGAAGTGATACCTTGCTTCTACATGGAGACCCATTCACCATCTTTGAAGAAGAGGAACAAGAGACACTTGATGAATATTCGGATGCAGACCCGTTCCTTTCATTAGCAGACACTGACCCTTCAGTTCAACTCGAGCGAATCTCGTGCACTGAGCTCCTCAATGAGCAACATGCCGATACGTTTCGTGCGTCGATACGCTCTCGTCTAAACGGGGGGGAGTAGCTCCCCTTTTCACTCGACTCACGAGGAATACTGTTAAGACATGTCGAAAAGCATGATCAAATCGTGATTCCACACGTCTTGAAGAGTCGAGTAATCCATCTGGCACACTACAGCAGGCTGTCTGGTCATCCAGGAGGAACGAAGTTGTTCATGACTCTAAGAAGAGATTTTTACTGGCCTACTTTGGCAATGGACTGCCATGGTACAGTGAGGTTGTGTACAACATGTGCGAAGAATCGCGTGAAGCTTTACAAGAAGCGGAAACCGATGAAGTTATTTCCGGCGAAAGCGCCTTTACAATACGTCAGTATCGACATCCTAGGGGAATTGATTCGCTCAAGGCGAGGTTATCGCTACCTATTGGTAATCACCGACCGCTTCTCGAAGCTAGAGCGGACGGTGCCGCTGAAGCGGATAACCGCAACCGTAATCGCACAGGCGTTTATCAAACACTGGGTATTTATATACAGACCACCAGAAGTTCTGTTATCAGATAATGGGAAGCAATTCGTTGCGAAGTTCTTTCAGAATGTTTACCACATTATGGGCATTCGAAACGTGTTTACCACGACCTATCGTCCGCAATGCAACGGTCAGGTGAAGCGTTTCAACCGCACGCTGATAGCAGCATTAAGAAACTACATCGTGGACCACCCGAAAGAATGGGATATGTTTAAAGATACTCTGTGCTACGCGTACAATACGCAAGTGCATACCTCTACAAAGACGGCACCGTTCGACCACGTGCTCTCACGTAAACCTCCGGCTTTACCGGTTGCGCTCGACGACGAGACAGAATTGGACGCGCCGACCCCGGCTAAGTACCATCTAGAATGGAAGAATGACCTAAAGGCCACAGCGGAAGAAGCCGCTAAGGAGTTATCGAAGACGCAAGCTCGCTATAAGCGAAACTATGACGCGAGAAGGCGAAGAGGAAATCTGGCAAACCGAGTAGGACGTCACGTCTTCGTGCGAGTTGAAAGACCGTACAAACAGGAAGAATCTCGTCATAAGTTGTTGCCGATAGTGGCTGGACCCTTCAAAGTGGTGGACCTTGATGCAGACGCAGTGGTCATCAATACAGGTGAGGACGTTGAACGTGTATCGCGCGATCGCGTTGAAATCGCGCCTGATCCGCAAGTGGAAGTCAAACTATCTGGTAGAACTAGGGAGGCAAGTGCGACGGAACGTCAAGGCAAAAGCTCAAGTGACTCTGGGGAGAGTGAACCGCCACCAATGGATCAAGCGGATGAGAAAGCTCCCGATCGCCCACCGCCGGCGGTTTTGTACGCCAATCACGGACTGCTTCCGAAGTATCAGGATATGCCCCGTGGCACGCGCACACCAGTAAGTACATAAATGGAACCTGAAAGTAGGAAAGATGCTTTGAATTTTGGCCCCAAGGACTTGGAAACGAGTGCACGCGAAAACGCGCCGTTGTCACTTCAGGCTGAAACGTCAGGTGAAGCGCCACTCGCTGTTCCGCCGATATCGGCTCCCATCCCTCGTGGACAGGAAGAAGAAGAGGTATCGCCTTCTGTCGTGGTGCAACCACCATCGTCCACCGAACAGCGGTCAGAATCGGATAAACCGAAGGAAGTTCATCCACGAATGGAATTGAGAAGTAGCAAGAAGTACGCTTCAATGGAACCTGGAAAACAGGATAACTCTTTATCTGAGAAAGGTTCTCAAGGAATGAGTACGCTGCCCCTGCGGGCAGAACGACAGTTAGTCGACGAGCGAACGCTTAGCGACGCTGAGACTGCTAACACAGAGACGCTTGGGTCAGCCCTAAGGCATTTCAAACCTGTTAACAGGAGTCTCGCGCCAACAGCGGAAGCATTGGGAAACGCCAAGGAATATGTTATGGATCGCATATGTGAACATGGCGAGCAATAAGATACCATAGAATTACTGTATCCAATCCGTTGGTACGGTTTTCCTCCTGAAGCGGATACTCGGGAACCTATAGCTCATATCTTTCGTTCGCAGCTCGTGCGATATCATCGACACATGCGATTATCACTCCCCAAGGAGATCGAATCCTCGATAGTCGGGCTCATGGGCACATCCCATTTCTAAGTATGGGCTACCAAGGTAGTAAAAACTTGGAAGGCGAGAAGAATACAAGAAGTCATGTGGAATAAAAGTGAAAACACGCAAGCACAGGATATTTACTGATTGTCACCTATGAAGAACTTGAGAATCGAGAGAAGAAGTTAAGAACTCGGGAAGCGAGAAGAGATGAAATCCAGAAGATAAGAAGGGAACGTGAAGACACGAAGTCACTGGAGTTTATTGGTATCAAGATATCACCGCAAGGGTGTTGACTAGGAGTCTTTTCTAGGATTATCAAAGAGACGTGCGAGCACGCAGGTTCGCAAGAAGCTGTGCGCGATCACCCTCAACTTGGTCCACAGGAGAGCCCGCATCTAAGAGGAACTGCCTCAGCGGATCCAAGCCTGGATCTTCGACCGGCAATGCACTCGGTTGTTGGGTAAACCCATGAGAGGACTCTTGAGCTACTCCCGCCGCTGCGGATTGATCGACGGAAGTCGCTACGCCTGCCAGCTCTGGCTCGTCCTCGTAACCGAGTTCAGCCTCAGCTCCCGGCGCTTTCTCATACGGTTCCTCTCCGTTCTCGGATGGAGTAGCATCGTACACGTATCCAGTAAGCTGGTTCGGTTGCATGTCACGCGGGTTCTCCCGAAGAAAGCGAGCCTGCTCGGAGGTGATCAACTGGCGCGTCCAGGGGTCGTACCAAACGAAATCTCCAGCACTTGCTGTTCGTCCAGGAGAATGGTCGTAGTGTCTTGCACGGGTTCCGCGAGCGGATTGATCAGCTGGCACTCCAGACCAGTCGACACTGTCGATCAAATGCACAAGATGGAGGAAGTCGACATGGTTCGCCCGGGATCCCAGGACAAGGGAAAGATCGAGTTCTCTCGCATACTTTCGCGCTGTGGGCGACATGTACCAAACTCTAAAGGTATCATAAGCATCCCACAGGAGGAAAACGGCCATCTTGGCGATAAACTCGGTATAAACCACCGTCCAATATCCCGAGAATGGGTTGTTAACCAACGCGGACCCGATGTAAGAGATCGCCGGTGGGAGCTCCACAGGGCAACCACGAGAACTCTCGATCGCCGCCCAATGCTCCGGAATATCGATGTAGCGCCCGAAGCGCGCGTTCCGCCGGATGCGGTCAATCTCGATCATTTGATACGGCGCCAAATAGCCCAAACGTGATCGAGTACGACGTTCCCAACGGGAACAATCCCAATAGGGAATGTCCCGCTTTCGAAGGAAGCAGAACTCCGCACGGAGAAGAGGTTGCTAAAAGCAGAGAGCTGCATCACGCACACCGCGCACACCGCGCCAACCGCTAACATCGACTTCAACGAGTGTCTCGATATACGAGTAACCTTCACCGTCGATACGGGCTTTCCAGGTATCTAGTTCCCAGTCCTGCGGGAGGAGAACCGTACTGATGAATCGGTGAAGACGCTGGTAAATCAGCTTGGTGAACCGCGTACGGGCTTCGAACAAGGTTTCCGTTGAAAATCGCGCAATCGCTTTGTCTGGCAAAGCAATAAGGCTCGCTCAGTCGTCGCTATAAATCGCGTGTTCTGGAATACCGTCAGGGAAGTACCCACCATGTACATACTTTTGTATCAACGCATCATCGCGGATAGAAACTGGATCAAACCAGGGCGCTGGCGCGCGAAAAGTTCAACGTTGTCGAGAAGATCTCGTCCAAAGAAATCCGCAGGGTGCAGGTAGCTCCGCTGAGCACGACGAGAAGGAGCTCGAATCACACCAGCAGAGGCGACGTAAGCCGCGTTCGGCATTGGAGCCACGGTTGGCTGAGGTAACGGTACCGACCGGAATCCGGTGTACGGTGTGGGGAACGAACGGTATGGACCGAGTTTAGCAGTAGAATGCGACGCAGAACCAGCAGTGTTGGATGGAGCCCCAGAAGGCACATCCTCAGAAGAGGGCTGAAACGGGTTGGACCCGGCGTTCGGATCCATCGCGAGAGATCGAGCTGAAGAGCGGTGAGGAACAAAATGCTGTTGAGAAGTGTAAGATTCGGTCGTGCGGTGAGGAATTCATGATGACGATGAGTACCCGGAACACCGGTCCGACCGCGTATAAACGCTTCTTGCGTCCCCCATGGTTCGCGCTTAACGAGGGGGGTATGTAGTATTCTACTATGTCGAGGAATCCGCTGGATGATTTTTCGCGAAGTCGCGGTTGGAACTCATAATTGAGTGATGTCATCAAACTTGTTATGTGAAACGGCACACCGTTTAGGATGCCAGGAGGCAGGATACATTAGTGGAACACGTGGTATCACGAGTGGAGTGGCTTGCAACGGCGCATGTAGTGGCGATCCACGTGGCTGGTTCTACTACCCTTTGTAGCTAGACGCCCATTAGGGACCATACCCATACTGTGGTTTGGCAAAGTGGCTGACCACTGGGTATTATTTACGTATTATTTGGGCACTCACCCTGGCACACAGTATAAAGGGTACCAGAGGTGAGCGCCGACTCCAAGTAAAGGAGACAACATGGGCATCATGACTATTCTGTTCCTCGCTTAGGATTCCTTAACTGGAGATCCGGACGAGCTATAATAGATAGTCAGCCCCCAACCACTTCACGAGCCGTCTCGTACCTACGCTCCATCAACGTTTTACAGTTGCACTGTTCACCCTCGCTGGCGAGTAGTGGCCTTAAACCCCACTTCCAGCTCGCTGGTGTTGTAGCTCTACCACCCCTTTTACTTCGCCGAAAGAGACCCATCGGCAGTCCGAACGCTGTCGCAGGTGTCTGCTCTCTCCGTTAGAGCGGATACTACACGCGCCTTGAGAAATCTCTCGTTTGATAAGCGACTGATCGCATTGTTTGGAACGGCGCAATGGCTCAGCATATCTGTTGTGAACATTGCATGCCATGCAATACCATCAGGAAGGCGACCGGCGACCACATATTGATTCATCAGAGCTGCATCGCGGTCCGCCGCAGGGAAAAACCGAGTTGCTCGCGCGTATAATGCAGAGTGCTGCAGGGGGTCTCGGCCGACGAAGTGCGCGTAATGTGTGAACCGATGTACGGAGGAGGACGCAGGTTGCAGAACAGCTGCTGTGGAGGAAAGATATGCAGGACCAGGGCTGGAGGCCGATTACGGCAATGGGACAGTTTGGGAGAGTGGAGCGGAGCCCCGAGGCAGCGCAGAAGTCTGCTGAAACGGAGGATTGTCGAGATCGTATAAGACGTCGGTGGATTGACCACATAAGACGTAAGGTTGCTCATCGCGAGATGTTGGATACAAGAAAAGCTTGAAGGATGGAATAGCGAGATGACCGCAAGGTGGAGTGGGAAAACACAAGTTTGTGATACGAAAAGAAGAATCCGAATGTCCGAGAAGCGCGCTGCGATTGCTTTTATCGACAATGCGTCGCGGGGGCTCCGATCTTAACGGGGGGATAGGTAGCATTTTGGATGCACCTGAGTTCGACCGATCGAAATACTACGAAGTCGCCATACGGCATTCATAAGCTATTGCTTGGGCTATACTCGATTACGAGAAGTTATTTGAAGAATTACTCAATGGAAAGAATGGGACAGGAGAAATTTAATTAGGAAGTACTGTATTTAGTGTACACAGTAAGGTGACATCACCAAATATTTTATTTGGTATTATTTGGATAATAAGGTAGTGGCACGCCACGTGTATGTCTTACTGTACAGTACTTGCTTTGTCTCTTGGCACATTAAAGGGCACAAGGCCCAGGTGAGAACGGTGAAGGCCAACCATCAACCACCAAAGAACCAAAAACACCATCTTGGTGAGTCCTAGAAATCCTAAAGTGGTTTACCACAAAGGGACACCTATAGTATCAGTTCTTAACCGTTCTGAGCTATAGCTCTTGTTGGAAACATACCCTCTACTGTTGCGCGTTTACCGCTCTTTTTCTACGGCTTTCTTTGTGTGTGCGTGTTGTTTCTTTGTTGTTTTCTCTACTGCTACCTAATTATTTTTGTTGTCACAAGGGTTGTCGAGGCGATCTCGATTGCATTACGTACTGCCGTATCTGGACATCCGCCTCGTGAATACACGTATTACCCCCATTGTTCAGGCACATCTTGTTTCTTTCCGCACACTCTCTTCTTATATAAGAACCGTCGCTCGTAAGGCGACACCAGCTCTTCGCGGTTATTTCTGTGGATACCCACTACAACGAGACCCTACAGTCTTCCGTGGAATACCACAGGAGACCTGCTTATGTGATATTCTACTAGAAACTGGAGCGTACTCGAAAGCAGGTGGATGTTCACAGAAAACACCGCGGGAAGCGGGCGTCGCCTCGCCAATGACTGTCCTTTAAAGAAGATGTTTGAAAGAGAATGAACAGAGAAGCCTGAGGAAACGAACGATGTGTTTCGACACAAGATGAAAATCCAGGTACGGCGGTATGTAACAGACACAAGACCGGCTCGACAACCCTTGTGAACTTCACAAAAGATCAACAAAAGAACAAAAACAATACACAAAATAAACAATAAAAAAGCGGTAAACAGCGCAAAGTGAACGATTTCCTCGAAAAAAGAGCTATAGCCCAAAAGCGAATAGCACAGAGTCTATAGATGCTTCTTACTTGATAGCGACTTTAGGAATTCTAGCGAACACCAAGATGGTGGTATCTTAGTTTTTGGTTGGCCTCTGTCTTTCTCTTCCGTGTCCAAGCGCCCTTTATTGTGCCAGGAGGCAACGGAACTACCGTATTGTATTGTCTAAACTGTGGTGTACAACAAGATAATTATTCTAAAATAAACGAATAAAATCTTTGGTGGTCACCCCTTACAAGTGTACAGTAGTACAGTGCTACTAATTCAGACCTAATTTACAGTCTTTCTATGAAGTATTCTTCTCATAATATATCGTATCCGATTGCAGTGACAAGAATAGCTTAGACTCTTCCCAGTTGGCGGAATGTGAATATGCGTTTGAGTTTGGGTTGGGATTAGTACTCTATGTGATAGGGTGGGACGCCGATGGTGGATTGATGCATGAGGTTGTACTTGAAGATGGTGTCCCATGCGGCATCTTCCCAAAACTCGCCGGGTAGTCCTGCTATTTGGAGCAGTGCTCTAATCGACTCTATGATGGTGCAGTTTAATCGTTCGACTATCCCGTTTTCCTGAGGTGTATGCGAAGTGCGGAGGTGGTGTGTGATGTTTTGGTTGTATTATATGATTTGCATTTTTTGTGATGTGTATTCTTTTGCATTATCACTGCAAAAGTCCTTGAGTGGATGACACATGGTGTGCTTGATGTGTTGCAGTGTGTGATTGATAGCTCCGGGATTTTTTGCGGTCTTTTATGAAGTTTCCAAGCGCAAATTTGCTCGTGGCTGAGACTAAAGGAAGCATGTCATTATTTCGATGGATTCATGTTGGCTCAATTGGTCCTTCTGTTTCGGAGCTGACATTTCTCCTGGAACATATCGGTGATACTTAGGTTTGTGTGGGGCTGGGTGTTGTTTCGCATGGTGGCATGCGCTGCATGTAATGCGTACGTCGTTTGGCAGTATTGATGGCATGAGGGGGAAAAGCCGTTTGTTTCCAGTGGTGGCCAATTTGATTAGATGGGCATGGTTGAGACGTATTTGACAGTTGTAAGTGGTCAAGTGTATCTTGGAACGCTGGTATAGTTCGGTGGGAGTTGTTAAGTGTCGCACGAAGTCGGTGGTAGTTCTAGGTGTGTTACGTTGGATTGTCAGGGGTGGGAACGTGAGTAATTTTCTGATGAGTGGCCTATACGTAGGACTTGGGTGTGGTGATGCTTGAGAAGTGTGAGAATTTGTGATTTTTTGCGTGTGTCGTGTGATGGACATGGATCCTACGTTTTGGGCCGCTGTATTGTTTACCACTTCGGAATTTAATCGGTTTTGGTTATGTTTCCACTGTGCCGTGGCGATTGCGTTCGGCTCATGGCTAGTTGTGTCTATTATATAGTCACATTTAGAAGTAAACGTTACAAGCAATTTTATCGTGGCTAAGTTGTTAATAGACAGGAGGTTGTGGCGGATGTGCAGATTGGCAACGGCATGTATTCTTAGTGTTTTATTCTTGGTTGTTTTCACTTGCAGGGTTCCCCTGTGCCTGCATTTCGTCTGTTAATGTATTGCCCTGATTGCGTTTGAATGGGTTTTCTGCGTGAGGTTATTGCGTAAATGTGATGTGTGATGTGAGTGGGATGTGCGCCACTGTCCAGAATAAACGTACAAGTGGTATCCGGGTCGGCTTCAAATAGTAAATCTACATGAGATTCTGGTTGATGCTGTTGAATAGCCTGGTACAAAAATTGATGAATCTTTGTTTCTGAGTAGGGAAGAAGGGATGGTTTGGGTACTGCTTGTAGATACTTAGCATGTTGGAGAGGTGCGAGGAATTGTAGGGGACGATTAAAGCGACATTGGGAATCCATATGTTAACAGCTGACTTATGGGAATTATGGTAGGAGCAGAAATGATGGTAAGGGATTTTGCTAGAGGAAAATGTGGTTGGGCAGTGTATCGGTCGGGTTACAAAGTTATCAGTGGAAATTCGATAGTTTCCTGTAAGAGTTCGAATTGTTGGAATATATAGTGTCCTTTAAAAAGAAGGTTCATAGAGATTATTAAATAATTTGAATACTCGTGTAAAGTTCTTAATTCTGGTGGGGTTTTTGGATGATGTATATATATCCAAATTCTAGAGTTATTTATACATGCTGTTTAAGTTCTTCAATGATGAAATACATGGCTATCATTGGTTGTATCTTCTTCGATAATATTAGGAGATTTTGAGGATACAATTTTCTGGCGGATCGCCAAGTGATCGTTGAAACAGTCATCTGGTTTTGCAGTTTTTCTAGTTTAATGTTTCCAGTTTTCGTTTTCAGGAATTGGTGATCTTTTTTCGTAAAAAGTATGATGTGCGACATGATTTGCTAGATGAGGTTGAATGGAGAGTAGTATTCGTCTAGTACGATTAAACTTATTGAATGAACAAACTACTCAAGATTCCTGATAGCTGTCGATTTTTCTTCAGCTCGAATGTTCGTAAAGACTTTGGATCGAAATGTGAAATTGGCTTGCTTCTATTGGTATATGAGGGCTTAGATAGTGGCAGCTTATGTTTTTTTTGCGCGAGATATTACAGAGCGTATTTAGTTTCAATGAGGTTTGGGATTTTGTTTGTTTTGTCGAAGTCTATGATACCGGGAGGAAGGTGGGTGATGTTTTAATCCAGAGCCTGCGTAGGTATTATTATTTCCGGAGACTTGACGAAAAATTGACGCCTCTGCGTTTGGTCGACTAAAGCTTTACTCCACCTCCTCGTGGCGTCGACTGGGCAGCGTAAGCTGGCTAACGGAGTAAGTCAGGGAAAGATCCCTGTTGGAGAGGAAAGTGATCAGGCCCCCGTAGGCCAGTGATCCCTATCAAGTGGGTGTGTTCTTTTTTAGAATTCTTGAGACTTATTTCAATTTTTTGAAGAAATTAAATTATCGGTACTTCGAGGCCGGGCGTTGCAGTATGTTGGTGAAAATTAAAATTTTAAGGCTAGGTTCGACGAAATGCAGAGCTTAATTGAGTTACCGTATGGGTTGTTGTTCATTGGGCTTTGCTGGCGTTGCTTGTGTTAGAGTCCAGAAACGGGATTATGTAAGGTCTTTCCTTAATTGGGTGATCAGAGATTTTTCTCCGTGCGCAAGTTTATCATCAGTGCGACCCGGGAAATCGCGTGAAAGCCGTATCTGGCTGGGGGTTATACGTGTTTTTCAATCGAGTCTTATAATGTTTTTTAAAGTTGCATATCGAAATTGACTGTTTTTGCGATATTGGTGTTTAGTTTTTGAAGGGTTTTCTGAAAAACAATTGTTCAAATTTCTGTACCATGCGCCTTGCGTAATGAAGTAAGGCGGGGGTGTTTAAAGCACCAAGGTCTGTATAGTAGTAACTGTGGGAAGTGTTGTCGAGGCACGAATCTCAGGGACTTGGCGGATACGAGGGCCAGACCTAATTCCACTTGTATGGAGGTCGGGCGGCGGCTGGACCTATTGTGGTCGAGCGCCCAGCCGGGAGCAGCCCTCCCAAACGCGCGAGCCTGTACTACGGGTTAAAGTAGTCCCGAGAACGGAATGGGCTGATCGTTCTCAGAGATGATGAACCTGCAACAAAAAAAATTTCAAACAGCAGGGCTCTCGGGCAGGAAACCGAGTGCAAGGGGATGGATGCTTTGGGCATCCTTAGAAAAGCTTTTCGGGGTAATCTTTTAGGATACCTCGGAGAAAAGTCGCAGAGTAAAAATGCTCTCCTTCGTGTAATCAGGAATGAGGTACCGGGAATCCCTAAAGAGGGTGAAGTGGATACCGTATTCCGGTGCATTGAAGATAAAACATACCCACTAAGTGTCGAAGGAAGTGCGTCGAAGGCGAGGCCTTCTAGGGAGGTAGCGATTACTCGAGTTGTAACCGGCTCGGATCAGAAACCCCGGGAGCGTTCAAGACGCACACTAGAGGGCAAAGAGGGTGAGTCCTCGAGTGAATATGAGTCCGATTCCGCTTCAGATTCCGACTCAGAGGAAGAGACTGCTGCCCACCTCAGTGAAATGCAAAGAATTCGTTCTTCCATGGAGGGGTTTGAGAAGGTGCAAAAGCGCATGACTAACGACATAAAGGAATTGAAGGAGTCGCGGAAGAGTTCAAAGAAAAAATTAAAGGAGGAGGATTTTCTCGCCAACATCAGACCGGCGATGGAAGTGGTTGTTGTCGATTCCGGCAATGACTCTGACTCAGAGCCCAACGATGGAAATGAGGGAACTTCTAGCCTCGCGAGGAAGACTTTGAGTTTGAAGCGGCAGAAGGCTAACAAGAAGTTCTGGGTTGCTTTCGCTGGCAAACCGTTTCCTAAACCACACGTATCTGTTGACAGTCTTGAAGGTGAAGATATGCTCCGCAAAGCCCTGACGAATTATCCGACAGTCTCTGCGTGGGTTGAAGCTCGTCATTTGACGGGCATTCGGAACCGCCAGGCAGCTGCAAAGCTAGCTCGGGTTATTGACTGCCTCATCAGCTCGCCGTGCCTAATAACAGCCAAAAACGAGTTGGCAGTGAAGTTACCAACTCGTAGGTTGGCAGCAGTGATAATGGGTGACAAGACCGGAAACTGGGAAGCGGCCACAGAACTCGAAGAATAGCACTACGATTTGATAAGCGAGTCAATGAGGCGTAAGCTTCACAAGTTGGCGAAACTTCGGAAAGAGTTTAAGGAGGACAAGTCAGCCTTGGCTGATCAAGGTGACGGGAACAAAGCATAGAAAAAAATGACAACAGAAACTGCAAATTTTAGTTCGATGGGCATGAGGGATTTGTTTCCTATCGCAGGGGCGTCCGATAAATAGGACGGGCATATAAAGGAAGCAAGCGCACGACAAAGACAAAAGTATGGAACACAAAAAGAAGAATCCAAAGCATACCTGAGGGACTTCCAAGTGTGCTTTATTGTTTATATGCCGAGCATATTCACCCCTCTCTATTGTTACAGGAGAGAAACGCTGCCCAAATGGCCTGGCGAGCAATTCTTGCAAGGAATCGGGGAGGATTCCTTCCGCCGGAATGAATTCCGTTGCAAAGGAGTCCGTAAGAGAGGTGGATTCTATGTTTGAATACAGTGACCCCATTAATGGGTCGTTCTGAATCCAAATCTAGTATCATTGCCAGAAATTGTTGTGGCAGCCTCGACGGGTATATCTCGTTAATATCAAACAATACCCAACTAAAGTATGTGAAAAATAATTACGCAAAGTGGAGGTTGAGAGAACTAAGAAGCCTTTCTTCTGAAGGGAAGGCGGAAAAGATTGGAAACTGATAAGGATCTGCGCTGAGGCGGGCTAGGAGTTCGTGAAAAAAAGATCGACTAGCCGATCAGGAAATAGAATGCCGAATACGATGGAAAATCGATTTAAGAGATATAATCGACCACATGAACTCTATCAGCCCATAACAAAACATCCCTGGCCAAAGAGCCAGGGATGCAGAGCGGTTACACCAGAACATTCACATCTTTCACCGTATCGATGTGAGATAGGGCTGGGGGTTTGGGATGATCATGTGGAAACTTAAACCGAAAATCGTTTAAGTCGGTTTGTCAGATTTCTGAAACAGACTCACAAAATTCTTACACTTGCAATCAGTTTTCCGAAAAAATCGTAAAAACAGAAAAGCCCTTCCCGAAATATCAATTTAAAGCTTGAAACCTATATCACAAATAGCATGTGTAATTGGGAACTTAGTATTGGGCCTGGTTGTGGGAGTCTAAATTGGTTGTTGGTCTAGGAATGGTTTTTGCGGAGGGGGGGTGAGCTGGCTGGGACTTAATTAATTTCTGGTTCAGTCGCGTGGATGCCATCGCGTAGTAGTTAAAAAACACAATACAGTGCGTTTCAAAAACATATCCCTTTACAAAAACTGCGCCAAAAGGCATTTCCCGCACTGTAGAACACATTTCACAACAAATAAAAACCACTAAGTCAATACCACTGTTTCAAAAGTATATCCTTTATACAATCATTTGCTCAATTATGGCTCGTGGCGCACCTGTGACACGCTCTGAACAGCTTGAAATCATGGAAGTAGTAGGTGAGGGTCTTCTTCCGGCAGATATAGCCCGAAAACTCAAGCGCAGCCCAAAAACAATCAGCAACTTCGTCAAAAACCCCGCTACATACAAAAAAGCGTTCAACCGGCCGTCCTACGTCACTATTCCCGCCCGATGAGCGTAAAATTAAGCGAGAACTATGTCGTAACACTTCGTCTTGCGAAAACATTGTCAAAAATCTAAATTTTACTCTATCAAGATCTACAATATGGCGTTAAGTCATTCGACAAAATTTGTTCAAGTACAAAAAAATGAGGAAAACTGTTCTTTTAAAAGATATTCACAAGAAAAATCGAGTTGAATGGTGTGCTCAAAAGGCTTATTGGAAAACGGAATGGAATAGTGTTATCTTTCCCGACGAAAAAAAGTTTAACATTGATGGTCCAGATTGCTATAAATTTTATTGGCATGATCTAAGAAAAGAAAAGAAAAAATTTGTGACCAGGCATTCAGGAGGCGCATCAGTAATGGTTTGGGCTGGAATTTCTAAGAAAAGAGCAACTGCTATGGTTTTTGTTGAAACTACAATTAACTGTGAGAAGTCTGCTGAGGTTCTAGAAAACTATCTTTTTTTTCATACTGTATGCACAAAGAAGAATTCATTTTTCAGCAAGATAATGCACTTGTGCTTAAGTCTAATTCTATGAAACAGTGGTTCAATAGTCAAAATATGTCGGTTATGGAATGACCTGCGCGCTCTCCTGACCTCAAACCTATCAAAAACATTTGCGGAATGTTGGCCCGAATGGTTTATGGGCAAGGAAGGCAATTTGGTACAGTTTTTGATCTGAGAAATTGTATCAAAGATTTCTGGGAAAAGATTGACTGTAATTCTATCAATCCTTTTACAAAATCAATTCCAAAGCGTTGTATAAGTGTTATACAGGCTAAAGGAGCAAAAATGAACTACTCAACTCGCGTTAGAATAAAAAGGATGCAATAAAGGTTATGTTTTTGAAACAGTTTTTTTACTTGAAAATTTTTTCACACTGATTGTGTTAGTTTTACTGTAGCTAAAACGTCGATTTTTAGAAAATTTGCGCGAGGGATATGATTTTGAAATAGACTTTAGCTTCGTATTAAAAATTGAATTAATGTTGTCAAATTTTTTTTTACATAGCCAATTAATACTTAGAATGCGGAGCGATATAGTACGAGCGTAGCGAGCTGTCACTGTAGTCAATGAGAGGGAATGTGGGTTTGACGTTCGGCAGGAGTGTATTGTGTTATGTTTGGTGGTAAATGGTTATCGTTGGATGTAAGTATGGCGTTGTTGTAGAGGCCTTGGATTATTGGACTGTTTCGTAGGTGGCGCCCAAGGCGTCCGGCGCGACGTTGGGATTTGGATTCCGTGGTGAGTTTGGGGAGAGCACTAACGGTTCATTTCACTTCGTCGACGTCGTTGTCATCCCGTTGTCGCCTAACTGTTCTGTTCCCGTACTGTATAGTTACCTCACTATTCTACAACTTCCAGAAACTATTCTACAACTTCCAGAAAACGTAAGTGAAAAACACGTGTCGCCCAAGCGCCACACATTTGAGACGGTTGCCAGTACTAACTCCCTGCCCTCATCGTCTAGGACTCGTAGGTCCCGCACGGCAACCTGGACACTAAAGTGCGCATTCTGGGATGAATCATCTGTCGGCCACAGCGCATGATCTGACGTCTCCACGCACTCGTCTCGACTCACGTCCCACAGCCTCCACAACCCCTGATGCTCACGCGATTCAACTCGCGAACCGTGCGCGTCCACACCGACCTGTATCACGGTCCCGTCGCAAGTATACGGTCCTCCGACGGCTCGACCGTTGAGCGCGTCCCACACGCGAACAGTGTTGTCCGATGACCCGGACACGATTCGAGTCCCATCCGCGCTCATTGCCACGCAGTTTACACCACCCATTTGACCAGTGAGAGACTGTCCCACCGCCTCTCCGCTGAGCGCGTCCCACACTCGCACTGTCTTGTCCGATGACCCGGACACGATTCGAGTCCCATCCGCGCTCATCGCCACGCACTTCACAGCAGCGATATGACCAGTGAGAGGCTGTCCCACCGCCTCTCCGCTGCGCGCGTCCCACACGCGAACTGTCTTGTCAAGTGACCCGGACACGATTCGAGTCCCATCCACGCTCATCGCCACGCACGTCACATCATCCGTGTGGCCCGTGAGAGGCTGTCCCACCGCCTCTCCGCTGCGCGCGTCCCACACTTGCACTGTACGGTCCCATGACCCGGACAAGATTCGAGTCCCATCCGCGCTCATCGCCACGCACGTCACCCGACCCGTGTGGCCTGTGCGAGGCTTTCTCACCGCCTCTCCGCTCAACGCTCCTTCACTTGGCTCCTCACTTCCGCAACACGCGAAAATTCGCTGTAGCTTCCTCCGTCGTCGGACACCTTGTTTTCCGAGGATACGCATCATCGCACCTGTTTCGGTGTCCCACACGACAACCTTTCCGTTGTGGTATCCCGTCGCCATCCTCCTTTGGTCCAGTGAAAAGGCACAACAAGTGGCGTCTAGTATCCAATCCAGACTGTCTCTTTCGACGCTCAAGTTCTGGATATTGCGAGTGCCACTCGTAAGGTTATACCTCGCAACCAGCATAGCCTCCCTATAATGACGCTCCAAAAGGACAATTTCGTCGCCGTCATAGCTCACGCCAATAATACGTCCAAGGCTCGGGATCGTATCCAGCATTGCACCACCCGCTGGTTGCAAAAATCCTACAGAAGCTTTAGCCCACGGTCTCGGTGCACTACGCTCTATCTCCTCGACAAACTTTCGAGTCTTTTCACACTGCGTCGCATACCACAACAATCGACCGTGCATCTGAAACCACGCTTCATACGGATTGTTGTTAACATACCCCCAACTCATGCGGGCAGCCTTTCCAATGATTTCCAGATGCTTTCTTTCATCCGAGATCACGGTACTGCCCGCCCCGGCGCCATCTATTCCTTGTTCGAGGTCTTGCTCTACGACCGAAATCCCGCCGTTTTGCAGACGCATCACGATCCATTGCGGTTTTGACAGTAGCCATAGCAATTCATCAACGTATCCTGCATTGCGAAGTACTCTGCAAAGATTGTTGTGAATATAACCGTCATCGCCAGTATTCCACCACGCTGCTCGCAACCAGTTGCCGTCTTCAGTGGTCTCAGATCGAATGTAGTTGTGAATTAAAGTTCGAAAGAACATTTGAGCTTCGTGCTCTTCTGATGCCTTTAGAACAGCAGTGTTTAAGACCAAGTCGTGTAGCTGAACAGATATAAAACCACTTTCCCTCCTCACTTGCAAGACTGAGACACCATTCATCATTTCTACAACTTTCTCAACTTCAGCCAAGCTCTCCAAGCCCCACAGGTTCTTCAGCATGTTGAGCGGAACACACTGTTGTTTTTGAACAACACAAAAGGCCCGAAACAGCTTCTGGTAGTTCCTGCATTCACTCCGCATCTCCAGCACTTCAAGGGAAACATCCACAATGTTCGTAAGAGTGCCGTATCCCGCCGCAGGGATATCCAGCAAGTCTTTTCGCTTCGACAACAGATCTCGATGAAAATCGGACCATGCATTCTGCTTTTGATCTACATACTGCTCAAGAGAATACTTCCATACTGAGCCTCCAGCAATGCCAAGTGCAAGTGGGAGCCCCTGGCATATGTGAAGAATAGATTCGAAGGCATTCTTGTTCACGGCGTCAAGCCTGTGCTCTGCACCAAAACCAGCATGCCTCATCAGCATACGTCTGGCTAACTCGCCATGGGCTTCTTTCTCCGAAAACTCAATCCGCTTATCAGTTTGTCCCAGAAAACGCTTGTCTCTCGTGGTGTACACCAGTCGACTGCCTTCGTTCACCATTGTGCAAAGTAGGGTGAACACACTGGAATCAATGCCGTTCAACCACCATATGTCATCTACAAGAAACAGACACTTATGAGGTCTGAACCATATAGAGGCCTTGTCCGATGCCTCTTGCAGCGTTTTGGAAGCTCTTACCTGTTCCGCCAGCCGTGAACCGTTTGTCCGTTCTACAATACTTGCGATACCCTGTATGATCGTCGATAGTGTGGCATCATTGCCAAGTTGAATGTAAAGAGTACCACCAGGAAATCGTTCCTTGACTTCTTTGTCGGACGCAAGGCCTCGCAGAGCGCATGTTTTGCCAACGCCACCTTTCCCGGTGGCGAGAACAGCAACAATGCGATTCTCGGACTTGTCGTCCAGAATTGCTTTTTTCAGTTCTCCCTCGCATGTGGTGGTAGTGCTGTAGTCCAGAGTCAGTCGGGGTGGGTTGGGTGGCACGTTGTTATCCGGTAAGTACCTATCTTGGCCCGAATTCTGTGCATCTCTAAGCGTCGGAGAGACGTTGTCAGTTAGGAATTGGAAGAACTCGTTCACATCCGTCTGGCACTGCCCCAATACTTTTTCCATTCGGCGGACTCGATTTAGTACCGTAGCTTTGTCGATATCTGACTGCAAGTCGTTGAGTTCGACGGAGTTTTGTTTCAAAACGTCATAAAAACGCGACAACCTTGCGAGTGTTACGAAGTCGGGGGTTGACAAGCCTTCAAGCTGTCGAATCATATCATTCGCACCACTGTACTGACTTCGCAGTTGGCGAAGCTTCGTCTTGTTATCTTGGGCAATATCCTTGCGTTCGAAGAACCTGTTCACAGTGGTCTCGAGCTTTTGAAGCACCGCAAACAGGTCCTGAAACGCCGGAGGATCCATGGTGGCGGCGCTGAGGGCAAAAAATGGTGCGTGTCGGCTGGATGGTGATGCAGTGAAGCATCGAGGAGAGGTTGCAACCCGTGTGGTGGTGGTGGGTTTAAACCGAATGAAGGCGAAGCCGAAGGCGAGGGCAAGGCGTACGTTGGGGCAGCGGTGCGAGCGTGAGATATGGGCGTCGATGTTTGTCGCGGGCTAGTGAGCGCTGCGACTGGCAGCCTCACAAAAAAAGTGACAACCAGACGGCAACGAGGCACACACGAATGGGCAGGGGGTGAGCCAACCGGAGCGCTGCATTGCGCCAACTGGATCCGTATGCGCAGGTAAGGTAACCCATTGCTGACTGCCAACGATGACCAAGCAGCAGCCGCTTTTATGTACGAACACTCGATGACAAGGTATCAGATGCCCTCTTGCAGGAGCTTTAGTCCAAGCTGCCCCCGTCCGTCATGTGTACATCCCGCGCAATCGCATCACGGGCGAGCATTTTCGCTACGGTTCTTGTGACAGTTTTACACCCCACTAGACGCCCTGTACGCCTCAAAGGTGCTCAATCTTGTCCAGCTTGATTCAAAGCCAATTCGCGTCTCTCAGTCCACCGTGGAGCGTCGCACCCAAGACGTCGGCGCAAACCTTTTCATTGGCAATTTGGTGGACAATGTCGACGAGAAATTATTGCATGACGCTTTTTCAGCGTTTGGCCCCTTGGTAGAAGCGCCATTTACCACGCGGGACCCAACACCAACCAATCGAAGCGATATGGTTTCGTTAAGTACTCCTGCTTCGAGCACTCCGATGCTGCTATCGCAGTAATGAATGGTCAATACGTTTGCAACACTCCTGTCACTGTTCAGTACGCTTTCAAAAAGGATTCGGAGAAACGGGAGAGACATGGTTCCCAGGCCGAACGAATTTTGGCGGCTAAAGGGGCGGAAGCCCGTGGAGCTGCTGACCTTGAAAAACATCTACGCCCCAACACTCTGTTCTCGGACAAGCCTCCAAGCCGCCACCCCGCACCCTCTTCCGCCTCATACAACCCCAACGTATCCACCAAATGCGCGTATTCCAATGTACCAGCCACCGTCATATGATTATCCGGTGCAACCCCGCGTCCCAAACTGGTCGGGTATAGTGGCCCCCCCCACAATATACTGAAGGACCTTAGAAAACAAGAGTTGGACAGCGATCAACATCCTCATCGCACATCTTTGGAATATGGGGCACTTGCAATTGATCTGAACATCCTTGAGGCGAGCGGCTTGTTTTTGCATTGCGGTTTTGGTGTGTGATTTCCAAGCCAGATTGCTAGAGCAAATCTGGAGGATTTTGAAAACAGTGTCAGCGTTCCATCCTCTCTTTTGGAGTCTTCTTCGGCAAGAGGGACAAGCGTACACTGTACGGTTGAAAGACACACACACTGCGAGAGAAAGTGCGGCGGTTTTGCGATGCATTCACTTTTCTCCGCGCACTGGGGGAGTGATATGCTTGAGTTACTCCAAAGTGTCAGCTTATTTTGTCCTTTCAAAGTAGCAAATCTCACTGAACGGAAAATCCCCAACCTCGCTGACATGCGAAGGGTAGGTTGCGAAACAGCTACTGGCGGCAGCTCATGGTTATTGATGCAAAGAGCCCGCTCGACCTGTCAATAATTTTGTACTCGGGGGCGGGAGGAGCATGTTTTCTGCGCTCAGTACGGTCTTTCTCGCGATTAGAAACTCTTTTTCTGGTATAATATCTTGATATCTTTTGACGCTTCTTCCGCTCCCAACAATTTGGAATGGAGCAGATCAGTACAACTTAATTCTCAGCCCAGGGTTTACGATTCACGGCACATGGTCCATGTTTTGCGATTCACGACGTACGCTGATGGATCCTTGTCTGCCTTTTTCCCCTCACCATAGCCGTTGGTTGTACCTTCTCTCCCGTTGTTCTCTCGCGGTGAGGAGCTACAGACAGGGAGTTTTGCTCGCCATTGGTCAACCGTCAATGCGCCACGAGGACTTTCAGAAGATAATGCACTTTGACATAGTACGTCAACTGAATTGTCGCACTCTCCGATTCATGAGAGTCGAGCTCAGTTCGCTCCCGAAACCCCTCCCTTCTGTCATCTATTTAGAGGCGGTGGCTCGCCCTTCTTCCGCCCTTCCTCTCCCCACCCATCGGACGCGAGCAGCATCCACATCTGTTCGTATTTGAGTGCTTCAGGCTGGGAAAGTTTCCGCCCATTCAACTATTTGCATTTCTAGTGGTTTCTCTGTATCCTTGTGGATACTGATAATCTTCTTGGCATTGAGAAAAGCATTCCGCGTCCGAAAACGCTGTGAGCATTGGTGTTTGTTGAGATGGAAAACAGCAGGAATTGGGCTGCTACCCCCGCCGCATCTACCGACAGCCAGGGCATGCGCCCCTCGAATCCTGAGGCTGTTGGTCACAACGTCCAACTTCCAAATGCTTGGTTTGTCCCTAATCCTTCGACAGTCAAGGGCCCGATGGTCATTCCGGGCAGAAGCGTTGACCCAGCAGCAACCGGTGTCATTGATCCCATCACCCATAATGGGCACCCTCCGTTGCTTGGGATGGGGTGGCAATCCATCCAGCTCAGCCACCCCAACGACACCATTGTGCTGCCAGGCGTGAGTGGATTGTTCGGCGGCTCTCAGCTTGATGGGCACTCGATGTTCCGAGGCCTCACGCCGCCAGTTCACTTCGGCTTTGGAAACGGCTATGGCGCGAGCTCGACGCCAAGTCTTGGTGAGCAGCCGGCAAACGGGGGCCACTTGAGCACGGGCAATGTGTCCATCCCACAGCCGCAGCCATCAATTTACGACGCCATTCTCCAAGCGGACACGCACGGGGTGCTGACGCGGCTCGCTGGCAACTACGCGCCAGCTGTAGCCCCCACCCCCCCAATAGCTTCCGGCAACATGCGGATGGCGGCCGCCCAAGTGTACAAGCCCGACGAGAGAGCTCGAGTTGGTGAAGCCATCGTCGTGGGAAACGGGCAGGCCACTGCAGTGGCGACCGGGGCCACTAGGCCGCACACGGGACCCTACAAGCAACAGGGGTCCCCGGCGCACCCGGATCAGTCCACGCAGGGTGACTCCTTGCACTTTTCGGTGCCGTCGATTCCCGTGGAGCCGTCAGCGACGCTCTCGGACATTCGTCCCGCTGACAGCAAGGAGAGCGTCGGCAGCGCGGGGGGAAAGGCTCGTGAAACGACTTCCGAGGCCCAGAGTGCCGGGCGCCGCGGGACAAAGCGGAAGCCTAGGACATACTCGCAACCAACTCCGAGCCAGTATTGTCACATCTGCTCTCGGCGCCCTGATCCGGAATTCCCGCATTTCAAGTGTGGAAACCTGCTTCAGGCGAGATGCAGGAAAGTAATCTGCCACAAATGCTTCGAGAAGCACAAGTGGGATAAGGAGGCAGTCCGAAATGCGGGAGCTGGCGAGTGGCTCTGCACACACTGCCGGGATGAGTGCCCGCCTTACGCTCAGTGCGCCATCTACAACCGCACATCAAAGCGGCGCAGGTTGAAGCTGATCAACCACAGAAAGAAGAAAAGCAGTGGTGATGAGCCAGTTGCCAACGGCTCCGAAGCGGCCGAGAAGGCAGCAGCCTGTAGTGGTGCACCACTGGGCGAGCCCAGGCCGACCGCTGTGCCAATTACGTCGGGTGGCAAGGCGGTGGCGCAAAACCCGTTTGCCGGGAGGCACCAAGGCTTGAGCATGGCTGTGGCGCGGCAGCCGCTCGCCGAGGGGCACCAAGGCTTGAGCACGGCTGTGGCGCAACAGCCGCTCGCCGAAGGGCACCACGGGTTGAGCACGGGTGCTGCTGCTGCAGTTGGTGGTGCTGGCAGCCTAGCATTGCCTGCGCCGATGGGCGACAGCAGGCGCGGCGCCGAGCGTGTGCCAAAGAAGAAGGGAAGGGTGAAAAGGATCACCAAACGCCACCGAAAGGACGAGATCGGCTCCAAGCCGAAGAAAGCGAGGACGGAAGAAAGAGTGGTGTTGGCCAGAAGCAAACAGGAGCTTGTGGCCCAGATGCAGAGGCATGGCGGCGACTTACGCGAGATGATACGCCACAGCGGGGCGGCACAGCAGGGCAATGCCAAGGAGGAAACAGGTAATGTGGCACCCGGGGCTGTGGGCGTCGACGTTGCAAAGCCGGGGATGGATGTGCTGTAATGTGGCACCCGGGGCTGTGGGCGTCGACGTTGCAAAGCCGGGGATGGATGTGCTTGACGCACAGGAGGTGCATGGGGTGGCGCCGGTGCTTGCGGTAGTGGGGTGTGAGCAAGGCCAAGGCCATGCGTGCGGTGGCGCAGCGCTCTGTGAGAAGCGTGCGCCACGCGTGGGCGCATGTTTGGGGGAGCAGTGCGGTGGGGGTGTGGAGGGCAGAGATTATGTGCACGCCAAGGGGAGCGTGGCAGAGGGTGGTGCTCAAGGTGGGCACAAGACGGTGAAGACGGTGGGCGAGGGTGTGGCGGCGCAACGCGGAGCAAGTGAGGGTGTTGCGGCGCTGATTGCGGGCGGCGTGCAAGAAGTGGGCACGAAGGGGTCGATTTGGGAATCACTCGAGCTCGATGAGGCGTTGTTTGGGGCAGAGCACGAGTGGTTTGGGGGCAAACAGCGCGGGAGCGGCAAGAAGGCGGCAACGGCGCCACGGGATGAGGCGCGGGCGGCGTTCGGAGTGAGCGCGCTCGGGGAGCTGGAGGAGCCTTTGCTTGCGGATGAATTGCAGCAATTGCTGGACGCAAGCGTTGAGGCCAGTTTGCGGGAAGCCGGGGTGGTGGTCGGGGAGAGGAATGCAAAGGGGGAGGGCATGGAGGAGTTGGGCAAGCAGGAGCGGATGGAGTTGATGGATGCACCGGTGGCGGATGACGATTCCGAGGTGGGGTGTTGGTCTCTGTCGGTGTTGCAAGGGCTGTAGCGAGAGAAAAGCTTAGTGTGGGGTGCAATATCCTTGGAAAGCTTCCGTGGGGAAGACGATACGAGGCAGGGCGGCAGGGGCGGAGCGATCGGGAGGGCGCAGTGGCGACTGGGAGAGGCCGAAGAAGACTACAAATCCGGAAAACGTGGCGCGCGGCGACAGGCACCAATGGGATTGCTTGGCCGCGTGCACGCGCCGCGTGAGTGGAGCGGCGCGGAGATATATGGCGGACGAGGCGGACTTGACAGAAACAAGAGGAAGACGCGGCGGGGACGGGCAACATAATGCTGCTGGCCATCAGCCAGTGACTGCGGCGACGGCGGGGCGCAGCGCGCGCCACGCCGCCACCACCGTCGCGCCGCTCACCAGTGCGCCGCTTGCCACCAGCAGTAGCGCGCACGCCGCCGCCGCCGCCACCGCCGCCGACGTCGCTGTCGTCGTGCCGCGCGCGTCGCGTCTGCGCCGCCGCTCTGGCGTCATCGTGCGCCGCCTCCCCCACTCGCCGTCGCCGCCGCCGCCACCACCTGTCGCCATCGCGCTCTTTTAATAATAAACGACCACGTTTGGAGCGCGGTCTTAATCTGTAATTCATGCCTGGCACGCGTTTCACCAAATCTACAACCAAATCGAACACAATTACTGCATGTTTTTTTTTCAGCTTCAAAGTTCTGCCCACAAATACTCACCATTTCATTTTTCCTCGCAGTCATCATCATTTGCTCCCAAAACAACTAAATGTGTGTCGCAGTTCGTTTCCCGAGAATGCCCCGGCACGTTGCACGTTATTGGTTGTGCAAAGTGCAATACCACGCGAAACTGCTCGATGAGCATTCCATGTCTCACTAAGAGGATTGAGTCCGCGTTGCAAATCAATGCATGTTAAATGACGTAGCTAAGCTTCATTTTCCGGTTCAAAAAGACGACAATCGCGTTCTTGAACAAATTTGAACACCATCTCAGCAGGTAAATGCCTGATCTGCGTAATATGCATTTTTACCGTTTTATCTTTGATGTCATATGCTTCTTTGACAAGCATCTTACTCTGACTGCAACATTTGCGCACAGTGTCAACCATTCTCATCTTTGAAGACGCTTCCTCTCTCATTTGGGTGTTTGAAATTGAAACAGCTGATAACTACTGGTTCTTGTAGAGCAACTCGGGCGCGTACAACCGGTCGGGGCACCATTCATATGGCATCCGATACATCGGAGACCAAGTCAACGATTTTATGGCTAACTTTAGTTTTTAGTATTTCCGACACCTTAGCAAGTATATTAAGTTTCCAAAGTAGCACCGTAGTAGATGGATGGACGTGTAAAGCTAGGGTTACACGCGTGGTACGCGTATGGACCAGGATTGGTTTGCACTACTATAGTCTACACGTGTAGTTCACTGTCAAAAATTGACTGAAGCGATGGCTTCACTGCCATCGCTACCACCAAATAAATGGTAACCGAGTGCTTGGCTCTAGATTATGTCGCCTACGCGAGTCTCCATCTCTTGACGGGAAGAACCGTGACCGGTTTGGATAATCTATCTTCTCGGGAAGCTCATGCGTCACTGTACCATTGTTATTAGTGTCTTTTTTTCTTTTTGTTGGTTTTTTTGTGTTTAGGACAGTATACCGTTCTTGTATAGGGTTGTTTTTAAACTTCTTTATTTCGCTTATCCAGTGTGGATACCTCTTTCATAGGTCTGTACGCTTGGTCGTGCGTCTTATTTTGCCCTACATTTTCCCCTCTACACTTTGCTTTTGTCCGCAGAATATCCTTGTTCTTCGATCCCCGTTTGATTGTTCCCTCTTTTCCTAGTTTTCTCACCTTCGTATGTGTTGCCTGAACCACCGTGGTCTTAAGTCCACGCATCAGTGGCACCAAGGCTCGTTCGCTGAGTTATTCCTCTTCACGAGAGCGGGACTCGAACACCCGAGAAGTATTTCTCCATCTGAAATTGCTCCACAGTTTCTCTCTTCTGGAATGCACTTTGAATACTTGTAACAGAATGGAACTCCAAACCTTGGATTTACACTGTTACTAGCGTTACACCATCATTAAAAAGTGCAGTGCGCGCCATGGGAACGGTGAACTTGTCGCTGTACTCTCGGATGGATTCATAATGAAGCTGGTTAATGTTGTAGAGCAACGCCCAGTTAGGGGATACTTGAAGATGCAACTCATAGAATGAGGATTGAACCCTCCAAGGGTTATGACTATGATCCCCTGTAAGGTGTGCTGAGGTGGCACTGTTTTCTGGTTAGAGTTCGCCTATGAAGTGACAATTCGGATGGCTCATGGTTGGATTGGCCCCGTGATACACGTGGCTTAATTTTGGCACCGATTTTCGGATATTTGTTAGAACGTTGGACTTTTGGGGCCTGACAGTGGGATCTCCACGTGTATGGCCCTGAGCAGGTGTGCACTACTGTAGTGTTTAGTTAGTGGGCCCTACTCAGGGAGATGAGATCTGACAGTCCGAAGCTCAGAGTAAATGGTAACCAAGGTTGGTCTTCGATACCTTTAGAGGTTCTTCGTCGCCATCGTTTCGGCCTTACAACCCGGAACGGGCTCTGGTTAGCAACGCCTGCGTAGGGACACGACTCCACTTGGAGAGTGCCCACGTTTGGGTTCCGTGCAACCACCCCCTTGGGACCGCTCAGACGACCTGCGTGCACGATACCCCGTGGGGGTTCTGCTTACTTGTTGCGTGCTTTTTGTGTTTCCTTTCGAGGACAGGTTTTCGCCCCTGTATTGGGTTTCTTTTGTTGTTTCGCCCCTTTTCTGGTTCTCGGGTCCGGTGCCTGTTAGTGCCCGACCCTCGCTCCGTTTTTCCTCTTCGCCGGGTTTTCCTCCATTCTTTGGGATACCCATACCCATTCCCGATCCAACGGTTTCTACCCCTCACCTCCGTCGGTACTGCCGGAATCCCCCGTGGGAGTTACACCCCACACTACGGGTGGAACGGAGGGCTCTGTCTCTGAGTCTGCCTCCCCCAGGGAGCAAGGCTTCGAACACCTTGAGAGCACTTCCCGTCGCCGGGTTTTGCTCCACAAGTGGTCTCCCGACTTAGAATCCGTTCTCGGACTTTTGGGTTGGTCATCCACTTGTTGGAATATCTCTTGGAAGAGGAAGCACCGTCGTGAAGATTTGTTGTAGTGGTCCCCTTTGGAAAGGGTGGAATTGGTTTTTATTTTTGTTTTGTGTTACGTCATCCGTTCTCCGGGAATCTCGTGATCGAATTTCATCGTTACCCCGAATTGTCGGTGTCGTGTCTGCAGCATGTCGCCGCCTACCCGTGGTTCCAGGACTGGATCGAACCGTCAAGCGGATTCAGTGCTCCCGGCTCCGTCTAGGCCGAGGAGCTCAATTCCCGAAGGTCGGAACGATTCCGGTATCGATCCGGACACTCGGAGAGCACCCTCAGTGGTTTCAGGTCCTCGAGAGGTCGTGGCTGTGGGCCTAGCTCCAGTGGTGGAGACCCCCTCAGCAGGACCCCGTAGTCGGGCCGACCCTGAATTACAGCGCCTGGAGACTCGAATCGATATCGCCAACGCGGCTCACGTCGAGCTCCTTCAGGAGGTTACTACCCTCCGCATCAAGGTGGAGGACGCCCCGGTGCCGGGAGTCGCCGATGACCTTCGTACCCTGAGGAGGGATGTGAACTCTTTTTTGGAAAGCTTTGGTACCCCTGGGGTCTTTATCCAGGAGTACCGGAGCCTCGTGGAGGAACACCGCGTGCAAGCGGAACGCTTCCGAGCTCGGCTGGACACCCTCGAGGCCATTATCCGTATGGACGGAGACACAGAAGCCTCGAAGGATAAACCCGACGTTTCGGAAGACGAAGAACATCGCTCCGCTAAACGGGACCGCCGCAAGTCCAAGAAGAGGGTTCACCTCCAAGAGAATTTATCGGATTCTGATCCCAATCGCTCGTCATCGAGTTCGTCCTCCGAATCTTCGGATAGTGAAGATGGACGCAGGTCATCCCGGGCGACTCGGTCGAAGGCTACTTACACCTCTCAAGGGGCAATCCGTACCCGGAAGAAGGGTAGAAAACACCTTGGATTAAGGGAGCTGAAGCCGACGAATCCTCTCTATCGGAAGCTGCTATCGTACCGCTATTACCGGTTGGATAACCCTTCGGGAGATCGAACATCCCGCGGAACGGGTAAGGTCAAGGACTACATCAAAAGGCTGAGCATCACCCTACAGAAGAGGGAGTTCACAGGAACAGACCCAGTTCTGGTGCTCGATTTCCTTGCGAGGTTCGTCCAGGAGGCTGACATCCTCGGTATGAGTGAAGTGCAAGCGTATCTTGCATTACCCTATTTCTTAAAGGGGATGGCTGAAGACCAGTTCAACTCCGTCCGTGGATCATCCCGAGCCTCGGAAGGGGGAGTCACGTGCTGGCCCGAAGCGGTGCAGTACCTCTTGAGGTCATACGCTACTGGAAATGCGATTCAGGAAGCAATCCTTGCATTAAGGGATACGCGGCAGAAGCCGATGGAAACCGAAACGGTGTATTCAACTCGCTTGAATAAAGCGTTTGACCGATGCGGGAATGTATTCCCCGCCTACGAGAGATGCACCATGTTTGTGGATGGTTTGGACCCCTCGATAAGGGCATTGGTTGCCCGACATCGGGAAGAGAAGCGCAAGCTGACTTACTTGGAACTGGTTCAGTACGCCCAGGCTGAGGGGGATACTCTCCGTGCCCGGCAGAACCGAAACAGTCGGCCGACACGTGCACTCCTCGCCGATGGAGGTAACTCGTCTTTGTCACTCGCAGGAGGCCCTGCCCCTGTGGGGGTCAATGATAACATTCACTTCATGGGAAGTAACCCCGAATCTATGGGTACGTCTGAGTTGCCGTCGACATCCGCTCCGACTACGGATGAAGACCCTGCGCTCTATACCCAAGGACGGAGGGTGCCAGCCGCATCGCTACCTTTTGCGAATACCGCTGCTCGGTTCTCTCGCCCCGGGTGGAGGGATACATCACCACGTCGCGTGGATTCACGTCCACAACCGAACCCGGCAGAGCTGATTTGCCCACACTGCACATTTCCCCTGCGGGAGGGTTCACGAATTATCGCTCAGTACGAGGCTCTGACCCCTGAGGAGAAAGCTCGAGTCCCGAGTAGGTCCTATGAGGAACAAAGGATACTCCGAGCTCACCTTACTGACAGGGATACAGAACTTGTACCGGCGAACGGGGAACAACCGGTCCCCTTCGATGCAGCTGCACCGAATTCGGTGGGGTCCGCTTCGAAAAACTAAACTTGGGAGTCTCCCCTGCGGGAGGGGCGTCTTCTAAGCCGGAGTTGAAGACGCCCGAGGCGCTCCAGCTTCGCTCCCCAGCTGTGACTATCCTTTCAAGGAGAACGGCTGACACCGACGTTAACTCGGGATACTTTAGTGTTCTCCGTCGCCCGTGGATACGGTCCCGTAATCTCCGTATTCCGGATCGAGTTATGGTAATGGCCAAGCAGAATTATAAAGTATTCGCCGACTTCGGCCTGTCCAACCAGTTTATGGTTCGTCAAATATCTGTCCTGGATACAGGAGCCGCTCCTATCTTAATTCATGTTGAATTGTTACCCCCGCTGCTCAGGGTTTAAGTTCGTACCGGTCCACGTTTGGATATCGCCGATGCGAACAACAACCCGCTACGGACACTGGGTACAATTTCCCTCATGGTGAGGTTAGGCTCCTTTCTCGTTCAACTAGAGTTTATTGTATGCAAGTCACTTGCAGCACCCGTCATACTGGGTTGTGACTTTTGTGACCGCTTCGTGGAAGTCATCCGTCCTCGGAATAGAACTGTGGAACTCGAAGACGGGTCTACGATCCCAATCGTTCATAAACCCTTACAGGGAGCAGCGCGAACACGCGTTCCTCTCCCTGTCGCGCAGGAATCTGTGAAGAAGGACCCGGTGTCTACACGGGTAAAGGTTGCGAAGTCAGTGGCGATCCCGCCAGAAACCCAGGTTTCGGTCACAGTTTTTACCAAGCAAATTGGTGTGCATGTGGTACAACCGAACCCGTCTCTGTATACGCGGCGTCAACTCGCCCTTGCGAATGGGGTTGTCTCCGTGGAACCGGATAAACCTTTCAAGGTTTTGGTAGCCAACTTTGGAAAGACAACGCAGCATTTGGTCAAACACCAGATCCTGGGTTCTGTTCTTCCACACCAGCATGCGGTCGTACCTACAAAGATCTCTATCGCAGAGGTCCTTGGTGTGGCGGACCCTAAGGAGGGTGAGGACACTGCCGAAATCGCGGAAGACGGTGAGCATACGACTGCAGCTCCACACGCTGAACACTTTAAACCTCAGAAGGTTACGGCCCCTATCACAGGAGCAGACCAGACGGATCCTGTTCAGGAATTGGAGAAATGGGATCTCAACCATGTACCCGCATCTCATCGGGAGAAGCTGAGGCACATGCTTCGTGAATTTACCCCCATGTGGGATGGTTCCCTTGGAACTATTGGTAGTACAGAACACCACATCGACTTATTACCGAACACTCGGCCTATTGCCCAACACCCTTACAGGGCTGGACCGAAAGCTCGGGAAGAGGAGAAATCTCAGGTGGAGAAGATGCTTGAAGCGGGCGTAATTGAACCTGCCCAGTCCGCTTGGGCCTCACCAGTGGTGTTAGTTCCGAAACCGGATGGATCGTGGCGTTTCTGCATCGATTACAGACGCCTGAACGAGGTAATCATTAAGGATGTGTACCTGATCCCTCGGATGGACGAATACATCTACTCCCTAGGGAGCGCTACTGTTTTCTCTACCCTCGACTCCAATTCGGGCTACTGGAAAATTCGTTATTAGGGAGGAAGATCGAGACAAAACGGCTTTCGTGTGTCATCAAGGACTTTTCCGATTCCGGAGGATGCTTTTTGGGTTGACAAATGCCCCCGCAACGTTTCAACGGGCGATAGACATTCTGTTGGCTCCCTTCAAGTGGAGGACGTGTCTAGTGTATTTAGACGACATTATCGTCTTCTCCAACAACCTGGATGACCACCTCGAACACGTCAGGGACGTAATGAAGATACTCCGCGACGCGGGAATCACCTTGAAACTCAGGAATTGCGAGTTTTTCACCGATTCGGTTAAGTATCTGGGTCATATCATCCGTCCCGGACCGCTTTCAATCGATGAAGTACGAGTGAAATCCTTGAAGGAAGCAAACCACCCGAAAACTCAACCGGAGTTGCGATCCTTCTTAGGTCTGTGTAACGTGTATCGCCGATTCGTCCCAAACTTTGCGGATATTGCCACCCCCCTCAACAGGCTCCTGACGAAGGGACAACCAGTTGAACTGGAACCTTTTGGCGACGCGGAAGCGTCTGCCTTCACGGCACTGGTGAATGCCGTAACATCACCGCCAATCTTGGCTCTACCCAATCCTGGGCTCCCTTACGAAGTGGACACCGATGCTAGTGCAAACCAAGTAGGGTGTGCACTGTTCCAATCCTCTGAGGATGGTGAACGTCACCATATTGGGTACTGGTCACGTTCCCTGAATGTCCATGAAAGGAACTACTCGGTCTCCGAGAAAGAATGTTTAGCCGTTGTGTGGGCCTTAGCTACACTTCGCCCCTATCTGATGGGTACTCGTTTCAAAGTCCATACGGACCACGCATGCTTGCGTTGGCTCCTGGAGATCTCCGAACTTTCGGGCCGCCTTATGCGCTGGCTTCTCCGACTGTCGGAATTCGACTTAGAGATCCTGTACAAGAAAGGGAAGCTGAACACTCAGGCTGATGCACTATCCCGCTTGGAAACCACAGCGGAAACGGAACCCTACGAGGACGATAACATCCCATGTTTTATGGTATCGGACCTCGAGGGAGAAGCTCAACCGCTGACGGATGATGTTTGTGACGATATAATCGTCAAGAAGAGTCTGGATTCGCCGACCGGCTCTTTTATACCTATCTCTCCAGAGGAGATGATACGCGAGCAACAGATCGACCCATTCTGTACACGGATTCGGGCTCGCCTCAACGGAGGATCTCTGTTACCTTTCGAGGACGACGATCAGGGTTACCTAATCAGGACCGTTGGACCTCGCCCGAGGATAGTGGTGCCGCACACCCTACAACAGAGGGTATTACACCTCACTCACTATGTGAAGGTTGGCGCCCACCCCGGGGGAAGAAACCTGTACCTCACGTTGAGAAGGGACTTTTACTGGCCGGCAATGGCATTTGATTGTTATGCCGTTAGACGGGCCTGCGCCAAGTGCGCCAAGAATGACGTCAAACTTCGGAAGCACTCTAAGAAGTTGACGCTGTTCCAGGCACGGGCTCCACTCTACTTCGTGGCCATAGACATCCTAGGGAAGTTTATCAGGACGCCCCGAGGTCATCGGTATCTGCTTGTCATTTCTGACAGATTCTCTAAGCTAACGAGAACTGTGCCGCTGAAGTGGATCACCGCCGCTACCGTCGCGCAAGCGTTCGTGGCCCATTTGGTGTTCGTATATGGACCGCCGGTGCAGTTGTTATCCGACAACGGAGGGCAATTCGCATCAAAGTTCTTTCAGGATGTATGTCGAATCCTTGATGTAAGGAATTTATTTGTTACTACGTATCACCCTCAGGGGAATGGCCAGGTGGAGAGGTTTAACCGCACGATACTCAAAGCTTTGAGATCGTATGTTGCGGATCACCCCAAAAATTGGGACTTGTACACAGACGCTATCACGTATGCATACAACACTCAGGTACATCGGGTTACATCGTTATCTCCATTCGAACTGGTACTGTCGAGGACACCGCCGCCGGTCGCCATCGAGGCTCAACCGACGCTGTCGACGTACCCGTCACCGGGATTGTACCGAGAAGCCTGTAAGGAGTGGCTTACGAAGATGGTGCCGATAGCCCGGAAAGCAATGGACAAAGCTCAACGCGCCTACAAGAAGGAATTTGACAATCGGGTTCGCAAACCTCTACCTCAGGTGGAGCCCGACGACTTCGTCTTCCTTCGAAAGGAATACTACAATCCTGAAAAGGAACGTAGGCACAAGCTTTCGCCAATTGTGGACGGACCCTATCGTGTGGTTTCTGTAGACCCGGACACGGTGGTATTGGATATCGCTAACAGCCACGAACGGATCTCCAGGGACCGCATCACACGAGCGCCCAACCCAAATGTGGAAGTGATGTCGGCACCAACGCCCTCCACAGGGGATGATTCAACGGAAGCTAACCCGTCAGGCGGAGATTCGAACACCCGCCCCGTTATACTTCCGCACTCGGAACGTGGTTTAACCGACCTACCGGAAACTTCGGATAATCCCGAACCTGGGCCCGCTCCCTCAAGGGCCCAGTCAACGAACTCTTACAGAGTTACTCCCCCACTGGAGGTAATCAAGCCTCCTGGTTCTCCGCCTAAGGAGGGGGAGAAGGACTTAGTTCCTTCGCAGGACAATGCTTCGGCGTCAGCCAGTCGCCCTAACAGGGAATCTAGTTCTCACAGTGAGACGGCGAGCCCGACCAAGCCGGCGACAGAGAAGTCACAACCCCAGCGTATGGGTAGCGACATCACCGCCGACCCAGCCGAGCACGACGTCAGAAAAGATGACGAAACCCCGCCTAGGGAGAGTCGTGTGGAGAACTCCGCACCCGGAACGCCTACAGAGCCGACGATCACCCGCCGCCGCGGACAAGACACTGAGGTGTTGCACACTCAAACCCCGCTTTCTCGGAAACGAGCTGTGTCAGCGGACCCGCACGGGGAAGATCTCGACGACGAGGTTGACCAAATTTGGCTCTCCGTTATGGAATGGGAATAGGAACTTCTATGGAGACACTGGAACCCTCAGGAACGGGAAAGAAATGAGTGGGACCCGTCGAGGACAGCTCAGGAGAGTGCTAGCGAGTGTCGAAAGCGCCACCTCACATCCGCTTGCGGAGTGGCAACCGGCGCCCGCGCATTTATGTGGCACACGTCGAATGTCACCGAGCCAATCAAAAGCCTCTGACGACCAACCGTCGCGCAAACCGCCTCACCGAGCCAATCAAAAGGCTCTGACGACCAATTGTCGCGCAAACCGTCTCCGTCGCACGGCGCGTTGCACGGGAGCAGTCTTCGTTTCCGTAGCTCGGGTTGACGTTGAAGTCTTACCCCCCTGAGACTGGAGACGCTACCGCGTCGCGGTTTCTCAACGATCACAAAATCTAAGAACACCGTTGTTATCGGGAAGATCTCAGCTTTAAGAAGAACCCAAAACTGGGCCGTTTTGACTCCATAGACGGAAGTTATAACGTAGCCCACAGGCCACTCGGCACCGTTTGGACGAAGTGCTGAGACCCGCTCGCAACACGGAAAAGAACCCACCGGGGTGTGTCTAGACCCTACGTTGACACCCTCAAGGGAAGTAGAGCGTTCCAAGATAGAAGAGAAGCCCGAACAGGGAAAAGTGTACCCGCAGGAATTCGTTATCGATCGCATCGTGCGTCACATCTACACCCCCGAGGGAGAAGTCCGCTACCAAGTCCGATGGTACGGATTCTCGCCTGATAAGGATACAGTGGAACCCATTGAGCACCTTCCGAGGTCTAAGGTTTTACCCTATCACCGACGCGCTCGGGTAACCTTGCCTCCAAGTCTGGATCGTGCCCAAGTCGGATAAGCCACCACGGGAACTGGTGTGGATGGGACCTCGAAGTGAGGAAGATGTTATACCTCTGAAGAGGAATTGAGGAGAGTATCCCGAAAAACACGTATTGAGAGGGAATGTCTACTGGCCCTCGGCCTAGCGCCGTTAGCCGGGGAACACGGCACCGGTTATCGGGACTGTTTATGATGATGAAAAAAGGAAAAGAAGACCCAAGAAGTGGAGAAGAAGATTAAGAAGAAGATTAAGAAGAAGATTGGACCCTAGGAAGGGAAGAAGATGAAGACGAAGATGAAGAAGATCCTAAGAAAGAATGAAGAAGATGAAGTAGAAGTTAAGATCCTAGGAAGGAAGAAGAAAAGCAGTTATGCAAATATCAGAAGTTTACTATTGTTGCCAAGCTATGGACTCTACAATTGCCCGAAGGCGGAACTACGGAAAGCCTGAGGAGGGACCCGCCCCACCTTTGGGATTCTGACCCTGATGGTACGCCGAGGCGAAAACCAACATCTGGCTCACATCCGTCATACCCGGTGGAATCGGAATGCCCGCGTTCACGAGGCCTTGTCGCACACTATCCGCTTGCGGAGTGGCAACCGGCGCCTGCGCAAGGGTGTTCACACCCCACCCGGGGGGAGCAGATGGACCGCCACCGGATGCATTCACCGCCGCAGCTGAGGTCGTTCCCACTGGTTGGAAGGGTGCAGATGGCTCCACAGGGAGTACTCCACTAGGAGCTGGCATGTGGTTATCCAACGCTGGATCGTCCAGGTCTACTGGAGGCTCGTACTCGTAATCGTCGGTATAAATGAACCCCGTCGGGTGTCCCACCGGCATCGGTCGAGGCGAGTCAATCAGCGCCCGTGCTTGCGCCGCACTAATGCGAACCCCTTCGAAGGGATTGTAATAGACCCAGTTACCGGAGCCCGGATCGTACCGGCCAGGAGACTTGTCTCGCGCGGATCCTTCCCCTGCGGGCTGATTTTCCACTGGAACTCGATTCCATTGGGTGTTGTCGATCACGTCCAAGATTGGATACAGGTCCTGCACGCTGCTGGCCGAACCCAACGCTGGGACAAGGTCGATCTGACGCATGATGGTCCGTAGCATCGGAGGAATATACCAGATACGGAAATGGTCATGAGCATCCCAGAGGAGGTGCGCCGCTACGTGGGCTGACCACTCGGCTGCAACGAAGGCCCAGTATCCCGAGTTCGGGTCGTGCATCAAACGAGACCCGATATAGTACATGCATGGGGGCAGTTCAGCAAAGCACCCTCGATGGACCTCGACCTTACTCCACCAAGCTGGAAGGGGCACGAATCGCCCAACCTTCGCCGTGTTACGGATACGCTCCAGTTCCACGTGAGGATACGGGACAAGGAACCCGAAACGGGAGCGCGAGCGGCGCTCGAAGCGCACGCGTCGATCGAACTCATACTAGGTAAACTGCCGTTGAAGGTACCTGAACTCAGCCCGAAGGATGGGACGACTCCATTGGAGCATATCTTCTCGGAGAGGAAAACCCGGTCCGCGGAACTCGGCTTCGGGAAAGGCTGCCAGGTTATCCCCGTAGGAGACCTCACCGTACGTGCGGTAATAGGCGACATCGAACCCGTACTCCGGGGGAACCAGATGGTCAAAGCGTGACCTCTCCAATCGCTGGTAGGCCAGAGCCGCCATCGCTGCGCGCGCCTTTTCCAGGGACTCCCCGCGACCGCGGTATAGATACTGAGGCTCTATGGCTACCTGCGCCCTCCAATCGGGAGAACGTACAACCTCGACAGATAGGCCACCCGGCAATAAGCCGTCCTCCACGTAGGAGTCGATGAGCTCATCGTCGCGAACCGCTGTCGGATGGAACCACGGAGGGCGGGAATATATCACCGGACCGGTAAGGGGACTCCACCTTCGAAAGGATTCGTTTGAGATCCAACCTCTGGAGTTTGCTACTAAGGGCATCGCATGAGCGGAGTTCCACGCTACCGCGTTAATGTCCAAATTCTCCTGAGGATGTCGGTTGCTCGCCGAGGCGGAAGGTTCGGTACCTGACGGAGCCGCATCCAAACCGGAGAAATATCCACCCTGCTGGGGAGCTTCGTTTTCCGCCGGCGCGGAGGCCGATGGCCCCGAGAGTGCGTTGAGGACGTATGGGTTCATTCCCTTGAGAGGGCTGGTTGAGACTGCTGTTGCGAGAAGTTGCTTATCGCCGAAAGTCGGAGGAGTAGAAGAAAGTTGTACCGATGTGCCGGTTTTGTGGCGATCCTCAAAAGTGGTGAAGGACCCCATTGGGAGAGAAGTATGTATAGTGACCGGAAAGCGAGACACCCGCGGCTCGGAATGTTCTTCCTCGTCTTAGGGAGGGGGAGATGTAGAGCAACGCCCAGTTAGGGGATACTTGAAGATGCAACTCATAGAATGAGGATTGAACCCTCCAAGGGTTATGACTATGATCCCCTCTAAGGTGTGCTGAGGTGGCACTGTTTTCTGGTTAGAGTTCGCCTATGAAGTGACAATTCGGATGGCCCATGGTTGGATTGGCCCCGTGATACACGTGGCTTAGTTTTGGCACCGATTTTCGGATATTTGTTAGAACGTTGGACTTTTGGGGCCTGACAGTGGGATCTCCACGTGTATGGCCCTGAGCAGGTGTGCACTGCTGTAACTAGTAGAGTTTAGTTAGTGGCCCCTACTTAGGGAGACGAGATCTGACAGTCCGAAAGCTCAGAGTAAATGGTAACCAAGGTTGGTCTTCGATGCCTTCAGAGGTTCTTCGTCGCCATCGTTTCGGCCTTACAACCCGGAACGGGCTCTGGTTAGCAACGCCTGCGTAGGGACACGACTCCACTTGGCGTGGGGGTTCTGCTTACTTGTTGCGTGCTTTTTGTGTTTCCTTTCGAGGACAGGTTTTCGCCCCTGTATTGGGTTTCTTTTGTTGTTTCGCCCCTTTTCTGGTTCTCGGGTCCGGGGCCTGTTAGTGCCCGACCCTCGCTCCGTTTTTCCTCTTCGCCGGATTTTCCTCCATTCTTTGGGATACCCATACCCATTTCCGATCCAACGGTTTCTACCCCTCACCTCCGTCGGTACTGCCGGAATCCCCCGTGGGAGTTACACCCCACACTACGGGTGGAACGGAGGGCTCTGTCTCTGAGTCTGCCTCCCTCAGGGAGCAAGGCTTCGAACACCTTTAGAGCACTTCCCGTCGCCGGGTTTTGCTCCACAAATGTTCATGAGTTCACGCACTAGCCTGTCTCTGATTGCCGGTGATTCGAAATAGTACGAAAACTCTAAGTGCATGTCAGACCAACTCAGATTGGAGAGACTGTTTTAAGCCCACTACCCGTCATACCCAATCAAAGCAGTGAGCAGGGCAAGAAACCAACGATTTGATGGTACTTCGTGGGCAGATAGTATTGCCAAATTTCTCCCAAATACTCGTGAAGGAGTGGTGATAACGGTTGAGCCCTGTAAGCCACTGGGCGCTGAAGCTTGCATATGACACGTGGACGGGTCGACCTCAGGTGGAATCATGTAGATTCCTGATTTAATTTAATTAGTGTAATAGATTAGCACTATAGTGCCAGGTAGATCTCAGCGCCTCGCCAGTACTATTTACTTGGCTCGAGTGACGCTTCTCCCTTAGAGTACGGTAGGCACCGTTAGGATACTAAATAACCCGCTTTGGTATATTAGTTCCACCATTTGGTCTTCAAGCCATCGTTTCCGTAGCTCCAACCTGTAGGACTACGCAGTAAACGCCAGCCCACTGCCTCAAGTACTCTGGGAGTGGCGCCGTCAAGGATTCGAACCTTAGGACCCGCTCTACTGCGCTACCACCGGTCGAGACCTGTGCGCTGACTTAACCCGTCATTGCGTTACAACCCCCCTGACCTTCTCCCTTAACCCATTCCAACCAAGCTGGTCACAAGGAACGTTAATCGCAAAGAGGTCTATCTTCGGATCAAGCGGGAGCAGAGATTTCCGACAGAGGCCCAGTAACAAGTCTCAACATGGGAATCATAGAATCTTGTGGCGACAATGGCGACGAAACTAATTCAGCTCCCTGTATTCAAAACTCAGCGCATTCAAAAAGCTCTCAAGGAAGGTTTCCGATCAAGTTCTGCAAGGATCTTACCACATGATGCCCACATCAATTCGATGAACAACAAAATCTTGCTTGGCCATCAAGTGCGAGCTCCAGTTGCTGTATCTCATCTGAATGGAAGGGCACAGTGGCGCCCTGCATCTGTACTCATTGAGATTCCAGGTGACATGAACGTCGAAGCTCGTCGGTGAGCCTCCATAAATGACAAAGAAGCATTAAGTTTTACAGTAACTGCCCCTTATGTACAAAGTCAAGCGTCCGAACAAAACTCTCTATCAGTTTCTTTATCTGCTGCTAGCCATGACGTTGGTGCCAGGTTTCTCTTCATTTCCACAAGGGACCATGCTCGAGGCGGCCTTCAGAAGGAAAAAGCTCGCAAGAGTCGCGGCAGAGGTCGTGGGTTTGTTCGCAGTCGAGGAGGAAAGAAACTTATTGTGAGAAACAGAGCTCACGGATTGGTACTAGGACTAGGATTTCCTTTGAACAACCTACCGTGAAATGGTTGTAAGGAATGAAACCCCTGTTCGTGGTTTTTAAGTCTGTTCAATAGTAGGAGTAGACACAAAAGTACACACCATTGGTTTCGTTATGGATACATTCCATATGAGCCAAAATGCTCAAACTGAGTCATTAATAGAAAAGCCTAGAAACTTATAAATTAAGCATCTCCCTCAAAGTTTCAAATGCGATGAGAAAGGCAGGGGGTCCGACAAAGTTGGTAGAAGAGCCGAGGAATATCCATAACTAGAGTTTTCATCGACAGAAACACGAAATCAAGAAGGCAAACGTTGGAAAGTGTCTAAAAGTCTCGTTGTTCACTTTAATACCAAGTTAGTGCCGTCATTGTCCCCACGCTTGACACGCCACTCAACTAATTTGCATATATTGATAATACGTAAAGTGGAAAGACTTGAGAAGATGTTGTGCATTCCATACAAAAATGAAAGCCATAAACGCTGGTCATGAAGGTTGGCAGCACTAGCAGTTCGGAAATAAATTGTTACCGGTTAGAGTTTTTCCTGATCAATTGGATAACAAGGTGCATATCCACCATATTCGCTTAAAAAGCTTTCTACAGTATGTATTTCAGCAGAGAAGAAATAATGTGAAAACGCTTTGTTCATTTCCAGGAGTAAGACGACTCAGATACGCCATGAACGGAGCTACCAAAAAAAGTTGTCGTCTTGCAGTGTCTGCCTCATTCAAAAACGTCTCAATATCTCAGCACACTTTTACGGTGACGATACTGAATTGATAAAATTGGCTGATCTTATTGACGGGAAAACAAACATTTCTCCGCATCTCTGTCTTCAAAACTTGAGACTCGAGAACAATGCCATGCCTTGTACGTCGGCGACCATTTCGAAAAATGAAGTGTGTACTCCAGTTCTTTTCAGAAATTTTCGTCTTCTTTATCCGTATAAATTGTATCGCATTGACATGGGAGCTGGTGAAACCTCCCTATATTTTTATTACTGCGTCGAATATAAACGTGGAAGCTGTCGCACGATAGATGGTTTGATTGGGTCCAGCCCAAATCATTTTTGTCTGGTTTGTAAGCACCCAATTCACAGAATATGTAGAACATTGCCGGAAAAATCCGTTCAAAAAAAGTACGCTCCTATTGCTTCGAGTGAAGGATCGTATGAAGTTGTCCTTTCTAGTGCATGCAAATCGAGATAGAACAACGAAATCGGTTCGCACGAATTGGGGGTTGTCATACAGCTGCATCGAGTTCTTGACGATGTGATTCCGAAAATCGTCCAGGGCTTCAGAGACTCCGTAAATCAAGAACAACCTGTAAAGAGATCTTTCGTGTACAGCTTGCACAGTTTATGCGACCCTGGTTCTGACCCTCTGATTGCATCTGAGCAAAACCCCTACAGCGCATCTGATCATAGCAGGTGTAAGAAACAGGTCTTCTTTTGCAGACTCTAATATAAAGATTGAAAGGAGGGCCAAATATGCGGCAAACGCTCAAAGATATAGACAAAGGCATAGAAAAAGTATTAATCAGAGCTCCTGAAACCGATTTAAAGAGAAGCAAAAAACAAGCCTCGAAATGTAATGGCAAACAATCTTGCTCGTATCCACCGAGGAACTCGGATGATTCCTGTACCGATTCCAAATCTTTGTTTCTTAGTGTGTCTGAGTGAAGGCCATCAACAATCGAAAACGGCTTTGATGGCAAGTATCATGTTCACATCGTAACTCATTTGTACGAAGGGAAACGGTCCTTTCATGTTTTCCAACTCCACGTGAAAAACTTCAATCGTGACACGTTTTTAACTGTTGAAAGTGATGAAAAGGGTGATCGAGTGATATTGGATAGATGCATTTCAAATCCTGGAGCTGAAATTTGAGAAAAAAGTCCTGGGAGGTATACATCATATCTCGAGTCCCGTATGCGCTAATTAAGAGAGAGGAAAAATCAAGAAGAAGATAGACATTTTCAAAGATAGTAGCGAAGGAAGGCCGGTTTTTGTGCTTCTGAACCAGTTTTGTTGCGCAGAACCAAAGCTGTGGGCGGCCTTCAACGTCTTGTAAAACCACACAGAGAGAATCAAGTTCACACCGTAACTCTAGTTTAAAGAGCTACACCGATGAGGTAGTTATGGCAAGTGGTGGACGTGGATGGTTGTCGGCATGCGCCGTGTACTACGGTGGTTTAGTTAGCAATTACCTTAGCTTTTCGCTAATTTAGTATTATTTAGATAAGAGGAAGTAGATAGGGAGAAGCACCTCAAGTGCACCTCGTCGTGGCCACGTGGTGAGGAGGGCCACCATAGGTTGGGTCGCAGGTGAGATATATATCTTCACCAAGCATGGCCCCCTTTGTCACAATTGTAAAGACAAGCACCTATTACACTACTTTAACCACTTTTGGTTTCTACAGTCGACCATAAAGGTAAGCCTAGCGTCCTTACGGGTTTCCGGACCCACGTGCGCTGTGCATATTCGTCTACCAACGTGGTCTCAGTAGGCCGGCCATTCCTGTTGCACCCTTCAGAGGCTGAGCTTCCACACCTTACAGGTATTCTCAATCTCCTCCTCCTAGGTCGAGCCCACCCCGTGCTCCCTAGAACCGTCAGGTCTTACACCCCCTCGCTACCGTTTTGGTTTATAACACAGTAACTGACACATTTGAAGTTAAACGGCTGTTCCATGATTTTAAACGCGGCCTTTTCGGTTGCAAAAGAGGTATTTCTTTAACCGTCCAAAGCCAAGGAAGCACTCGAACACCAAATATAAAACAGTGTTAAAGGTTACGGTGTTATCACCTGGCTCATTATAGGCTTAGACATTCAAGGTTATGGTTCTTACCAAGGCACGAACAGACAAAACAGGTTCTCTTTTCATGCGGTTCATGTGATAAAACACGTTTGCTACATGACCAAAGAGATGATTTAGAATTGGATCCAAAGAGAGGAGCATCCGAAATCACCGATCATTAACGTGCTGGCGATATGCAGTCAGCGCAAAGAAAAAAGGGACCGGTAACGGCGTCCGAAAATGCGTTTGGGTTAGGTGCGATGTCGATAAAGTTTCCTTTTTGGGGTTGCTTGTTGTTGAGGTGCACGTAGACACAAGTTGGTTTTGATGAAACGAGCAAACATGCCGTGAAATGCGTGAACGAGACGTCGATGAATTTGCCTCGAGCAATTGTTTTTTCCGTAGGACATATTTCGGGAAATGGCTTCAGATTCGACAGGCGTCGACGTGTGTAAATGTGCTTGTGCTGCGGTGGAGCTCGTTTTTGGGATAAGCGGATAAAAAGTTGCTTCCAGCGCACGTCGACAAGATTTGCTTGGGTGACCGTCATTCTTTCGAAAGGAGGGAAATTATCGCTTGAAGGGGCGTGGGGTGCCCATATTTGAGAAATCTTGAAAATTGCCTTGTGAGGTGTATTATAACCGGTTTGCAGTATGTACGGAAGGTTTCCTACGGACTGATCACTCCCGAAGTTTTCTTACGACTAAAAAATATTCTATCATAGCAGTCTCCGGTCTCGTACTGTTATCTTGAACACAAAAATATAGCTACAAAATTTCAGAAAGAATTTCAATTTCTGTAACCAATCATAGGTATATTCCCATGGTCTAAAGACAGGGAGCCTCGCCGTAGGAGATCTGTCACATGTGTTACAACGACGTTTGTCATGGCATGCGCCTAAGGTATACGCCCTGATAAGCGTTGCTGTAATAAATCTATGAGCTCTACATGCCTCGCCCCCGTCGTCGCCTTCACCAAATCATACTCAAATTTCTGAAATGTCTGGTAGTTAAACTGCAACAGGTTCACCTCCAGACATCTCACTATTTCCAAAATAGCGAAGCGAAAGAAACGACAAATGCAAAAACTCATCCATTTGACAGGCGTGGTGGTTGTTACGTATAACACAAGAGGCAGAAATATATCTCGACGAGTCCGCCGTACGCGTCGTCCATTTCATGAATTCAACCAATTTTGGTCGGACTCGGGGTTTCAAACTTGCTACAGGTTTCAACGTTCACCGTTTTATCGTTTGCTGAATGCCATACGTCCATTTCAATATAAATTTTAATTACTCAGAACTAGAAGAAGAAATGAATGCACACTCCTCCAGTTCTTTCACCGAAGCTGCAACGAAGCTGACAGATTTCTTACGACTCATGTGTGGATCGAGTTATTGGGATCTGATACTAAGTTATGGACTCGGTAAATCAACCTGCTACAAAGTTTTTCACGAGGTCCTGAGTTATTGCAATACATTTCTACAGTTCGAAGATTTACCATGTAAGGTAAATACAAGAGCCTATCACAAACGCGCGGTTGACTTTTTTTGTCACCAAAGCATTTTAATCTCTTTCCAGGTTTTGAGAGAACCATTGATGGTTCCATTTTCTAAATTAGAAAACCGCCGAAGAATTTAAACAATCTGCAGTTCTACACGCGCAAGGGAGGTCTTAGGATGCCCGTACAGGCTATGGTAGACGAAAAATATCGATTTGTGGCTGCGTCGGTTACGTGCGTGGGGTCTACCATTGATGGTGTTGCTCTGTCGCATTCAAACATTGGTCGCTTTCTTGAAAGCAAAGGTTTGCCGAAAGGCTATTAAATCGCAGGAGACGAGGCATTAATTTCACAAATTATCTGATTATTTCTATTCCAGGATCCACGGCGATTGAATAACAGGACGGTTTTAATTTCTTACTCTCTTCTCATTTCGTACACGTCGACCAAGCGTAAGGTCGTTTGAATGAGAGATGGGGGATTCTATGGCGTCTGATGCAGTATAATCTGCAGACATCACTAATAATTATCAACACAGCTATGAGATTGGGGACTTACTACGTTAATTGGGGGAGGGGCTGTGTCAATTTTTCGAAGAGTGCAGGCTTGGTGTTTGCCCGAGAGGCTTTGGGATCGTTGGATCACTGACTGGAATGGTTGTAGAGCAATCCCAAATGGGAAAATACTTCTCGTGTGTTCGAGTCGCGCTATCGCGAAGAGAGGGGTAATTCCACGAACGAGCCTTCGTGCCACTGTGAACGAGCGATGATAATGGCTGAGCCCTGTAAGCCACCGGGCCCTGAAGGATCTTGCAGGGGACACGTGTACGGGTCGACCTCAGGTGGACTCATGTAGATTCTTAATTTGACTTAATTAGTGTAATAGATTAACACTACAGTGCCAGGTAGATCTCAGCGCCTTGCAAATACTATTTACTTGGCTCCAGTGACGCTTCTACCTTGGAGTACGGTAGGCACCGTTAGGATACTAAATAACCCGCTTTGGTATATTAATTCCACCCTTTGGTCTTCAAGCCACCGTTTCCATAGCTCTGACCTGTACGAGTACGTAGTAAACGCCAGCCCGTTGCACCAAGTACTCTGGGAGTGCCGCCGTCAAGGATTCGAACCTTAGGACCCCCTCTACCACGCTACCACCGGTCGAGACCCGTACGCTGACTTAACCCGTCATTGCGTTACATTTTGGTCTCTAGTCTTAGAAATCTCAAGGAATAATTGAACGGACCACTGGAACAAAGAATTATTCGGATTCTAACTGTAGTATCCGCTCTAACGGAGAGAGCAGACACCTGCGACAGCGTTCGGACTGCCGATGGGTCGCTTGCGGCGAAGGAAAAGGGGTGGTAGAGCTACAAAACCAGCGAGCTGGAAGTGGGGTGTAAGGCCACTACTCGCCAGCGAGGGTGAACAGTGCAACTGTAAAACGTTGATGGAGCGTAGGCACGAGACGGTTCGTGAAGTGGTTGGGGGCTGACTATCTATTATAGCTTGTCCGGATCTCTGGTTAAAGAATCCTAAGCGAGGAACAGAATAGTCATGATGCCCATGTTGTCTCCTTTACTTGGAGTCGGCGCTCACCTCTGGTACCCTATATACTGTGTGCCAGGGTGAGTGCCCAAATAATACGTAAATAATACCCAGTGGTCAGCCACTTAGCCAAACCAATGTATGGGTACGGTCCCTAATGGACGTCTAGCTACAATGGGTAGTAAAACCAGCCACGTTGATCGCCACTACATGCGCCGTTGCAAGCCACTCCACTCGTGATACCACGTGTCCCAACAATATACCCTGCCTCCTGGCATCCTACGCGGTGTGCCGTTTCATATCACAATGCTGATGATATCACTCACTTATGAGTTCCAACCGCGACTTCGCGAAAAACCAACCCATCGGATTCCCCAACATTGTAGAATACTACACTAACCTTTGGTTTAATTCCCTAACAGACCCGAAGTACAGCAGCAACCTCCATTATGGATGCAGAAAACACACCCAACCGACCCTACCATATGACTCCTACGGCAGGACGAAGTGCGACTACAACGCCAGCGATGTCGCATGACCTCATGTTGATACTGCTAGCGACCGAAGGAGCACAAAGAGCCAGCCCCAAGAAGTACTGACCCCAATGGATAACCCTTAAAGGATTCGCCGAGAACCCGCGGTGGCAGCGCGTTTACGAGACCGCCTCACCAGGGCCACCTCTAGGCCAGCAACACCTCAAGGAGAAACCCCCCGGACCGAAGGAATTCGAGAAAACCTGTCCGCAGGTCCTGCCGACCTTCTTTGGCCCCGTCTCCGTGAGCTCTGCTCAACGCACGTGGATTCCATTACGGACGTGCGACTTGCTACGGCGATCTCTGACCATACGGATCACCTCATCGCACGATTCGTCCTTAAGGTATTGGAGCCTGACTTATTCATAGACTCCCTCCTAGAGGCCGTTCAAGGTGCTGTCACCCGCCAGGCAGGCAATTTGGTCCCTAGGACCTCCCCCTCACAAATAAACGATCCTGTCTCCATATGGAAACCCCCTACTAAACCCCCAGGAGCGGCGAAATTATCCGCCCCTCGCCGGGAATATCATCAGGAAAACCCCGTGGTGGGCCAATCTAGGAGCAGAAGAGAAGCTCCGCGTCGAGATGAGATACAGGTTGCCCATAAGGAGAATCCAAGGGAGGGACAAGCGAAGAGCAGAAGAAAAGCTCCGCGTCTAGAAGAGAGACCTCTTGCCCCACCCGACGGATTATACGAGGTACAGCGACCTCAGGGCTCGGTCGGATCTGATAGAGAGATCCATCCTTTAGGTCCCTACTTCGCTAGAAAGAAGAAAAGAAGTAACCACAGTACAAAGAAGGACAGAAGGAGTAAGAGAAGAGACCACTCGGACACGAACGATTCCGAATCGGCCTCAACCGAAACGGCGGATTCGGAATTGGAAGAGGCTTTCATTCGAAACCTCAGACCACTGACAACCACAAACGAACTTTTCCTTAAGGTTCTAGACTACCGGAATTACCGGCTGGCCGACGGGTGCGTGAAATATTCTGGTTCGGTGGCTCGCAGAGTCGCCAGATGGGCTAAACGGATGCAACTAACCATTCCGGAGAAGTTCTCAGGTTCCGATCCCATTGCTGTCCTTAGGTTTTTCAGTTTGTTCCGTACGGCCTGCGATCACAACGGTGTCCACGAGGGCGCCGATCTGTACCTTTTCCAATTCTTCCTTACAGGACAGGCGCGTGACCCAGTGGTTTCGAAGATATCTGGCACAACTGACCTCGTGGATGCTCAAGACCATGAGCTTCTCAGGTCATACTCTCAGGTTGTTATTACTTCGTGGAAACTTACGCCACGGATGAAGTTATAATGGATGCCCACCGGGAAGTAATATCCTTTAGACAAAGCTCCAACATGAAGGAATCGGCTTTCGCAGAAGACCTATGAAAGAAGGCTTACCGATGTGGAAACGTGTTCTCCGAAGGACGGCTTAAGCGCCACTTCATCACTGGATTGCTCCCTGTCATTGGGACACATGTGCGCAATTACCACACGTAAAACCCACAATACTCCTTCCGAAGGCTCGTTACCTACGCTGAGGGTTATGGAAAAACCTACAGGACTTCCAGGCGCGACGCTAGTTTTACCAGAGGACACGCAACTCCATTGCCTAAACCTAACCAAGCCCATTTGGTTAGCTCCAGGGAGTCGGACATGGATGCTTCACTCATTCACACCGATTCGAGAGATGTCCTTGCCCTCAGTTTCAGTGCTCCTCCGTCCGGGCCCCGATCATACACCTCCCAATGAACTACAGCGACCACTGGACCACCTACACCTAAGTATTTTCCCTTTCCGCCCCGCAAGGACGTTTTTGTCCGCTCCCCAAGGGCCTGCTTCCTCTGCCTGTCACTGACCCAACCATGTGACTGTACGGGGTATCTGCCTGAGGACGCACGAAAAACCCTTTTAGCCCTAAGGGAAGAGAATTACCGGGTGCGGAGATCCGAAGGAATGTATAACAGAGCACAGAAATGAACCACAGGGACCCCTGGAAGCTCACGCTATACCACGCCTCCGGACACTCCGATCAAAGTCCCACAGGTCCACGCCATTGTAGATCCTACGGACGACCCCGTGGAAGAACCCTATTCTCAGGAAGAATCGGCAACCCCATCGCAAAACTCCTAGAGGGACGACTCGAGGCAAATCCTCCATCTTTAAGCCCCTGCCTCAACCAATTGGACGGTCATGGGACGAAGAGCTCTTCACCTCCCAATACAAACCACCCACCATGAACCACTCAGGATGAACCACAATTGGAACACAGTAACGACCCCGTCTGTATCCTCAGGAAAGAGAACTATAAAGATCGAGTAACCGTAGGAATTCGTTCCAACCACTCTCGAGTGACCAGAGCTGTGTTGGACACAGGCGCTGGCCCCACCTTGGTCCATCCCAAGCTGCTCCCACTGCGTTGGCAAGATTTCGTTCAGGCCAAGAAGACCCCAAGGATTACCGATGCGTCTCGTAGACCAACGCACATTAAAGGGATAGTACCACTTTACCTCCAGGCAGGACAATTCAAAGTCCGCACATTGTTTCTTGTATGTCCTAACTTGGGCGCCGAGGCAATCCTAGGGACCTCATTTATCGACCGATACATTAAGGCAATTTATCCATGCCTTAGGGAAGTCGCGTTTTACCGCGCACCTTCCATCTCCATAACTGGTTCAACTCCAGGGCCAGAAGCTAACCGCAAATGGGCGGTTGTCTCCGAAAACAGGAAGTCCAATAAGGTTCGCCTGTCAAGGGCTATAACGATACCGCCGATGAGCCAAATCGCTGTATCAGTCCATTCACAGTTCTCAGGTCCCGTAACGATTCAGAACCACCCGAAAACGGTTCTGAAGCACCTTACCTTGATGTCCAGTGGAGTAATGGACATCCACCCCAACAGGTCCTTTTTGGTCACAATCAGCAACTTCCGAGATAAACCCGTACGGTTTCCTAAAGCTAAAGTGATTGGTATCACTCTACCAACGCCCGTGGCCATTATGGAAGCCCAAATGGATAGCCTTGAGAAGCCAACTCCCGACAAGGACGTCGACTCTTGGGAGGGGACGGTCGCCATCGGCGAAGGATTCGTATCCTATGAGCTCCAGGGTCTTGATCTCCTCAGAGAATACCAGGCCATGCGGACAGGTAGATTGGGGACAATCAGAGCCATTACACACCGCATTGACCTTCAGAATGATGCTAGACCACCGTTCCAGCACCCATACTGTACAGGCCTTAAAGGTAGGGAAATCGTCGCCGACCAGATGGACAAGATGCGCAACGCTCAATTCATAGAGCCAGCACCTCCAAACCAATCGAAATGGGCAAGTCCCCTTGTTCTCGTGGCGAGAAAAGATGGCTCCGTCTGGTTCGGTGTCCACTACAGGAATCTGAACGCAGTAACCAAGAGGGACTCATACCCGATACACCGCGTGGATTACTGTCTGGATTCCTTAGGCGAAGCTGTCCTATTTACCACACTGGACGCTAACTCGGGATATTGGCAAATCCCTTCGTCCGAAGACGCGAGAGCGCTGACAACCTTTACCACCCATGAAGGTCTGTTCAGATTTACTCGCATGCCCTTTGGTTTGAAGAATGCACCAGCCACGTTCCAACGGGTAATGGACATTATACTGTCCAAAGTCAAATGGAAGTTCGCCCTGGTCTATTTGGATGACGTTATAATCTTCTCACGGACCGTAACGGAGCACTTTCGCCACGTGAAGAAGGTGCTAACAATCCTACAGGACGCTGGAGTAACACTGAAGCTCCGAAAATGCGCTTTCTTCCAGGCCTCAGTGGACTATCTCAGTCACGTCGTTCTCCCAGGAAAGGTAAAGGTGGCTACACGGACAACGAATGCGATTCGCCAGGCTGAGCCTCCTAGGACCCACACGGAACTAAGATCCTTCGTGGGCTTTTGCAACGTTTACCGACGGTTCGCCCAATGGTTTGCCCAGATCTCGGCCCCTCTCAACGCGATGCTGAAGAAGGGAACACCTTCGGAGATCGAAGCCCTTACGGACGACCAGTATGAAGTATTTCAGACTCTAAATGACAAATTGCTGAACCCACCCATATTGGCCTTACGAAAGCCCAATACGCCTTTCGTCCTGGATACAGATGCCTTTGATGTCCAAGTGGGTTGTGCACTGCTACAAGAACAGAAGTCAACGAAAGACTATCGACCTATTGGGTACTGGAGCACAACGCACACCAACGCGAAGCGAACCTAAAGTACGTCCGAAAAGGAAGGTCTGGCCATCGTATGGTCCGTATTGACACTCCGTCCGTACCTCGAGGTACCCAGGTTTACCATTAGGACAGACCACGACTCACTCCGCTGGCTACTCAATATGACCGATGCATCGAGTCGCCTTGCTAGGTGGCGCTTCAGGCTGTCAGAATATGACTACGAGATAACCTATAGGACAGGCATCAAGCACCAGGCAGCAGATGCCCTGTCGCGAATCATCACCGACGGAACTGATGATAAGCCATTGGACGACCTAATTCCTACCTCCTTTACAGATGATGGACCTCAGGACTACACGGAAACAGATGACCTTATGGGCAAAGTGCAATCGGAAGACCCTGAGATAAAAGAGAACGAAGTACACCTATTGGAATGGGAAACAGTACCGCCCAATTGGGCACCACCTCAGGTTAACGCGATAGACCCGCAGAAAAAAGAGCTCCTCCCTATAACTATTGAGGAACTCCTACAGGCGCAAGGTCGAAGACGAGTACTGCAAGGAAACGGCCGAACTAGTAAAACCCCCAGGATGCCTATTCGACTATGACAGATTTCGACTACTATGTCGCCGCTCACCGCTGAATGGCGCACTCCAACGGGTAACACCAACTTCGCTAAGGGCGCGATTCCTATACCTCGCCCACTTCCCCCGCTTGGCTGGCCATCCTGGAGGCCGACGAATGTATCAGACTCTAAGGAAGTTCTTCTACTGGCCACTAAGGGCGCAGGACCTTTGGAAAACCGCACGGAACTGTGCATCGTGCGCACAGATCCGACGGTCTCGCGCCAACCATCAGGCCAAACTGAAGCTCTTTCCCGTCTCAGGTCTAATGGAATTTGTCTCAATCGATATACTTGGGCTTTTGCCTAACTCGTCCCATGGGAAACTGTTTGTTTTGGTTAAAACGGATAGGTTTACCAGACTTACCCGAGCCCTACCCCTTGGAAAGAAAACGGCTACGGATGTCGCTGCGGCCTTCTTGTCTCACTGGGTATATCCATATGGCATGCCACTGTACCTCCTTACGGATGTCGGCAGCCCGTTTGTATCCAAAGTTTTCTTGCATGTCTGTGCTGCCTTAGGTATCAAACACATGACCATCACGGCGTAACACCCGCAAACCAGTGGCCAAGCCGAACGCTTCAACCGCACGCTTCTGGACCGATTGGCGCATTACGTTTTGGAGCACCAATTGGAGTGGGACGAATACGTTGAACCACTGGTTAAAGCCTACAACACGCAGGTGCACGCTTCCACATGGACAACGCCTTTCGACTGAACGCTAACGAAAGCGCCCCCGCCGATAGCTGTTGACCTTCAGGAGTCTATCATACCCCAGGAAATATCCGAAGGGATGACTCCTACCCAGGTGAAGCGCTACTCGCGCCGAAGCATTGACCACATTCTCCATTCGGCCAGAACTGTATTAACCAAAGCCCAACGGCGCTACAAATGCAATTTCTACAAAGCCGTTTGGAACACACTGACCTTTGAAAAAGGACATCTGGGTTACCTGGACCGGCCACCGATGGACAGTGAGGAACTCGAGGACATTACGCGGAAGGTCTTAACCCGCTCTACGGGACCATACAAAGCCCTTAAGGCCAATGATCACACCATAAGTTTGCTCATTAACGGCCTACAGGTCACTGTGTCTATTGACCGCGTGACACTAGCTCCCAGTTCCTCCGGACCACGAACGTCCCAGCCCCCTGGCCCAACGGAAGCACCACGACCTCAGGTCAACACTCAAGTCTCCACACCCCCTAAGGCAGTTCCCGAGGACTCGACTAGCCCCATGGACACGATGGTCAAGGCCAACTACTATGTCCCATCGCTCCCAACTGACTCCAATGGATTCGCCCCTCTGGGCCACACTCTCCTTTCGGAGAATGAACACCAACCGGAATATGTGATTGAGCACATCATCTCCGCCGGTATGGGAGAAGATGGAACTATGCGCTATCGCGTCCGTTGGTTCGGCTACACACCTGAGAAAGATACTTGGTAATAGCCTCAAACCATTCCTGCTAATTTTATCCCCCGCTATTAGCAAAGAGTCAGCCCCTCGGAGCGCAGCCTTTAGAAGGGGGCACCCAATTGGCGCAGAATCAGCACTTCGGAGCGCGGCCTTCAGGAGGGAGCAATCATTGGTCCAAATAAGCCAACCATTGGCCCGAATAATCCAACCATTGGCCCGAATAATCCCAAAACGCCTCTCAAACCGCTTCCCGACACGACGGTTCGCCGGAGCACGACGACTCGTCGAAGCTCCGGCATCAGGGAACAAATTCAGTCCTTGGAGACACCTGAGGAAAACCCAAGACGCTCTCAAGATGGGGCGCCGTCCCGTGGCACGCACATTGGAGATACAAGAACGACCTTGGGAAAGCACAATCAGTAATTTATTCGACAACTAACAGAGGCCAAACAGCTCTCGATATGACCTCAAGGTTCGCAGAAGCGCTGCGGACACCACCAGGACTCACTGGTGCGGCGCAGGAGCAGCTCTGTCGTCCTCATTGGCACGTGCAGGAGCGAAACCGGGACTAGGGTCACCCGAGGAGCAAACTGGACAACCCGAACCGGCCCCAGTGAGCCGAGGACGCTTCTTCGGCGGAAATTCTCCTCAGAAGCTATTGTTACCATCGGAAAACTGCCAGTCACTCAAATTGAGACCATATCGGGCATCCAAGTTGGCGGTAACACTCTGGTACATCGCCTGCGAATTCTGCTGCATGATATTGACCATGACAGCCTTCAGGTCCTGACCCTGTTGGACAACCGCGGTGTAGCGAGCCGAAGGACCAGCCCAGGAGCAGGCTTCCCTCAGAACTGTTGCAATTTCCATCGAGGCCGTGATACAAACGGTACGGCAGACATGACGGAGATCCGTGGCGGCAGCAGTGACCGAAGCAAGAAAGTGGACCAACGGCGAGGACGGAGCGATGTCGACGCCCCCGGTGGACGTCTGAGCAAGTGCCTCGCCTATGGGACTTTCGGTTTCGACAGTAACCTCGCCAGGAGGAAGAATCACTTGGGCGACGGGCAGTTCATACGAGAGCTCATCCTGAAGAGCAGCGCCTGGAAGAGCTGAAGGAGGAGAACCAGTCGGCAATACAACGGCGGACTCTACCGGGGGACGAACGCCCTCCATGGGTAAGATGAAGGGATCTTCACCAAAGGATTCTCCGTCGGACATACCAGCAGGAACTAACGGCGCGGCTTCCACATCAGGTTCGAAGCAAAGAGGATCGAAACCAAGGCCTTCGGATAATAGTGGGGCACATGACGCTTCGGAATGTCCGATGGTTGATTTCTCAAGGGCTTGGCGGAATAGGCACGGGCGTGGTCCAGACCCTGCAGATGCAGCGGAATTGGCGTGATTGAGTCGGTATTCCAGTCATACCTAAGGAACCCGGAAGTTTTGGCCCACTCCATTTGTAGGACATGATCCAAAAGGGCCTTGGTTTCCTTGACGTCGAACTGAGACCCACGGACGATGTTTTGTATGCCCAGGTTCCTTAGGAAACGGATCATGATGTCCGGGAGTGAGATTAGGCGACCTCGAGGACCGGGTATGTTCTCATCATACCACACCCTCCAATCCTTCGAACGGACATTACCCCGGATTCCATATTTCACAGTATCCAGAAAGTCCATAAGGGACATCACGCCGAACTCGACAAAGAGCACCTTCCAGGACAGCCAGGACCTTCGGTCATGGTCAGCGTCCATGAGTTGGGACGAGTGGTACGCCACCACGGACGGCGTGGGAACCAGAAGGAGCGGCGAGACACGCCAACACACGGCCCATTGGTTCTAATCCTCATGGGGCAGGGAAAGGTACAACGGAAGGCGTTTGTCGGAGCTCATGTCGTGGAACTCCACTTGTTGCCAACAAAAGGAGAACCCCAAGGATTAACGCAGACGACCATCGGGCTCGTGCATCTCGTTCCAATAGACCCGGTTGGACATCCAGAATAAATGGTCGTATGGTGGCGGGAAGCACATAAGCCCCAAGAGGTTGTGACCAGCCGCGGGAAAGAGCACATGAGGTGAGATGAAGTCCGTTTACAGGTCCGAAAGTTGTTTGTTCACCGTGAACTGGTAGTCGGTTTCTTCTTCGCAGCGGACGTACGGCATGTCCGCTTGGAAGAGTGTGCGACATCGCGTCGCCGAGCGCGGATCCACAGGACAATGCAACCATCGGTGATACCACGAGACGCTGCGCGCGTTCTTGCTGCCCCTCCGGAAGTCGGTTATCTTTGCAAACCTTCGGGCGTCGAGATAGATGTGGCAAAACCTTTGGTATTCTTCCACTGAGGACGGCAGAACGGCATGACGCACCGCCCTCGTGTTTCTTCCGATTGTATGGTCATAGCGGTCCCCCGGATGCTCGTAGGCCACTTGGTATCCCGAGGAGCTCCTCGCTGGATTGTCTGAGGTCATGGTACCGCTGATCCCAGGGTGGTCCGCCGGGAATTAAATGGAAGAGCCGGTGGAGACGACATAGTCCAAAAAAAGTACGGCGTATCTGGCGGGCTTATAAGGGGATTTCGGCATCGTGCGCAACCAATGGAAAGGTACCACGAGAAAAAGACAAAGTAACGGTGCGGACCGGAACGGACTGACAGGCGTGAACCACGGTGGACGAAGCGCGAAGGGTCGCCAAGGGAAGAACGGAGACGAAGGGAGAACCCAATGGGCCGTCCCGGCCACGCGACGCGAGGGATACGCCGGGCGATGTACCTATGCCCAGTGCTCACGGCGCGTGAAAGTTTCAATCCTTAGGCAAATTAACTTCCGTTCGGCGCCAATGGTCTGCTCACGCATCCCCGCAGGCGGTGACGACGCGACGTACCGCCGCAGCAAATGGTACCGGGAGCAAGGAAGTGCACGCGTCCCCTGGAGCAGTTATGAAACCATCTGGACTTCGCCGTGAGGGTCGAATCCTAAGGAGGGAGATATGTGAAGGAGCGATACTACCAGTTGAACCCGGTAAGCCACCGGGCCCTGAAGGATCTTGCAGGATACACGTGTACGGGTCGACCTCAGGTGTACTCATGTAGATTATTAATTATTTTATTTTGTGTAATAGATTAACACTACAGTGCCAGGGAGCTCTCAGGGCCTCCCCAGTACTATTTACTTGGCTCGAGTGACGCTTCTCCTTTAGAGTACGGTAGGCACTGTTAGGATACTAAATAACCCCTTTGGGTATATTAGTTCCACCCTTTGGTCTTCAAGCCATCGTTTCCGTAGCTCCAACGTGTAGGACTACGCAGTAAACGCCAGCACATTGCACCAAGTACTCTGGGAGTGCCGCCGTCAAGGATTTGAACCTTAGGACCCGCTCCACCACGCTACCACCAGTCGAGACCAGTACGCTGACCCAACCGTCACTGCGTTACAGCCACCGATGTGTGGGTGTAAGGCCACGGTGGTTCAGGGAATACCTACGAAGGTGATGAACCCAGGACAGGGGAAAGAATAAAAAAGGGGGATCCAAGGACAAGGATATTCCGTGGACAAAAGCAAAATGTAGGGCTAAAATGTAGGGGGAAATAGGACGCACGAAAAGCACACAGACCTATGAAAGGTATATCCACACTGAATAAGCGAAACAAAGACCTGTAAAAGCAACCCTTTACAGGGGCGGTGTACTGTCCTAAACACAGGAAAACCAACAAAAGAAAGAAACACACCAATAACAATGGTACAGTGACGCCTGAGCCTCCCAATGGGATAGATTAGACAAACCGGTCGCGGTTCCTCCCGTTAAGAGACGGAGACTCGCGTAGGCGACATAATCTAGAGCCAAGCACTCCGTTACAACTTACTTGGTGGTAGTGATGGCGGTGAAGCCATCACTTAAGTCTAAACTAGATAGTGAACTACACGTGTAGACTATAGTAGTGGAAACAAACCCTGTTCTATGCACGTATTATGTGTGTAACCCCAACATTGTACGTCCATCCGTCCACTACGGTACTACTGTAGAGGCTTAAATAAGATACCTTCTTAGGTGTCTAAAATACTAACAACTAATATTACTCATAGATGACGTGACGTGGTCGCCGATGTATCGGATGCCATATGAATGGTGGCTCGACCGGTTATACGCGCACGATTTGCTCTACAGTAGTTTTCTATTGGGTATGACAGCTGTTTTGAGCCTGCTGATGATGATTCGGGATCTGAGGTAAGTTCAAGCTGTTCTGAGGGATTCCTAGACACTTACTTTGCTACTTGCCGGAGATGGTGTCTGACCACACAGAGATACCGATTCGTACGGCCCTCAATGTATTCTATTTTTGTTCTGTGCTGCTTCAAAATCGCATTGGCGGCGATACCTCCAAACCAGCCAGCCGATTTTTGAAAGGGACCTTAGAGAATGGTTACATAATTTCAGAACGCCCTTCCCACAGTCTTTTATGTTCGACGTCCGAGTAATAGTACAGATTTCAAATGGTATCGGTATTGCGAAACCGTTGTTGTAATCGGTTCCCATTCGAAAGTCTGAATACGATCTCACGAACTCTTTGCTTCACATTATCTGCGGAGGGCTCGGGTAAACGTTTTCTTTTCTGTTCTTCCAGCTAAGTAATGTGTTGGCGGCGCAGAGATTTTTACTGCTCCGCCTTTTTTTTCGCATGGCTTCGATCTTTTGAATCTCTTCTATGGCCCGATTTAGTGCCAAAGATTCTTTAAAAGCGATGTCCTGTTCCACACGAATCGATCGGTTTCGATTCAAGCTACGGTTTGTAGTTGAGAGAATGCCACTTGTTTAACGTTCAAAGTCTTGTGAACAGTGGCGTCACCAATACGTGCGCCACCGGTCGGTACGTCATCAGCTTGTGCGTCATCAGCTTGTGCGTCATCAGCTTGTGCGTCATCAGATTGTGTGTCATCAGCTTTTGTGTCAGCAGATGAAGGTGCAGATATGGCTTGGGATTTTATGCGCTTTCGCGCAGAATTATCGCTGTTGAAGTCAAAGGACATCAAAATTGTCTATTGTAACTAATGCAGAAGTAGTCCTCTTTGCTAGCTGGGTATGTAAAGGAAAGAGTTAAACACTTTGTCTATAGGAACTCAAGTGACGTCTTAATCTATCTCTTTTAATGCACATGTGATTATCACCAACTGTTTCTCCCAAGTACTAGTTTGCTTTCTTTTCGAACTCTCGCCTCTGCAAATGCAAGTTCGTCCAACAACTTACTTCGCTTTTCTTATATGGGTAAACACATAAGTGGACTGCTCAGTAACTGCTTTTGCTTTCACCTTTCCTTTCTTTTCCTCTTTTTATTGCTCTTCGTGAAAATGGTGCTCGGGAACTCAAAAAATTTTATGCTGGCATCCTAAAACTCTCCAGACGATCGCTTTTTCGACTGCGACAAACTCCCGTAAACACACTTTCCGACTCATTTTCAAAACAATCAAACTCTGCTGCCCCTCCTTCGTTTCTAATGCCTCCTGCGTATTCAGTAGGTTTTCTTGAAGACCTGAGCAACTCGTCTTCTTTTCGTGGCGTTCAAAGCCCAAGAATCGAAACTCCCAGAATAATACTAAATCGGTCCTTGTCATCCAGATTGTAGCACTTCTTACCCTTATTTGTATCCATTAAGTCCTTGAAATTGGGGTTGTCCTGACCGCTTCGTTTGTATTTGGCGATTGGTAAGGTAGAAAACGTTCTAACCTGGTTCCATATTGCAGAAGAATAGACTGTTGAACGATATTCCGTGAACGGTTCCTCAGGTTCCATTGTTTTGTCAAACAAGTGCTAAGGCGCCTCGCTGGGGCAAAAAGAAGTATTTTTGTACTGCTTTTCATTTACACTCACCCAGTTGTCCGCCGTTTTAAGCTTTTTGTTCATCTCAGCCCTCTTTACGATAGTGCGTAAAGCGTTAAGAAATGCTGTTCGATATTCAGGTCATCACGAATCACGAGTACCATGCGCGCAAATTCCGAAAGGGTTAGAAGCTTCTTTTCTACTGGTTTCGTTTTCACTGCAGCTCTGGTATGATCTGTTAGGGAAACTGCAGTAGATCAATTTGTTTTTCTTCTTTGAAGGGGTGGGTTTGGTGTTTTTAAATGGGCTTCCTGCACCCATTTTAAACTTTGACTGCTCCAGTTTTTTCTGAGGAACAAAAGCTCTGGGAACCGTTTGAAGAATCTGTTAGAAATGATAGAGATCTGCCATAGAAATCTATCGAAATGTTTGCACCTAACGAACTGGGTGCAAACAGAACACAACAACCCATCGCATCAAAACATGAATATAATCACAATCTTTTCCTCCCATAATCTGTGTAACAGTCGATAGATGCCTTTCGTTGCGAGTCTAATGAATGAAAGTCATAATATAATATGAGCAATTTACACTTCTTTACCACTTAAATTGGATTTGAAATGAAGGGATACTTTTCACAACCGGTAGACATCGCGCAACGTTTTTGCGGACTAAAGGCAAAGAAATACGTAGGATTTGAGCATATTGAAAATTTTCAACTTACTTGCAGTATCAGTAGACACTTTATGAAGGTCGGAATCCGCCAATCAGAGAAAGAATAAAGAAAAACTTTTTTTGGCCTGGATATAGATGGACCACGCCGGAGCTCTCGTTAGTACTCTGCGCTGCACCTGTAAATTGTTTTGTGTGAATATGACCAATTTATACGTTAGTCACTAGACGGAGTCACCAATGAGAAAACGCTGTAGCAAGAGTCGGATAAAGTAGATAATAGGGGCGGTAGAAGAGGGCTAGCAAGTCTTGATGGTGCTGGGAAACGGGTGGAAGAACACTGAATTGAATCGGGTTGTGGGGGGAGAGTTGAAGAATGCATCAGATGTGTCTGCTTGGTGATTTTAAAAACTCCCTTTTGTTGTCGCGTGACACCCCAAGGAAACGGCTCTAGTAAAGCCTTTTGCTGGAATAGGCTGAATCTTCCTAGGACTGGATTTAGAATCGGTTGATTTGAACCCAAAGTTCAAAATGGGTTCCTATTTCTTCGGAGTAGATAAATAGCTCGATCCCCTTTTGCATCGCACAAAAAGGCACCACGCCCTGGCCACAGACACACGCTAAAGTGGCTTATGGAGAATCTACGTACTGTGTGGTATGTGTGAAAACACCCCCAGATCCTTACGAAAAATGGGGGTGATCCTCACTGCGCTCATTGGGTCATTCAGCAAATTCTTATGCATATTACGCTTGAGGGAACTTTCATTGGTTCCGCTAGCGTTACCGACAAACATTACGCGCAAGCGTAGTCAATGATGCTCATTGTGCACTCTGACATCACTAGCACAACTCCCAAAATGCGCGCGCTTTTCACCAGAGTTCGCGTGACGATACTTTCAAGAAAGCAGCGATCGCTCAACCTATCCCCCAAGAGTTTAGCACCCTGACACCGATCCAATCCTCTTTCTTTCATTCCGAATTGCTGCATTATGTCTACATCCATAGCATAATAATTTCAAGCTCACTCTTTAGCCACGCAATCATGCCTGCAGCCTTGAGACGACACCAATTCAATGGTGACGCTCCGCAAACCTCTTGATACAACCCTGAAATATCCGCCGGAAGATCCTCTTGATTGCTTCTTTGCGAGCTAATTCGACTCCGATAATGAAAACAGTGGTGATGACATAGACTGTTTCGATACTCCAGAAGAACGTCTACGGGCCAGGGAGTTCCGACGCCGACATCCTCGCCGCAAACCCGACACAAAGGTCGTAAAACTCTGTATAACTTTCTTTCAGCTACAAATACAGGATAAAACATCTATTCAGTTTGATAGAACAACTGCAGTGAGCTTCAGGGAACTTAAAGGGGTTCGGTTACATCTTCAGACCGCTGTTGTTAGTGAAGCAAATGAAGATGGATCCTTGGAGCATTCTCTGATATCGTTCTGTGAGGAGAAGGCCTGGTTCTGTAATACTCTGTTGACTGCAAGAATCCATGAGATGGAGCCAAAAAAAGGAATTGTTCTTGTTTCAGGCGATACTGGGTGCAGTATTGGGTATGTCGCCCATTTCTCGGAGATGAAACCTGGAAAGAGGAAACGTGAACCGGATAAAGATGTCCTCGAACGGTTCAAGAAGAAACTAATCGAGAAAGTATATCTTTCACCAGGACCCTTCCATACCGTGCTGATTCCCATGAACATAAACAACTCCCATTGGGGCCTCGTTGTTGCCGAAAGAAGTAACGATCTGATGTGGAATATGTACTGGATTTACAGTTTCCGTGTATCTTGTTCTATGGCAAGAAAGAAACTAGTTTCAGCGCTTTCGGATAATGCGCTTAATGGGAAGAGATAGTGGAGCTTTACGACTCAGAACTACATCATAGACGTTCTAAATTACGACAGACAACGTGATTCGTATAGCTGTGGCACATACGTGCTATCAACAATGTCTCATTTTTGTGGAACGAGAGGGGGACTTCCCGAAGCTACATTTAAAAGAAAATACTCTGCATCATTGGCAGAGCAGTATCGCTGGGCATGTGCTGGGGTGTAACGCAATGACGGGTTAAGTCAACGTACAGGTATCAACAGGTGGGAGCGTGGTAGAGCGGGTCCTAGGGTTCGAATCCTTGACGGCGGCACTTCCAGAGTACTTGGTGCAATGTGCTGGCGTTTACTGCGTAGTCCTACACGTTGGAGCTACGGAAACGATGGCTTGAAGACCAAAGGGTGGAACTAATATACCAAAGGGGGTTATTTAGTATCCTAACGGTGCCTACAGTACTCTAAAGGAGAAGCGTCACTCTAGCCAAATAAATACTACTGGGGAGGCGCTGAGATCTCCCTGGCACTGTAGTGCTAATCTATTACACTAATTAAAATAATAATAATCTACATGAGTCCACTTGAGGTCGACCCAAACACATGTCACCTGCAAGATCCTTCAGGGCCGGGTGGCTTACCGGGTTCCAATGGTAGTATCGCTCCTTCACATATCTCCCTCCTTAGGCTTCGACCCTCACGGCGAAGTCCAGATGATTTCATAACTGCTCCAGGGGACGCGTGCACTTCCTTGCTCCCGGTACCATTGGCTGCGGCGGCACGTCGCGTTGTCACCGCCTGCGGGGATGCGGGGATGCGTGAGCAGACCATTGGCGCCGAACCGAAATTAATTTGCCTAAGGATTGAAACTTTCACGCGCCGTGAGCGCTGGGCATAGGTACATCGCCCGGCGTATCCCTCGCGTCGCGTGGCCGGGACGGTCTATTGGGTTCTCCCTTCGTCTCCGTTCTTCCCTTGGCGACCCTTCGCGCTTCGTCCACCGTGGTTCACGCCTGTCAGTCCGTTCGGGTCAACTCCGTTACTTTGTCTTTTCCTCGTGGTACCTTTACATTGGTTGCGCACGATGCCGAAATCCCTTTATAAGCCCGCCGGATACGCCGTACTTTTTTTGGACTATGTCGTCTCCACCGGCTCTCCCATTTAATTCCCGGCGGACCACCCTGGGATCAGCGGTACCATGACCTCAGACAATCGAGCGGGGAGCTCCTCGGGATACCAAGTGGCCTACGAGCATCCGGGGGACCGCTATGAACATACAATCGGAAGAAACCCGCGGGCGGTGCGTCATGCCGTTCTGCCGTCCTCAGTGGAAGAATACCAAAGGTTTTGCCACATCTATCTCGACGCCCGAAGGTTTGCAAAGATAACCGACTTCCGGAGGTGCAGCAAGAACGCGCGCAGCGTCTCGTGGTATCACCGATGGTTGCATTGTCCTGTGGATCCGCTTTTGGCGACGCGATGTCGCACACTCGTCCAAGCGGACATACCGTACGTCCGCTGCGAAGAAGAAACCGACTACCAGTTCACGGTGAACAAACAACTTTCGGACCTATAAACGGACTTCATCTCACCTCATGTGCTCTTTCCCGCGGCTGGTCACAACCTCTTGGGGCTTATGTGCTTCCCGCCACCGTACGACCATTTATTCTGGATGTCCAACCGGGTCTATTGGAACGAAATGCACGAGCCCGATGGTCGTCTGCGTCAATCCTTGGGGTTCTCTTTTTGTTGGCACCAAGTGGAGTTCCACGACATGAGCTCCGACAAACGCCTTCCGTTGTACCTTTCCCTGCCCCATGAGGATTAGAACCAATGGGCCGTGTGTTGGCGTGTCTCGCCGCTCCTTCTGGTTCCCACGCCGTCCGTGGTGTCGTACCACTCGTCCCAACTCATGGACGCTGACCATGACCGAAGGTCCTGGCTGTCCTGGAAGGTGCTCTTTGTCGAGTTCGGCGTGATGTCCCTTATGGCCTTTCTGGATACTGTGAAATATGGAATCCGGGGTAATGTCCGTTCGGAGGATTGGAGGGTGTGGTATGATGAGAAAATACCCGGTCCTCGAGGTCGCCTAATCCCACTCCCGGACATCATGATCCGTTTCCTAAGGAACCTGGGCATACAAAACATCGTCCGTGGGTCTCAGTTCGACGTCGAGAAAACCAAGGCCCTTTTGGATCATGTCCTACAGGTGGAGTGGGCCAAAACTTCCGGGTTCCTTAGGTATGACTGGAATACCGACTCAATCACGCCAATTCTGCTTCACCTGCGGGGTCTGGACGACGCCCGTGCCTGTCCCGCCAAGCCCTTGAGAAATAAACAATCGGACATTCCGAGGCGTCATGTGCCCCACTATTATCCGAAGGCCTTGGTTTCGATCCTCTGTGCTTCGAACCTGATGTGGAAGCCGCGCCGTTAGTTCCTGCTGGTATGTCCGACGGAGAATCCTTTGGTGAAGATCCCTTCATCTTACCCATGGAGGGCGTTCGTCCCCCGGTAGAGTCCGCCGTTGTATTGCCGACTGGTTCTCCTCCTTCACCTCCTCCGGGCGCTGCTCTTCAGGATGAGCTCTCGTATGAACTGCCCGTCGCCCAAGTGATTCTTCCTCCTGGCGAGGGTACTGTCGAAACCGAAAGTCCCATAGGCGAGGCAATTGCTCAGACGTCCACCGGGGGCGTCGACATCGCTCCGTCCTCTCCGTTGGTCCACTTTCTTGCTTCGGTCACTGCTGCCGCCGCGGATCTCCGTCATGTCTGCCGTACCGTTTGTATCACGGCCTCGATGGAAATTGCAACAGTTCTGAGGGAAGCCTGCTCCTGGGCTGGTCCTTCGGCTCGCTACACCGCGGTTGTCCAACAGGGTCAGGACCTGAAGGCTGTCATGGTCAATATCATGCAGCAGAATTCGCAGGCGATGTACCAGAGTAATACCGCCAACTTGGATGCCCGATATGGTCTCAATTTGAGTGACTGGCAGGTTTCCGATGGTAACAATAGCTTCTGAGGAGAATTTCTGCCGAAGAAGCGTCCTCGGCTCACTGGGGCCGGTTCGGGTTGTCCAGTTTGCTCCTCGGGTGACCCTAGTCCCGGTTTCGCTCCTGCACGTGACAATGAGGACGACAGAGCTGCTCCTGCGCCGCACCAGTGAGTCCTGGTGGTGTCCGCAGCGCTTCTGCGAACCTTGAGGTCATATCGAGGGCTGTTTGGCCTCTGTTAGTTGTCGAATAAATTACTGATTGTGCTTTCCCAAGGTCGTTCTTGTATCTCCAATGTGCGTGCCACGGGACGGCGCCCCATCTTGAGAGCGTCTTGAATTTTCCTCAGGTGTCTCCAAGGACTGAATTTGTTCCCTGATGCCGGAGCTTCGACGAGTCGTCGTGCTCCGGCGAACCGTCGTGTCGGGAAGCGGTTTGAGAGGCGTTTTGGGATTATTCGGGCCAATGGTTGGATTATTCGGGCCAATGGTTGGCTTATTTGGACCAATGATTGCTCCCTCCTGAAGGCCGCGCTCCGAAGTGCTGATTCTGCGCCAATTGGGTGCCCCCTTCTAAAGGCTGCGCTCCGAGGGGCTGACTCTGTGCTAATAGCGGGGGATAAAATTAGCAGGAATGGTTTGAGGCTATTACCAAGTATCTTTCTCAGGTGTGTAGCCGAACCAACGGACGCGATAGCGCATAGTTCCATCTTCTCCCATACCGGCGGAGATGATGCGCTCAATCACATATTCCGGTTGGTGTTCATTCTCCGGAAGGAGAGTGTGGCCCAGAGGGGCGAATCCATTGGAGTCAGTTGGGAGCGATGGGACATAGTAGTTGGCCTTGACCATCGTGTCCGTGGGGCTAATCGAGTCCTCGGGAACTGCCTTAGGGGTTGTGGAGACTTGAGTGTTGACCTGAGGTCGTGGTGCTTCCGTTGGGCCAGGGGGCTGGGACGTTCGTGGTCCGGAGGAACTGGGAGCTAGTGTCACGCGGTCAATAGACACAGTGCCCTGTAGGCCGTCAATGAGAAAACTTATGGTGTGATCATTGGCCTTAAGGGCTTTGTATGGTTCCGTAGAGCGGGTTAAGACCTTCCGCGTAATGTCCTCGAGTTCCTCACTGTCCTTCGGTGGCCGGTCCAGGTAACCCAGATGTGCATTTCCAAAGGTCGGTGTGTTCCAAACGGCTTTGTCGAAATTGCACTTGTAGCGCCGTTGGGCTTTGGTTAGTACAGTTCTGGCTGAATGGAGAATGTGGTCAATGCTTCGGCGCGAGTAGCGCTTCGCCTGGGTAGGAGTCATCCCTTCGGTTATTTACTGGGGTATGATAGACTCCTGAAGGTCAACAGCTATCGGCGGGGGCGCTCTCGTAAGCGTTCAGTCGAAAGGCGTTGTCCATGTGGAAGCGTGCACCTGCGTGTTGTAGGCATTAACCAGTGGTTCAACGTATTCGTCCCACTCCAATTGGTGCTCCAAAACGTAATGCGCCAATCGGTCCAGAAGCGTGCGGTTGAAGCGTTCGGCTTGGCCACTGGTTTGCGGGTGTTACGCCGTGATGGTCATGTGTTTGATACCTAAGGCAGCACAGACATGCAAGAAAACTTTGGATACAAACGGGCTGCCGACATCCGTAAGGAGGTACAGTGGCATGCCATATGGATATACCCAGTGAGACAAGAAGGCCGCAGCGACATCCGTAGCCGTTTTCTTTCCAAGGGGTAGGGCTCGGGTAAGTCTGGTAAACCTATCCGTTTTAACCAAAACAAACAGTTTCCCATGGGACGAGTTAGGCAAAAGCCCAAGTATATCGATTGAGACAAATTCCATTAGACCTGAGACGGGAAAGAGCTTCAGTTTGGCCTGATGGTTGGCGCGAGACCGTCGGATCTGTGCGCACGATGCACAGTTCCGTGCGGTTTTCCAAAGGTCCTGCGCCCTTAGTGGCCAGTAGAAGAACTTCTTTAGAGTCTGATACATTCGTCGGCCTCCAGGATGGCCAGCCAAGCGGGGGAAGTGGGCGAGGTATAGGAATCGCGCCCTTAGTGAAGTTGGTATTACCCGTTGGAGTGCGCCATCCAGCGGTGAGCGGCGACATAGTAGTCGAAATCGATCATAGTCGAATAGGCATCCTGGGGGTTTTACCAGTTCGGCCGTTTCTTTGCAGTACTCGTCTTCGACATGCGCCTGTAGGACTTCCTCAATAGTTATAGGGAGGAGCTCTTTTTCCTGTGGGGCTATCGCGTTAACCTGAGGTGGTGCCCAATTGGGCGGTACTGTTTCCCAGTCCAATAGGTGTACTTCGTTCTCCTTTACCTCAGGGTCCTCCGATTGCACCTTGCCCATAAGGTCATCTGTTTCCGTGTAGTCCTGAGGTCCATCATCTGTAAAGGGGGTAGGAATTAGGTCGTCCAATGGCTTATCATCAGTTCCGTCGGTGATGATTCGCGACAGGGCATCTGCTGCCTGGTGCTTGATGCCTGGCCTATAGGTTATCTCGTAGTCATATTCTGACTGCCTGAAGCGCCACCTAGCGAGGCGACTCGATGCATCGGTCATATTGAGTAGCCAGCGGAGTGAGTCGTGGTCTGTCCTAATGGTAAACCTGGGTACCTCGGGGTACGGACGGAGTGTCAATACGGACCATACGATGGCCAGACCTTCCTTTTCCGACGTACTGTAGGTTCGCTCCGCGTTGGTGTGCGTTGTGCTCCAGTAGCCAATAGGTCGATAGTCCTTCGGTGACTCCTGTTCTTGTAGCAGTGCACAACCCACTTGGACATCAAAGGCATCTGTATCCAGGACGAAAGGCGTATTGGGCTTTCGTAAGGCCAATATGGGTGGGTTCAGCAATCTGTCATTTAGAGTCTGAAATACTTCATACTGGTCGTCCGTAAGGGCTTCGATCTCCGAAGGTGTTCCCTTTTTTCAGCATCGCGTTGAGAGGGGCCGAGATATTGGCAAAGCCTTGGGCGAACCGTCAGTAAACGTTGCACAAGCCCACGAAGGATCTTAGTTCCGTGTGGGTCCTAGGAGGCTCAGCCTGGCGAATCGCATACGTTGTCCGTGTAGCCACCTTTACCTTTCCTGGGAGAACGACGTGACCGAGATAGTCCACTGAGGCCTGGAGGAAAGCGCATTTTCGGAGCTTCAGTGTTACTCCAGCGTCCTGTAGGATTGTTAGCACCTTCTTCAAGTGGCGAAAGTGCTCCGTTACGGTCCGTGAGAAGATTATAACGTCATCCAAATAGACCAGGGCGAACTTCCATTTGACTTTGGACAGTATAATGTCCATTACCCGTTGGAACGTGGCTGGTGCATTCTTCAAACCAAAGGGCATGCGAGTAAATCTGAACAGACCTTCATGGGTGGTAAAGGTTGTCAGCGCTCTCGCATCTTCGGACGAAGGGATTTGCCAATATCCCGAGTTAGCGTCCAGTGTGGTAAATAGGACAGCTTCGCCTAAGGAATCCAGACAGTAATCCACGCGGTGTATCGGGTATGAGTCCCTCTTGGTTACTGCGTTCAGATTCCTGTAGTGGACACCGAACCAGACGGAGCCATCTTTTTTCGCCACGAGAACAAGGGGACTTGCCCATTTCGATTGGTTTGGAGGCGCTGGCTCTATGACTTGAGCTTTGCGCATCTTGTACATCTGGTCGGCGACGATTTCCCTACCTTTAAGGCCTGTACAGTATGGGTGCTGGAACGGTGGTCTAGCATCATTCTGAAGGTCAATGCGGTGTGTAATGGCTCTGATTGTCCCCAATCTACCTGTCTGCATGGCTTGGTATTCTCTGAGGAGATCAAGTACCTGGAGCCCATAGGATACGAATCCTTCGCCGATGGCGACCATCCCCTCCCAAGAGTCGACGTTTTCGTCGGGAGTTGGCTTCTCAAGGCTATCCATTTGGGCTTCCATAATGGCCACGGGCGTCGGTAGAGTGATACCAATCACTGTACCTTTAGGTAACCGCACGGGTTTATCTAGGAAGTTGCTGATTGTGACCAAAAAGGACCTGTTGGGGTGGATGTCCATTATTCAACTGGACATCAAGGTAAGGTGCTTCAAAACCGTTTTCGGGTGGTTCTGAATCGTTACGGAACCTGAGAACTGTGAATGGACCGATACAGCGATTTGGCTCATCGGCGGTATCGTTATAGCCCTTGACAGGCGAACCTTATTGGACTCCCTGTTTTCGGAGACAACCGCCCGTTTGCAGTTAGCTTCTGGCCCTGTGGTTGAAACAGTTATGGAGATGGAAGGTGCGCGGTAAACAGCGACTTCCCTAAAGCATGGATAAATTGCCTTAATGTATCGGTGGATAATTAAGGTCCCTAGGATTGCCTCGGCGCCCAAGTTAGGACATACAAGAAACCACGTGCGGACTTTGAATTGTCCTGCCTAGAGGTAAAGTGGTACTATCCCTTTAATGTGCATTGGTCTACGAGACGCATCGGTAATTCTTGGCGTCCTCCTTGCCTGAACGAAATCTTGCAAACCAAGTAAGAGCAGCTTGGGATGGACCAAGTTGAAACCAGCGCCTGTGTCCAACACAGCTGTGGTCACTCCAGAGTGGTTGGAACGAAGTCCTAGGGTTACTCGAACTTTATAGTTCTCTTTCCTGAGGATACAGACGGGGTCGTTACTGTGTTCCAATTGTGGTTCATTCTAAGTGGTTCATTGTGGGTGGTTTGTATTGGGAGGTGAGGAGCTCTTTGTCTCATGACCGTCCAATTGGTTGAGGTAGGGGCTTAAAGAGGGAGGATTTGCCTCGAGTCGTCCCTCTAGGAGTTTTCCGATGGGGTTTCCGTTTCTTCCTGAGGATAGGGTTCTTCCACGGGGTCTTCCGTAGGATCTACAATGGCGTGGACCTGTGGGACTTTGATCGGAGTGTCCGGAGGCGTGGTATAGCGTGAGCTTCCAGGGGTCCCTGTGGTTCGTTTCTGTGCTCTGTTATACATTCCTTCGGATCTCCGCACCCGGTAATTCTCTTCCCTTAGAGCCAGGAGGGGTTTTCGTGCGTCCTCAGGCAGATACCCCGTACAGTCACATGGTTGGGTCAATGACAGGCAGAGGAAGCAGGCCCTTGGGGAGCGGACAAAAACGTCCTTGCGGGGCGGAAAGGGAAAATACTTAGGTGTAGGTGGTCCAGTGGTCGCTGTAGTTCATTGGGAGGTGTATGGTCGGGGCCCGGACGGAGGAGCACTGAAACTGAGCGCAAGGACATCTCTCGAATCGGTGTGAATGAGTGAAGCATCCATGTCCGACTCCCTGGAGCTAACCAAATGGGCTTGGTTAGATTTAGGCAATGGAGTTGCGTGTCCTCTGGTAAAATTAGCGTCGCGCCTGGAAGTCCTGTAGGTTTCTCCATGACCCTCAGCGTAGGTAACGAGCCTTCGGAAGGAGTATTGCGGGTTTTACGTGTGGTAATTGCGCACATGTGTCCGAATGGCAGGGAGCAATCCAGTGATGAATTGGCGCTTAAGCCTTCCTTCGGAGAACACGTTTCCACATCGGTAAGCCTTCTTTTATAAGTCTTCTGCGAAAGCCGATTCCGTCATGTTGGAGCTTTGCCTAAAGGATATTACTTCCCGGTGGGCATCCATTATAACTTCATCCGTGGCGTAAGTTTCCACGAGATAATGAACAACCTGAGGGTATGACCTGAGGAGCTCATGGTCTTGAGCATCCACGAGGTCAGTTGTGCCAGATATCTTCGAAACCACTGGGTCACGCGCCTGTCCTGTAAGGAAGAATTAGAAAAGGTACAGATCGGCGCCCTCGTGGACACCGTTGTGATCGCAGGCCGTACGGAACAAACTGAAAAACCTAAGGACAGCAATGGGATCGGAACCTGAGAACTTCTCCGGAATGGTTAGTTGCATCCGTTTGGCCCATTTGACAACTCTGCGAGCCACCGAACCAGAATATTTCGCAGATTCGTCGGCCACCCGGTAATTCCGGTAATCTAGAACCTTTAGGAAAAGTTCGCTTGTGGTTGTCAGTGGTCTGAGGTTTCGAACAACAGCCTCATCAAATTCCGAGTCCGCCGTTTCGGTTGAGGCCGATTCGGAATCGCTCGTGTCCGAGTGGTCTCTTCGCTTACTCCTTCTGTCCTTCTTTGTACTGTGGTCACTTCTTTTCTTCTTTCTAGCGGAGTAGGAACCTAAAGGATGGATCTCTCTATCAGATCCGATCGAGCCCTGAGGTCGCTGTACCTCATATAATCCGTCGGGTGGGGCAAGAGGTCTCTCTCCTAGACGCGGAGCTTCTCTTCTGCTCCTAGATTGGCCCACCATGGGGTTTTTTTAATGGTATTCCCGGCGAGGGGCGGATAATTTCGCCGCTCCTGGGGGTTTGGTAGGGGGTTTCCATATGGGGACCGGATTGTTTATTTGTGAGGGAGAGATCCTAGGGACCAAATTGCCTGCCTGGCGGGTGACAGCACATTGAACGGCCTCTAGGAGGAAGTCTATGAATAAGTCAGACTCCAATACCTTAGGGACGATTCGCGCGATGAGGTAATCCGTATGGTCAGCGATAGCCGTAGCGAGTCGCACGTCCGTTATGGAATCCACGTGGGTTGAGCAGAGCTCACGAAGACGGGGCCAGAGAAGGTCGGCAAAACCTGCGGACAGGTTTTCTCGAATTCGTTCGGTCCGGGGGGTTTCTCCTTGAGGTGTTCCTGGCCTAAAGGTGGCCCTGGTGAGGCGGTCTCGTAAACGCGCTGCCACCGCGGGTTCTCGGCGAATCCTTTCAGGGTTATCCATTGGGGTCAGTACTTCTTGGGGCTGGCTCTTTGTGCTCCTGCGGTCGCTAGCAGTATCAACATGAGGTCATGCGAAATCGCTGGCGTTGTAGTCGCACTTCGTCTTGCCGTAGGAGTCATATGGTAGGGTCGGTTGGGTGTGTTTTCTGCATCCATAATGGAGGTTGCTGCTGTACTTCGGGTCCGTTGGGGAATTAAACCAAAGGTTAGTGTAGTATTCTACTATGTCGGGGAATCCGATGGGTTGGTTTTTCGCGAAGTCGCGGTTGGAACTCATAAGTGAGTGATATCACCAGCATGGTGATATGAAGCGGCACACCGCGTAGGATGCCAGGAGGCAGGGTATATTGTTGGGACACGTGGTATCCCGAGTGGAGTGGCTTGCAACGGCGCATGTAGTGGCGATTAACGTGGCTGGTTTTACTACCCTTTGTAGCTAAACGTCCATCAGGGACCGTACCCATACAGTGGTTTGGCTAAGTGGCTCACCACTGGGTATTATTTACGTATTATTTGGGCACTCACCCTGGCACACAGTATATAGGGTACCAGAGGTGAGCGCCGACTCCAAGTAAAGGAGACAACATGGGCATCATGACTATTCTGTTCCTCGCTTAGGATTCTTTAACCGGAGATCCGGACGAGCTATAATAGATAGTCAGCCCCCAACCACTTCACGAACCGTCTCGTGCCTACGCTCCATCAACGTTTTACAGTTGCACTGTTCACCCTCGCTGGCGAGTAGTGGCCTTACACCCCACTTCCAGCTCGCTGGTGTTGTAGCTCTACCACTCCTTTTCCTTCGCCGCAAGCGACCCATCGGCAGTCCGAACGCTGTCCCAGGTGTCTGCTATCTCCGTTAGAGCGGATACTACAGTTAGAATACGAATAATTCTTTGTTCCAGTGATCAGTTCAATTATTCCTTGAGATTTCTAAGTATAGAGACCAAATTGTAACGCAATGACTGGTTAAGTCAGCGTACGGGTCTCGACCGGTGGTAGCGTGGTAGAGCGGATCCTAAGGTTCGAATCCTTGACGGCGGACTCCCAGAGTACTTGGTGCAATGTGCTGGCGTTTACTGCGTAGTCCTACACGTTAGAGCTACGGAAACGATGGCTTGAAGACCAAATGCTAGAACTAATATACCAAAGGGGCTTATTTAGTATCCTAACGGTGCCTACCGTATTCTAATGGAGAAGCGTCACTCGAGCAAAGTAAATAGTACTGGGGAGGCGCTGAGATCTCCTTGGCACTGTAGTGTTAATCTGTTACACTAATTAAATTAAAATAATAATCTACATGAGTCCACCTGAGGTCGACCCGTACACGTATCACCTGCAAGATCCTTCAGGGCCGGGTGGCTTACCGGGTTCAACCGGTATTATGGCTCCTTCACATCAGGCGAGAGTGGGAGCAATAATAATAGGAGCAGCCCATCGGAGGCTGCGGATAACGGACGAATACATTATCAATGATGTTCAAGAGAAGCTTCGTGAGCGGGTATATGCAGAACGACATCGGTATGGGCCAGATCAGAAGCCGGTATCTCGTTCCACAGTGTCAGGATCCCCATTGTCAATAGCCACAGTCTTGGAAAAAAGGAATTCTAGCGAATTGCGCGGACACAATCGTAATGATAAGGATGACGGAAAAGAAGTAGCAAGTGAGAGCAGTTGTGTGGGACGTTTTGTAGACAGTGAAGATGTTGATAAGTCTAATAGGGATGGAAGGGACTCCCAGAATGCTGGTAAAATGGTTGGCTTGGGGTATAACGAACACGAGAACAGAGCCAAACAGAAAAGTCCAGAGGATGATGTGGTTCCGTTGCCCCTGACGTCGGTCTCCAAAGGACAGAAGATTGTAAAAGATCTTCCAGGGCTTGTTCTAATGATGGCGAGAGAAGGCTACTTGTACGCACTCCACTTGTTTAGACTCGTTTGTAAGCCCGGGAGGTTCAATGTAAGTGTTCGTATTAGGTGTCTGAAGTACAATGCACTTTCGAAGGGAACACGGTCCAAAGTTGGGTTTATGGCAAAGGCCGACACGGACAACAGTGGATGGATTTTCAGTGAAAGTGAAGGTCACAACCATCTTCGAGTGGATGCATCGGAGACGACGAGGAAGAGACGAATGTTACCTGTGCGGAACTCTATTAAGAAGAAGTGCCCAGGTGAGCTACGTATTCCATTTATTCCCTTCACTCCGACGCAGAATGGTCCGCCAATGGACGATAAGTCCTCACAGCCTGAAGGGCAACGCGACGTTGAGAGCATAATTTCTGAAGAGGACTTCATGCCGAGCTTATCTCCGTCACATTTCCAGTTGCCCTCCCAGACCATTTCTAGGTTTCAGCAGTTGATTTCGCTCTCCCCAGTACGGGATGATCATCAGGAAATTGTGCCACGGGGTGAGGAACGGCAAGTTGAGGAATTGAAAGCTCCACAAAAAGAGCATGACGTAGAAGTGGAGGTCATGGACACATAAGTTGAAGAGGAGGATAACGATGTCATATAAGTTGGTAAGAGAACAACAATCGTTGATGTTGGAAACGATATTGAAGCATGTGAAAAGCTGGGAATGGAAGTGAGGAAAAGTACCTCTCCTGTCCTTAGTACATCAATGGTTAGTTGAAAGCTTTATTGATACTGAACGAAATGCACCAAATCCATCTAACATTCTGTTTGTATGTTACAGAGAAGTCCTGCACGAAAACTTGTTGAAGAACAGGATATCTCTGCGGAGCGCAGAACCGAAGATGGTGATAATGTGGTAGTAGAGGACGACGATGACGAACAGCACAGCTTCGAAAGGAGCTACACCGAAGAGGAGTGCGTACGTCAGAGTTTCGCAGCGTACCTGAGTTCCATAGAAGTGACAGGAGAGGACGAGGTTCTTCGACATCTACAGTACATTGCAACCTGTTTCGGTTTCGATCTCGGTGTCCGCGACTCTAAGTACGAGAAGAAAGATGGAAAGCGTTTATTAATGCGAGGGTACCTCGTTTGCAGCCTACTCGGTGAAGAACAATATAAATGTCCATTCCCATTCAAAGTTCGCCGGGTTCCTGTTTGCGGGGGAGAAGTTAGCGAGGATCTGAAGTGGGGTTACCATTTTGATATGTCTAAAGCACATCACAATCATTCTCCAAAACGTAGCTCGTTCCAGAGAAATTTGCCACCCCAGATGGGACGTGAAGCAGAACACCTTAGTGGCTCTGTACATATCAGGTTCTCTTAGATACTTAACCTTCTTGAAGACAAGTACAGCGTAAAAGTGGACCGCAACCTCTTTCGCAAACGCTTGAAGTATATTTTAGACACTCGAAACCCCAAAGACAAGGAGTGTATGCGCCTTTACAACAAATTGCTTGAGCTGCATTCGAAGAATAAAGGAACTGTGGTTTATTGTTCGACAGATAAGCATTGCTCACTACAGTTCGTGGAATGGAGCTTCAAGGAATGGCGAAAAGACTAAGAGCGGGTCGACATAGTCCCTGGAGTATTTCTGGACTGCAAAGAGGTAGCAAACCGCTTTGGCCTTTCGCTTTTTACTTTTAATGGCCGAGATCATAATGGAAAAGTGTCAACGTACTTCATGGGCTTCCTCCCGAACGAGAAGGGAGCGAGTTTCGAATGGATCTTCAACAGGTTCAAGGAGTGTATGAAGATATCCCCGAGCTCTTTTTCAATTGACCAGAGCGCAGCCACAATTGGAGCTCTGAAAAAGGTCTGTCCTCCCTCCTACATCATACTCGACGACTGGCACATTAACCAGAATCAGAAAAGTAATGTGGCCCGGTGGTGCAAGAAGATCAATCGAATGGTATGGATGGACTGTATGCAGGAAGATTTATATGACCTATAGAGGAGCACTACAATCGAAATATTCCAGCTGAGGCGATCACAGTTTGATCGAATGTACTTCACGAACTTCTTCCATTCCCTTCCGCGATGGTACAAGTTCCTGTACCACGAAAATCTGTCAACGCTCGTATCTTGCTACAAGGACGTTTATCTGCCGCGACGATTCCTTTTCCAAGGCACCGGATATACTGAAAGTTCGAACGCTCGCTATCACCGGATTATCCTGTCCCACAAGATCCCGTTCTCTGAGGTTCCTTTGGAAATGAAAACCATGACAGATCGCCTTAATTCCGAGCGTGAGAGAGATATATCGGTACAGGACACAGCTCTCAGGAACAAGCTGCTCGATTCATCACTTCGAAGTTCCCGTGTTGCCACGAGTACCTTCGTTTCCACCAATAATACATATAGTCTGAAGAAGTTCTTAGAGTTTGGCCCAAGACTCTCTCGGTCCCTCACGTTATTCAACGCTTCCATCTCCCCAGTGAGCTCTGTCTCTTTGTAGAGTATTCGAGATGGAGCCTGAAGATCTTATCAGGCCTCCAGATACTCTCGTTGCAATCATGAACCTAAAGTTCACATTGGCTCCTTCTTTAACAGGGAGGATCCCGTCCGTGACGAGCTTTGTCGTCAACATTTCTGTAGAAACTGAAGCGGATTCGCAAATCAGAGCGAGATGTACGTGCCCCCGTTTTGCTGCAGATGGATTTCCCTGCTGCCATATAACACGTATCGCATGTTTTTACGCACAAATTACCGATAGATGGCCGGGTGTCGGCGAACTTCTGGGCAATAGACTACCCATACAAGAGTTATGGCATCCATATTGGCGAAGAAACCGAAACGAATGGACGCTTGAACGTAATTTGAAGCTTAGGGGCGTCATGGGATCAGTGTGCAGCGAGAAACACACCAGATTCTCAGCAGCTTGACTGGCAGCCATTGTTGATCAAACAGAAAATGAGGATCACATTGTAGATGTAGCTCCAGTCGACGTGATTGAAGGACAATGCCCTTCAAAGGGGTTTCTTCCCAAGACTTACAGATTTCGCTCGCTTGAGGACTAGCTTGGGCTATGACAAGCTATACCGCTATTGCGTGCCGACGGCCGGTAAAAACCGCAGGTGCACACTGCTGGAACACGTGGACTGCACGGATGCCGACGCTCGAGTACGAGGCGTGCCATACGTGGCCCGGATTCTACCTAATGGTTAGTATTATTTACTAATTTTTAGTATTTATTTGGCTACGCTATCGCTATTTAGTGTCTATTTTTCGGGCGCGTGCCCACTGTCAGAGGCCGCGCGCCACACTACTTAGAAGGTTGAGCACTCCTCCCCAGTAAACAACCTCTTTGGAGATCTCAAGGAGAGAGTCTTGGCTCTGAACTCTTCGCCCTCGGCGTTTTTTCACCGCATAATGCGTGAGCGCCCGTCGCACGTTAGTTCATCCACCTCTCTGTCACCCAAAGTGCTACCACCACCGTGTGTTCACATTTAATCGCCTACACTTGTCGAAGTCTCGCCCCTGTATAGGTGTTCGCCCCGTTTTCCTCTTGCTCTCTTTTTTGGCTCTCGTGAGTGGCCGTCTCACTCACCCCGCTCGTTCCCCCCCTCATACGAGTGTTTCCTCGCTTTTTTTCCAAGAATCGCCGTGATACCGCTCCGCCTAGGATTGGTCACACCCCGGACTGTGCCATGCTCACCTAGACACTCTAGGTATATCCCGCCGGATTGGCCTCGGTCTTACACCCGACTCCGTCGTGTCTTTCCAAAGTGGCTCTGTTTCTGTGCTCTGCTGGCACGCCTTTTCTCCGCCTGAGGCGTGTTTCTCAAGAGAAAAAAATTCCGAACATCTTTGTGGTGTCTCCGCTTCAAGCGTTGTCCTACAGTGGTAGCTAAATTTCGAAAGGAATAGCGAGAAGAGATATCGAGCTACACCACTTATGCCAATTGTATCGAACGTTTCGAACAGATTTATGGAGTGGCTCAAATTTTTGGTGCTGTTGCTGTTTGCAATTGCAAAAGTATCTCGTAATCGGTCTGAACGACCTTATCAAGAACAACTACCCCTCCAACCCTGCATGTTCTATTACCGTTCGAGATACTAAACTGAAAGAGGTGACGCCAGGAGTGTCCGATACCATTCATCATGCGGGTACGAAGAAGCATCATTGCATTGAAACCCACAACAGAGGATTGAAAAATTCCGAAAGCCTAAGAAGTCGTTTCTTGAGCGAAACTGCAAGCGACAAAAGAGTAATTACTCTGATTCCTATATTGATCGGGCGCAAGATGTTCTCAAGCGTCAGACTACAGAGTCTGCAGTACAGCTGGCCGTCAACATCGTTGATAATCCTGATGTTTACAGCAAAATGTAGGTGAAATGGATTATGAGTTAGATGAAAGTACGTTAAACGTGTTTTTATTGAACGAATACGTTTTAGAACTGTAAAAAGTATTGAGAACAAATGGCTTATGACATTGGTACTGAAGTTTTGTATTGAAATACATATACATGCTTGGTGTGAAATGAAACAGCCAAAATCGGTTATCTCGCTGTTTGCTTCGTGACTTTTGATGCGAAGTGTAGGCCTGAGGATGCTCCCAGCTTGTCGAAGCCGTTTACTGTAGCACCTAAAAATGCTTCCAGCTTGCAAAAACCGTTTCCCGCAGCTCCTGAAGATGCTTTCAGCTTGCAGCAACTGAAGATGCTCCCAGCTTGTGGAAGGCGTCTACACGACTACAACCAGTGATGAGTGATGCCAAAAAGTGCGCGCATTTTTGTAGTTGCGCTAGAGCTGAAGCTTTCAAATGATGTTACAGTGTACAATGAGCACCATTGACTACGCTTGCGAGTAACGCTTGCGTGTAACGCTAGCGAAACCAATGAGAGTTCCCTCAAGAGTAACACGCATATGCATATGTTGAATGACCCAATAAGCGGAACTGGAGGTAAGGATCTAGTAGGATCCAGTCTACTTGGCATGTTTTTATTGGATACTGAGTATCTTACAGTGGATGGTGAATACAGTGAGGATCACCCCCGTTTTTCGTAAGGATCTGGGGGTGTTTTCACACATAGCACACAGTACGTAGATTCTCCATGAGCCCACTAAAGTAGCGTTCCTTTCTCTTTCCATCACAGTTGACGCTCCAATCAAGCATACTCTAATCATTGCAAGCGATTGACACGTGTATGACTCTCACGCGTGTGGACTGATCTGCGATGGGCAGTGCTGTCGATCTCGTCGCCACTTGCGGAGCACTTTGCTCTTTCCTCGTCACTGTTTTGTGCTCCGTGTGTAGCGCTTCGTCTCCCGCGCAGCGCTGCTGCTTGTCAAAATGGTGCCCGCCTTTTGCTGTGCGCCGCTGTCCGCTTCCTTTACACTCACACCGTCTTCCCGCTTCCCTCGTCGCGCCGTTGCAAGAAGGCCTCGTTTCACAGCTTCTGACTCCTCCTTATCGTCGTCCACGTCACCTACACAACCTCCTTTTTCCTCGCCGCCATCACTGCCATCAATATCTTCCGAACCTTCGTCTCGTTCTATCAAAGCTTTGCATCCATTCATTTCGTCTTTGTATGAGTCGTTTTCGAGTGCAAATGTGACATGCATGGAACAACACTTACAACCGAAAGTGTGTTGGAATTCGCCACTTTTTGATGCTTCGTCTGCTCATCGCGTCTTGGACACTTTGGATGACTTTCTCTCCTTTGCAGTTGATCCCACCATAGCCGTGTATCAAATCCAACAAAACCCGTCCGAAACCACCCTCACATTTGCTTGGACCCTGTCCTTCAATTATCCTTTACCGTGGCGTCCGCGTGTATCAGTGTCTGCGCAATCAACAGTAATATTCACCGAACCCTCCAAAAAAGCTACCCAAATCACAGACACCTGGTACACTTCACCGTTCACATTAATTGCGCAAGCGCTTCCAAAACTCACCGACATCCTTTGGTTATTCCCCTCAGCTCACGTCGAAACCGACAGGGGACAGCGAAAAGTTCTTCGTAACACGTCTTCATTTTCGATCATATATCAAGCGCCACTCGAGGAATATAGAATTGTGGGACCCCTGCAAAGTTTTGAACATGAGTTGGGGTGGGCCCTGCCTGCCTTACCTGCGTCAGCGTTCGAGGGCGAGTTGAAAAATTTTGAGCAGTATTCTGCGGTCAGTCCTATTGCGTTGCGACTTGTGCGCGGAGATCAACCTGAAAAGGATGGTTCTCTCTTGTTTGAGTGGGCACTTCCTGTGCCTACCACGCTCACGGGTAGTAGCGCCGTACTTGCTAAGCTTCCAAATGCGCCCTTTGCACAGATTGTGAATGTTCCGAGAAGAATGATGGCCGTTTCTCGCTTTGCAGGGTTAAGTACCAAAACTGAGGTGAAAAAACGTCTCAACTCGTTGTTGGATGCGTTAATTAAGGAGTCTATTATCCCTGGGGAGAAAGAATCCTTTCAGTACGGGGGACGCAATGTCTGGGTTCGTTGCTACGATTGTAAAGTTGGGTTTAATAGATCGGGGGTTTTAAGCATGGCTATGTACGGCGGAAGTCGGGTTGTTCGCAGAGTTAACGAGATAGCTTTAGATATAACTGATTTTGTTTCTGAGGAACGCGTTTGTGGGTTGAAGTAGTGTTTTGCGCAAGAAAACAAATAAACAAAACGTTAGTGTTGGTATGAAGCTTGTGGTACGCAGCGTTTGGTGAGCTGCTGTTTCCTTTTTTTTGTAGACTTTGTGGGCTTCAGAACAATTGGAAAAAGTCGACAGAGAAAGTTTGACAACTTCTCTTCGGATGGCATAAGTGAGTCGTAATGTTTGGAGTATCGTCAGTGCCGCTTGGAGACACGATGGCACCGGCTCAAACATACCTTTGTGTGTTTTGTAGAGCGATGTGTTTGCGAGAGCTGTTGAGGGTTTGACACAGATTTAGATTTCAGTCAGAATGCAAAGATCACGTGGATGCGAGAGGGGAGATAGACAGGGTCGGACAAGGCTGAAACGAAAATAGGTTCGACAGCGGACCGTGAAAGGTTCCTTTGGATTCTATGGTTGAAAACACAAACAATCTTCATTCCCGTCATACATCATAGAAATCGCATTATGTGGGGTATAACGCACCTTGTATGCACTCGTAACTGAAAGTGGCCTTGTGAGAAGCGAAGGGTCTCGGGGCGCAACAGAATTGTTGGGCGACATGTAGGTGAAGAAGAGAGGAAGGTAAAGTCATCGACGTACACCAATACAACGATATCAACGAGAGTGGCGCAATGATTGAACACGCTGGCGCGTGCGCAGCGAAAACGTCCCAAGGCACTTAGGAAACAAAAATGGCATTGGTCTTTCGGCCTCTCTCTCTTGCGAAAGAAAGACGCGCCATGCTGCGAAACGCCCGTTAGGGCCGGGCGAGCATTGGGACGCCGCCCGTCGCTTGGAACAAGAGCAGTCCGACACGGACGGCCGTGCACGGATACAAATAGGGATGTAGTCGCCGTCGGGCGGCAGCGTTGTTGCGTTTGATTGGCTCCCATCGAGCGACAGCTGTGACGGAGAGCTGCACGCCGTACGCTGCTGACACCATCCAGTAGCCACGTTTCCCATGCGCGCGGGCAATAACATTCGGCTTTCAAATCAGAGGCCTCGCGCCAGACGACTGTCTTCTTCGCCCCTGTCGCCGCCAAGTCGAACTTCAGCAGTCGCTGCATTTCACGGTCGAGTAGCGTGTCCCGTATCCCCCACACCGTCTTCTTCCAGCTTCTCGTTTTCTTCGCTTGTTTCGCACGCAAACGCGCCAGGAGAGGGTGCTGACAATATCATGACTGTCGAGGTTGAGTCTACGTTGGCGCTTATCAAGCCCGATGCCTACGGCAGCGCTGAAGGCATCATTTCTGATATCAAGCACAATGGATTTGTGATCGCTGAGAGAAAGACCGTCAGTCTCACCAAAGAACGCGCTGCGCAGTTTTACGAGGAGCACAAGGACCGCCCTTTCTACGACAGTCTTACCGACTTCATGTCCTCCGGCCCATCCATTGCGCTCGTCCTTCGGAAGGAATACGCCATCAAGTCGTGGAGAGAGCTTATGGGACCAACAGACTCTGAGAAAGCACGCAAGGAAGCCCCCGAGTCACTCCGCGCCAAGTTTGGCACGGATGGTAGCAAGAACGCCACTCATGGCTCTGATTCCCCGCAAAGCGCTGTGCGAGAGATATCATTTTTCTTCCCTTCTTTTCATGCCACCGCCCACTTCAACGGCCAGGACGCCAAGGAGTATCTCACCAAAACTGTCACACCTGTTCTCACCACTGCTCTGACAGAAATGTGTCGTCTCACCCCGCCCAACGCAGTCGAGTGGCTCGGCCACTATCTTTTGAAGTCGGCGGATGTTGCGCCAACGCCTACCAAGCCCGCAAAGAAGATTTACTTTGTGCTTGGTGGCCCGGGCTCTGGGAAGGGAACGCAGTGCGGCAAGCTTGTTGAAAAGTTCGGCTTTGACCACTTCTCAGCGGGCGACTTGCTCCGCAACGAAATCGAAAGTGGTTCAGACCAGGGCGAGATGATTGGAGAAATGATCAAGGAAGGACAGATCGTACCGGGTGAGATCACCATCGGTTTGCTAAAGGCTGCCATCGAAAACAGCACTGCGCCAGGCATCTTGATCGACGGATTTCCGCGAAAGTTAGATCAAGCCGGTTCGTTCGAGAAACAAGTGTCCGACTTTGAGTTTGTGATTTTCTTTGATTGTCCGGAGGAGGAGATGGAAAAACGGTTGCTGGAGAGAGGAAAGACGGGTGGCCGTACTGATGACAACAGTGAAACTATTCGCAAGAGATTCAACACTTTTGTGAATACTTCATTGCCGGTCATTGAGTACTACGAGGCGAAGGGCAAGGTTCATCGAATTGATGCCACGCAGAGCATCGACAGTATTACAAGTCTTGTATCCAAGCTCTTCTGAGTGGAGTACCCCAGTATGTTATGTAGGACCGCGTCCTTTCTCTTTTTTTTGGTATGGGTTCACGCCTGTAGTAGGTAGGGGGCATGATTGCCTCTTCACAATCCCTCTCTTACGGGAAAACTAATTGTTATCCAAGTAGTTGTTGATGAATCATCAGTAACTCTTTAACAAAAACAATAATTGCCCAACGATCAGTATTACTGATTCTGAGAATGATGTTCGCGTGAAAGGAGCTTCCTTCAGGAAAGAGCAAAAGTCACCTGTCGGGCTTCTGATCGTTCAAAGCCTTCTCAAGCTCGGGATCAGCTTTCACCTGCTTGATGAAATCCTTGGCGGTGTCCTCTGCGGCAAGATGGGTGAACTTGCCTCTGCCGGCGCGACCCACCAAGCCATGCCTGACCTGCAGTGGTTTTGGGAGCAGAGTTCTATCGTAGTTCTCCCCCTCTGTTGGTTGACTATAGTCCCTGTTGTATATGTCCTCGACAAAGCGGCCGTTTTCATCCTTCTCCATGAAAAAAGGACCGAGCTTGTACGATCTCTGCAAGAAGGCGTTCTTCTGGGGCGAGCTTGCCGCTGTGGGTTTTTGTTTCTCTGTAGAGGGGATGTGTAGCTCGCCATGCTGTTTGCGCTCGGCAACAGCGGTCGTACGTTGTTGCCAGGCTTTTTGAGCCTCGCGATCACGTTTGATCCTTCTCAATTCACGAACTCTCCACAAGGCGAACTCGACATCTCGTTCATGTTCGTAGTCCGTGTCGTCTGGGAGTTGCAGCTGTTCGGATGCGTCATCGATTTGTCTTTCTTCCTCATTCAATACCTCTGTGACAAGCTGTCGCGCTTCGTCGCGTCTACGACGAAAACGCTTTTCCTCGCTTTCGGCGCGAAGTTGTTGCTCTTGTTGCACATCCTTCACAGAGGGCTTGACAAATTGCGGGCGAAACGCAGGTGAAAGGGACTCACCGTATGCGTCTTGTTGCTGATGCGCTCCCTCTCCCGGGCGACTGGACCCCGACCCCGACCCCGACCCCGACTCTGACTCTGACTCTGACTCTGATTCCGATTCCGATTCCGACCGCGGCGGCGATTCCGGTCGGCCCAACCCCACTGCGCCACCTCTTTCCCCGTGCTCACGAAAAGAGGCGCCCTTCTCAACACCAGCCGACGGCGTCGCCACAACGGGCAAAAAGCCCACAGCCGCCGCGCGCCGCGCATCCGCAACTGCGACACCTGTCTCACCACCATCATGCGCATCATCGGACACGACGCGCGCCACAATCCTACGCCGTCGCGAGGCGGAACCGTCCGCGGCGCGCGTCGCGTGGCCGCGGCCGCGCGGCGGGTCCGGCGCGGCGTCAGAGTCCGAGCGCTCGTCGCTCTCGGGCGCTCTGCCCGCGAAGTAGCGCCGCCCCCTAGTGCTCATCTCTTTCGCGCGCGCGTGGTCGCATGGCTGCGAGTTAATCTATTATCTCTTCGACGCGCGCCGGCCAGCGTGAGCGCGACCTTCGAGACGCGCGAAGGGCCACCTGCAGACTATTGCACGTAGATTGATATCTCTGAATGCATATCTACGCAAGCGACGCGTTTTGTCGAAGCGCACATTTTCATACAGCGCGCACGCACGCGCTGCCGCGTTTACACATGGCAGATGATGCCACCCACACCTCTCGCCGCGAGATCCAACGCCATTCCGACGTCATTACGTCCTATCGCCTCTCCCTCTCTACGAACGCCCTCTCAGCTTCGCTCAGCAGCCCGTGTTTCATCATGGCGCTCTCCACGCCTCTTTTCGTCGCCCCGCTGCCATTGCTCAGCAGCTCCTCCTTCGCGCCGCGCTGCACGCGCGGCGGAGCGCCGTTGCCGTCGATGCCGCCGCGCAGGCCGGCGCGTCTTCCTTGTATGCAGCTCGGCGCCCCTTCCACGCAAATCGGCCGGCCAAAGACCCAAATCAAGAAGGATATCGGCCGCGTCACCGCCCAGCCTTCGCAGCCAGAGGCAGACACCGAAAGAGGCTCTGCAAAGGCGCGTCCCCGTCGCAAAACCCTTGCCGACGAGGTTCCCATGTTCAAGGTCATTCTGCTTGGCGATGAAGAGTACGTCGAAGCTCACGTCGTCACCCAGCTGCAGAAAACTGTGCAACTGGACAAGAAGGAAGCCACAAGGGTTTTTTGGGAGGCTCAGGGTAGTGGTAGTAGTATTATCTGTGTCGTTTGTGAAGAACACGCCGAGTTTTATGCACAGCAACTCAAGAGACAGGAGATTTTTGTCATCATAGAGAAGGATGAGTAGCTGCCAGTCGTTTTTAAGCTGCTTTTTTTTTGACACCGCAGTGTTTATAGCGTATGTTCTTCCGTCAACAATCCCAACTTCAAAACCTAAAGCGATGCAAGTAGTAAACGGAACTTGATGGCGTCAACTCACCGTTCAACTGTGCAAACGTCGATGAATAGTTGAATGACTGCACAGCCTTGCCCACACCGCAACAGCATCCGCGCACGTTTTCATCCCCGCTAAACGCCGCTATTTGCTCTCCGCCACAACATCAGTCTACATTGTTAGCTCTTGAACAATCTTTCTGTCGTTTCGATGCACCACAGAAAGCAGGCTTGAAGGTTTTGCAATGTCCCTTTTTAGGACACTGCTTCCCTGCCTCAAGACTAGCCACGATACTCGGGCCTGACGCTGTAGACCAACAGATAGACCATTGGAGAAGAAACCAGCGGCCGTCCTAAAACCACATGCACCCGATTGAGTTTACGAGGGATTCCCTCCCCATTGCCGTCCGCGACAGGCTTCTTAAACCTGTTCAGCGGGGCACTTGAACATCGCGAATGTATATCTTCCCAGTCGTTCTGTTTCTGTTTTCAAAAAAAGAACGCTACTATGCTACCGATCTAAACCGCAGTGAAGCTCTGCCGGTGTTCAGAGCTCATTTGAGAGAAAACGTGATCCCTCTGCGAAGTAGAACAGTCTTCCGCAAGGGGCCGTGTCATCAATTGATTCTGTGCGTTCTGAGTTGCGCAATGCTGTTCACCGTACCTTCGAACCCCAGCGATTGATCTTCCCAACGACGGGCAAGGATCTGATGGGCTGGCACTCACAGTTCTATTTTACAACCTCATCTAGCTTTCCACAATTGGTGACCAACATGCACGGTGCACAAGATATGACGGCGTTATGTCATGTAAGAGTCTGCCAGACTGTGAGCCGTCAAGTACGGAAACACCAGGGAATCAGTGGTCTCCTGATACACGATGAGTTCAACCCGTTTGCTCTCGCCCGGAAACAAGTCAAAGTAGTTATCCGACAATCCGTATCTAACAGGGGCGATGTAACGCGGATTGGCGACCTTTTCGGTGTCTGCATCGACCTGATATCTAGGGTGTTTTAGTGTGATTTGCACAAAGGGCGCAAACGTGGAACAACTAATCTCCAGAACAGTTGTGCTCTTCCCGTTGTCCACTGTGAGGGGCCCGAATTGTACTCCTAGTGTAGCGGAAGATAATTCACAGAGGCGTGGTGCACACAGCCACAAGGTCGGCGACGACTCATAACGGTTGCACTCGCTCTTTGCCACGAGACGCAAGACATAGTTGGTAGGGTCGCTCGCTACACTCTCCCGGACGTCTACGGTGGCCAACTGGCGCGAAGTATCCTGCTTTAGTGTATACGACTTGTTGGGAGCTGTTGTGGTTTGATTTGAGCCGATATCCAACAAAATCCAAGAGAGCTCTACACAAATCTCCGACTCGGGGCCATCAAAGGTGCCGTACACTGAGAACAAGCCGGTGTGTTGCGTGAAGGATATCAAGTTGCAAACGCCAACCGTTTCCTCGCCATGATGCACAGCGCTGATCAACAAGGGAGCAAAAAACTTTTTTGCTCCGTAGTGCAGCGCCTTCCAGTTGCCACCAAACTCCAGACTGCTCCACGAAAAGCAAGGCCAGCAGTCGTTTAACTGCCAATACAGGGCTCCGCCACAATAGGGCCAACTTCTGCGAAAGTGCTCCACACCCGTTTGCATGCAAATCATTTGGTTCAGCTGTGACTGATAGCTCAGGGACGCATAACGCATGGGCGCTCGAAACAAACGCTGGCAGTATTCCATAATGATGAAGTTTCCACTGGCGTTCTTCTGGTGAGCTTCCATGATAGGCCCAAACGGATTCAGCGCACCGGGGGCGTTTCCCACACACGCGCGGGCTCCTTCCTCTGAGAGGAAGGACTGCATTCCAAACTCGCTGCAAAAACGGCTCCGGTGCGACAAGTACGACTTGAGTGGTTTTCTTGCATGCCAAACGTCCCAAAAATGAGTATCCCCCGCGCACGGATTGTTAAATCCGTTTTCGTAGCCGAGCGGGTTGTGCGGACTCGATGGCCAATATGGGGTGAGACCCGGATCATTGTGCACGACGGCGGGGAGAATATTGTAAAACAAGGTCTCGTACGCAAGCTTGGTTTGGTCTGTGGCGACAATATCATGCGGCACTTGTTCCAGTTCGTTGTTGCCACACCAGAGGGCCATGCACGGGTGGTTGCGGAGTCGGGACACTTGGTACTGCGCTTCTGCGCGACAAGACTGCATAAACTGGTGATCGCCAGGATACAAGGAACACGAAAACATAAAGTCATGCCACAAGAGAATGCCGCGTTCGTTGCAAAGCTCGTAAAACACATCGTTTTCGTACAGGCCGCCGCCCCACACGCGCAGCATGTTCATGTGGGCCGCACATGCGGAAGAAATGGTGCGCTCGTACTGCTGGTGACTGGTTTGATGAAAGTGCATTCTAGACGGAATGTAGTTGGCGCCCTTGGCGAAGAAGTTGCGGCCGTTGACAGAAAACGTGAGCGATTCGTACCGGGTGTGCTCGGGGTGTGTCTCTGCGTCGCGGAGGTGCGCTGCAAGCATGGGGTTTTGCTCGCTTTCCGAGTGGCGCGGGGGGCTGGACGGATCACGAACGAGTTGAAGCTGGCGCAGACCAACGGTGAACGATCGCGACTCGTGCAGCACTGTTGGACAGGGCTCGGCAGCAGCAGACGCGTGTGGTGGGTGGGTCAGGACGGCGACGTGCACCTGATACAGGTGTTGGTCTCCCATGCCATTCGGCCACCACAGCTGCGGCTCGACGACGCTGAAACGCGCGGCATACCGAGCGGTGCGAGCGGCAGGAATGGACAGCTCCGAGAAGGGGTTGTACATGAAGGTGTGCTGCGAGGGGGCAGACTGCGGCGAAGGCTGTGCGGAGGAATCAAGGTGGAGGTCTACAAGATGCACAAGACGGGCGCGGTGGGCCAAACAGGCGAGCACGGAGCGATCGCGGCGCAACAGTCGGTGGTAGACAGCGGGCAGTTGTTGCGGGGAAGACGCAGTGTGTGAAGCACAAAGCTGGACGTGAAGCGCGCGCGGCAGCACGACGGCGCGGACGACGAAGGACGGACACTGGGGCAGCACAAGAAGTTGGACGCAAAGCGCGAGTTGCACGCGGAGTGAGGGCGACAACAGCTGGAGATGCGACACACACGAGACGTCGCACAAATGCGGCGGGCGCAGCTGAAAGATGGAGACGGGGTGAAGAATGCCCTGCGAGAGGTGGCGGGGGGCCCAGTCCCAGCCGGCGAGGTACTGCGGCAGCCTGAGGGTGGAAACGCCGCCCTTTGGATCGTTCCACTCGCGGTACGCATGCGCGGGCTTGGAGCGCAAGAGCTGCGAGAAGACGGACGCAAAGCGCACGCTAAGCGCGTTGGCAGCATCCCGTCGACAAACATTTGGCGGCAGCAGCACCAAGTACGGGCGGAATGCGTTGTCAAGTGTGCGCAACGCGCAGCCATTGAGGCGCACATGAGCGGCAAACAACACGCCCGGCACGCTCAACACCAGCAACGCGTGCGGCGTGCACTCGTTCGGAAGCTCGAAGCACGCGTCAAGTCGTAGCGGCACGCGTTCCAACGCGTCGTACACAACGCTGCGGTTGTTTCGCAGCAGAAACGGGTGTGGCAGGTGCGGCGCGAGCGCGGAAAGCAACGTGAAGGGGGCGCGTACGTGCTCCAAGACGGCGGGCACGCGCTGGAGAGGCAGCGCGCCGTCGGCGACGGCCGCGTGCGCGGCGGCGTCGAGACGTAGTGTCCACGACCTGACGACGATGACGACGACGACGGGCGGCGGCGACGCGTCGGCGCACATGGCGGGTGGCCGCCGGCCGGCGAGGGGGAGCGAGGGTGAGCGAGGGTGAGCGTGGCGACGGGCGCGGGGATGCGGTGGTGCTGTGTGATGAGAGAGAAGTGCGGCGCGGAGATTGTGCGGCGGAGGGCGACGCGGGCGCGCGCTGATTGGACGCGGCACGCGGCTGCAAGGCGCGGCGAGGCGCGCACGCGCGTAATATCTGTGGTGGCGCCGCTTGGGGTGTGGTGCACACGCGCGCGCGCTTATCTTTGGCCTTTCGCTCCGCAGCTGTTCCGCTTTCGCTTCGACAGCTTTCGCTTCGACGGCTTTCGCTTCGACGGCTTTCGCTTCGACGGCTTTCGCTTCGACGGCTTTCGCTTCGACGGCTTTCGTTTCGGCAGCTTTCGCTTTCGGCAGCTTTCGCTTTCGCTTCCGCGCTGCGCTTCGACCGGAGACTTGTGACATGATGGCGAGTGCGGCGTTCGCGGCGGCTGCGCCGCTGTGCGGCGGCGGCGGCGGCGGCGGCGCTCTCCGCAGCAGCTTGGCGACAACGCGCGGCGCGTCTCGTCGCGCGCACGGTGCAGGCGCGCGTCCGCGACGGCGCCGCTCCGCGCCGCGCTTGACACCGCTCGTGATGGGCAGTGCGCACCCGCCGGCACCCTCTTCGTCGGCTCCGTCGCCACCACCGCCGCCACCGCCGCCTCCAAACGACCATGCGCTGCGCACGCCGGAGTACTACGCCAACGTGGGTTCGGTCATCGACACATTGCGCGCCGACTACCCCGCGCTGTTGCACGACGCGCCGGACCTGTCCATCTTCACGGAGCACGTGGTGTTTTCCGACGCGTCGGGCAATTGCATTCGCGGCAAGCGCGCCTACTCAAAGCTGTTCTGGGTGCTACGCTTGCAGGCCATGGTGTTTCTGGGCGCGCACTGCGTGCGCGTACAAAGCGTCTTTCACGACGATTGTGACGGCTGTGTGTACTTGCGGTGGCGCGTGCAGTTCTCGCCGCGCAGCTGGACGTTGCTGTCGGCCGTTAACAGCGACGCCTTTGTCGTGGACGGCATGTCGTTGTACCGTCTGGACCACCACGGTTGGGTGTACCACCACAGCCTGGAAAACAGCGTGCGTCGAAGACGCGCGCAACCCGCGCCACAGCGCGTGTGGAGCCCCGCGCGCGTCGTGCGCGACGCCTCCGTCGCCGGCGTCGGTGCCGCCCACCGCTCCGACAACGACTCGCAGCTCACGTAGCTCGCGTCTACACAAAATACATTCTTGTAAAAGTAGCAGCCGCCCTTGTTCTTTTTTCTTTTTTTTTTTTTTTCATCACTTCTCCTCCTCCGCCTTCTCCTCCATCTCCGCCCTTTCCTTGTCCCTTCCCTGTCGCCCGCTTTTCGTCGCATCGCCCCCCACTTTTGTTTGTCGCACCCGATTTGTACGCGCCGTCGTCATGCTACCGGCCTTCGTCGTCGTCGTCGCCGCCGCCCCGTGCGCGCTTCTCGCGCGTCGCGCGCGCGCCGCGCGCCCGCGCGTCGGAGCGCGCCGTGCGGCCGTGTGCGCCGTCATGAGCGAGCAGCACGCCGCGCGGCCGGCGCAGAATGTTGCCGCCGCCTCCGCCGCCGCCGCCGCCGAGGCCGCTTCAGCCGCCACCGCCGCCGCCGCCGCCGCCGAGGCCGCCCCGTCAACCCCGGCGCCCGCGTCCGTCGCCGTCGATCTCGCTGAGGAGCGCGACGACGCCACCACCACTCTGTCCGCAATTCAAGGCATGGACGACGTGGACCAACTGCTGGCGCTGGCCGAAGAATTTGATCTGCGCGACATGCGTCTCGTGCACCATGGCGTGTGCGTGGAGATCTCTCGTCACGGTGGTCGCGGCTTTGAAAACGGAAAGTTGGCATCTGCGCCGCCTGCGCCCGTTGGCGTCGGCGTCGGCGCCGGCGTCGGCGCGGAGGCGGGCGTGATGCACGAGCTGGACGCGAGTGCTGCTGGCGGCGTGGTTAATGCGCAGGGCGGCGATGGGACGGGCGTGGCGGACGCGGGCGCGCAGCACGCCATGGGCACGGATGCGGCGTCGTCGTCGGCGGCGGCGGCGGCGGCGGCGGCAGACGCGGCGGTGAGAGACGCTGATACAGTGTACGATTCGGACTTTGTGGTGTTTTCCAACCGCGTGGGTTTCTTTTTCTTGGGCGCGAAGAACAAGCCGCCGTTGGTGAACGTGGGCGATCGCGTGGACTTTAATCAGGCCGTGTGCATCATCGAGCAGTTGGGTCAGCAGTACGTGTACCGGTCGGAGGCGTCCGGCACGGTGTTGAAGATGTTTGTGGAGGACGGCGACGCGGTGGAGTACGGGCAGCAAATCATGGTGATTCGTCCGGACTAATATAACACTGAGGCTGACAACACTATAGCATGGGGGGGGGGGGGTAAAAAAGACGTTGTTTATGGAGCGCGGCGGTTGACGCTCCTCAATACGGACCGAGCTGCTGCTTGACCGAGTCGCTGACGGCGGGGATTTGGTCGGGTAGCTTTCCCTGCACGTTGCTGAGCAGCGCGTAGGAGACGGCCAGCGCGACGGCGTAGAAGACGGCCGTGGAGCACAGCTCGACGACGGCGGTGGGCACGGCGGCGCCGAGACGCAGGCCCTGGAACAACTGCGGCAGAATGAGCGCAATGTCCAGAATAAGCGCCTGGTAGGTGTTGAAGCGCACGAAGCGCGACACGTTCACGTTGCGCACGACGAGCACAAACAGCGCCAGAAACACGCCGAACGCCAGAAACGGCACGCCGCGGTACACGTTGTAGAGCGGAAGCAGCGGCAGCAGCAGCACGTTGGCCAGCAGCGGCACGCGGCGGAACACAAACGTGCCGAACGTGAGCGAATCCAGCAGCGGGATGAGGTAGGGCAGCGTCGACAAGAGCCGATCCACCGTCGGCACGCGTCCGCGTCCGTCTCCACCGCCGCCGCGCTGCATCTTCACAACGGGTCTTCGCTGCTGCTGCTGCTGCTGCTGCAGCTGCTGTTGCTGCTGCTGTGACGGAGGAACGCACCGTTTAAGCGGCGGCGCGTGGATGCGGCGCGCGTGGGACGCGGCGTGCTGCAGGTGCGACCAGACGCGCATCGCATCGCTGCGCAGCGGCGCGCACGGCGCGAAGGCCGGCGAGTGTGACGACGACGACGACATGCGCGGCGGCGCCGGCGATCACGACGACGACGACGACGGCGACGGCGACAAGAGCGACGATGACGAATGCCGCCGTCTCCAACTTGCTGCTGCTGTTGCTGCTGCTGCTGCTGCTGCTGCTGCTGCTGCCATCAGCGCGCGTGATGATGCGAGCGCAGATCTCGCACACACGCGTTGTACGCGTGGCCACGTGGGACGCCGTCGCGGGGGGGCGCGCTCTTTGGCGCGCTGTGGGCGTGTCGAAGGCGGCGCGGGCGGCGCGGGCGGCGCGGGCGACGTCGCGCAAAGACGGCGACGCGGCGCGAGCGCGAGCGCGAGCGCGAGTTGGCAGCATGCGAGGGGTGCGTGCGTCGCGGGCGGGCGCGCTGTGCTCGTTTGCAGCAGCACCGCCGTCGCCGCATTGCACGATGAGCGCGCCGTTGTACGCGGTGGCGCCCATGATGGACGTGACTGATCGTCACTTTCGCGTGTTGGCGCGGCTTATCTCGCGCCACGCCACGCTCTACACCGAGATGGTGGTGGATCGCACGCTGATTCACAACGCGTCGTTGCGACGCGACACGCTGCGTGTGCCGTCGTGCCCTGCGCAACGCCCGCTCGCGCTGCAGCTCGGCGGGTCGGTGCCGCACGAATTGGCTGCGGCCGCCGAGCTGGCCGCGTCGTTTCCGTACGATGAGCTCAACCTGAATTGCGGGTGTCCGTCGCCAAAAGTGGCCTCAAACGGGTGCTTTGGCGCGGCGCTTATGCGCGTGCCGCACGTGGTGGCAGATGCTTGTAATGCCATGCGACGTGTGCTTCCGTCGCATGTGGCAATCACTGTCAAGTGTCGTCTCGGCGTGGATGAGCTTGATTCGTACGAAGCGTTGCGTCACTTCGTGACGGTGGTGTCGGAGAGGGGCGGCGTTTCTCACTTCATCATCCACGCACGAAAGGCCATCTTGGGCGGACTGTCTCCGCAACAGAACCGCACCGTTCCGCCGCTCAACTACCACTTTGTGTACCAACTCATTCACCACTTTCCGCACCTGCGCTTCTCCATCAACGGCGGCTTCCACACGGTGCAACACGTCAAACAACAATTGCAGCGCGGCGTGTACGGCGTCATGGTCGGACGCGCCGTCATGAATCGTCCATGGCACGCGCTGTGCGACGTGGACCACGTCGTATACAAGTGCACGTGTGCCACGTTGCAAAACCAACCACCAATCACGCGCCGCATCGTCATTGAGCAATATGTGCGCTATGCGCGCGCCGAAATGGACTGCTTCGGCTGTACGCCGCGCGCGTTGATGCGCCCTTTGCTCAACCTGTTCCACGGCGAGAGCAATGGAAAGCGCTTTCGTCGCGCCATTGACGACGGCTTGAAAGACCGTACGCTGCGCTTTGAGCACGTTGTGCAGCGCGCGTGCGCCGTGTTGCCGCCTCACGTGCTCGACGCTGTTCCGCCTTCGCTCAGCAGTAGCACCGCGTTTCAAACAGCCCCGCTTTCAAATTTTTGAAAAAAACTCCACCTTTTCACCCCCAACTACCTAGTAGTAAACGCTGCCAACGCAAACGTCCGCCTTTGACGCGTCTTTCTTCGTGCCCCCCGCTTGTGCCACCATTGCCATGTTCCACCACCATGCTCTCCCCCCTCCCTCACAGACGCCACCAACGCCCGAGCGTCGTGTCCGCTCCTCCGAATCGCCCCATCGATGCGTCGCCTGCGTCGCCTGCGTCGCCTGCGTCGCCTGCCCCGCCGCTCCCGCGAAAGAGAAAGCGCCTCCGCTTTGATATCAACCTCCGACCCGTTCATGTGCCCTGCCCGCACCCCAAGCGCCCCCGACTTTCTGCGCTTCGCGTCGATCTCCGCCATCGAACCCGCTCGTCTTCGCCATCCGTCGCAAGCGCCGATGCGCAACAAGCCAAACCTTCGAACCGTCGCACCGCACGCGCGCCTCACGCCCGAACACTCTCGAACACCCTTCGTTCAGCTTCTTCACGCCCGCATCCGCGCCCCGGTCGCAGAGCCTCGCTTCCTCTTCAAACTTACGCTGCGACGCAACCGCCTCGCAAACACGCCGGAAACACAGCGTTTCGAAAATTGAGTCACACCCTTATTGCAATCCCCATCGAGAACTCGGCTCAAATCCTGACCATCAAAAGTAACCAACGCTTGCAGCACCACGCCGTTGGTAGTAATCCCGCCAATGCCAACCATTCCCCCGCTCTGCCACCGCCGCCCAAACGTGAGAGACGGAACCGATCGAATCACCCCGTGCCGCCCTCGAAGCTCGCGGAACCCATGTCGCGCAAGCGCTCGTCTGCGTTGCCCAAGCGCGCGCGCCCGCGTTTGCAAGTTGGGCCCCGTAGTGTTGAGCCAACGCCTCGCATTCAACCCTCGTCTGTCACGCGCAGCGCTTCTGCGCGTGCTCTCGCAAACAACTCCTTGCCGGATGCCGTGCGTCGAGGCAGCCGCCTGGGCGACAGGCCGGCTGAGCGTGGAATTGGGCCCGCGCTTGATCCTGCCGTGGTCCATGAGGCAAAACAACCCGCGGTGGTCGCTCCTCAAGGAGCGCGAAGATCAACCAGGCTTCGTAATTTGGGATCGAGACACCTTGCAAAGAACAACGAGGCGGAGAATACATCCCAACGTCCCTCTAGGACTCGAAATGAGTCCCAGAAGAAGGATGAGCTCTTGCTGAAAAGAGCAGACCGAAAACCACAAAAACACCAAGTAGCGAAGAGGAAAAGGCCAACTGTATCGAAAAGAAAGCCCGCATCCAGCGCTTCAGCTGCCAAACCCTCAGCCATAGCAAACCAAGAACGAAGGGGGGAGCAAAGAGCACCGAGGCGCTCGACTCGCGTGAAAGTTGCTGCTGCATCTGAGAAGCAAACTGAATCAGCAAACTCGAACCAGCCTTTCATTGCCGACACAGTAGTATCGAAGCGCAATGACCGGAATGGAAACTCCAAATCACTAAAGTCTGTGCGAAGAGATGAAAGCAAACAAGGCCCCAAGACTGAAACAAAGCCATACAAAACATCGGCGGTCAGATTTGCGGACACAACCACACCGGCATTGAGACCTCGAAGGAATGTGTCTTTTGATGCGGAGTCCAAGACTGGTGGCGGTGCTGTGTTCGTTCGAGAAGTAGCGCTGGCGGAGAGCTGGTCCGCCAAACAGAGGAAGGAATTTGAAAGACAGCGAAATTGCGTTCCAGCGAATGAGCCTCGCTACTGGGAACTGGTGGCCGCCGGAGTGCAAGGGAAGACTGCTGCTCAGTGTCTGGAGTTGTGGGAGTCATCATGGGCTTCCCCGCTCGCTATGAAGAGGAAACAAGTGGGCTTCAGTGACGCTGGAAGTGAACCTCCGAAGAAGAAACCAAAAATGTCCACCCCGCAGGTCATCAAAAACTTCCAGAAAGCCTCGAAATCGAAGCGAGGGCGTAACACAGCCAAGTACAGAACGTCCCTTCGCCGCCTGGCGGATACGTTTGCCCGTGATACTGAAGACGATGCCCTCGAACCTGAAATAGCAACGCCCAAAATGGCATGCAAGTTGACGAGCACAAGGTTTGATGTGCCCGGCTTGCAAGATGGAACCCCCGGCACTGAAGTTCGTCAGAAGCGTCGAAACGCCGAAAAGGGTGGTGAGCTAGCAACCCCGGAGATCCTAAAGCGTGGCAAGTCCTTTGGCCTGAAGGAAGCGGACCAGTATGTTTCGTTGTTTAGACAGCGCCTGGGCACGGCAGCCATTGTGCCTACCACCAAGCAGGGCAAACCAGGTGTTCGACAGAATTTGGCAAAGAATCCCCCACCGAGCATTACAAAGGCCTGCAAGGTGTCTGACTGTGGCGATGGGACTTCTCTTTCTGACGCAGAGAGTTTACAGGATAGCGAATTGTCGTGTGACGGAGACCTGTTTTTCTGAGATTGGAGGAGCTCGGCCCGTTGAAAGCGGCAACCCTTGTATATCTACTGCATATAAAAGAGCAAGAACACATGTTCCTATTCTTACCACGTTGCCCTTTTTCGACAAAATGCTTTCTTACGAGTTCAAACTCTATGACTGTTTTCTGGAGAGCTGTGGCTGCCTAACTACCCTTAAGCAGGACTACCATTTTTGCAAGCGATTTAAACAGACGGGAACAGTTTTGTCACAGGTTTTAACGTCTTGCACCGACAAAGTTTAATAATTAGAAGGCTTCGCTAGAGCGTCGTGAAGTTAGTGAGGATGGAACTCATTTCCGTAGGGGACACGCACTTGTGTACTGCGGGGACTGCGAAGGGAAGAAAAGGCAAAAAAGGTTGCTGACTTTTTGTCCACGGTAACGATTTCCGTATAGGTGCCTGACAACCAAGCTTTTTGCAGCGTCATTGCCGTCGGAACGATCACTGGGCGGTAGATTTCGCGGCAGTGGAAGGGCAGCTACCCGCTACAGCGTGCCCGAGACATAAGAGGGTCGAGGTTGCATCTCAACAAAGTCTCAGACAACCCCAGGTGACATCGCGGGGCGCGGGGCGCCAAATGCTGAAAACAAGGAGAAGAAGCACTTCGTAATCATGCAGACATGCAGACAGACAAGTGCGTACCACCAAAAGCCAAGATGAACCGAACATTTCAGATACAAAAAAAAGTCATCGCGGCAGCAGTGGTAAGATTTAGTGGAACAACAACTCATCAAAAAGACTGGCTGTAAAAGGTTGAAGAGTATATCGCGTTAGCACATAAGACAACAAACCAGCCGTTATGCTGATAGGCAATGCTGGCAAAGCCTTCTTACAAACAATAACAAGAAACAAAGTGGCACACAAACCAGCAAGAATGGCCACAAAACTAGTGACAGCAGTCATGACGCCAGTCTTACTAGCTTCAGCAACAAGAATTGAGTAGAACACAAAATCTCCCAAGCCAAGCTTAAGATGAGTTCCAAGAGTTCCAATAGGAACCTCTTCCTTCGCTTCCTCTGCAGAGCTTGCGTTTGGTAGCGCTGTCGGTGGTCGGGGGGCGGGCGGTGCAGGTGGTGGAGACGATCTCATTGGAGGACGTATTGGGAATATCTTTCGAATGTATGCTGGCTTGGAAACTTGCGGGCTTCGTGAAACGTCTGCCGGAGAAAGTTCATCAATTTGCTGAGCTCGAGGCTGTTCTGTCACAGTTTGTGGCTGATCTGTCTGTGACTGTTCTACTGGCGGTTGAGGTTGTTCTGCCTGAGGCTGTTCTGCCTGAGGTTGTTCTGCCTGAGGTTGTTCTGCCTGAGGTTGTTCTGCCTGAGGTTGTGCTTCTCTATTTGCAGGTTGGATTTCGGTATCTGGCCCTGATGGTTTCGAGGACGGCGTCTTTGAACGCTCTCTGCCAGCGTCTCTCGGGTTGGTATCGTACACAAGTGCCGGTAAGTCACCGCCGCGCTCGCGAGCAATCGCAACGAGTTTCTTTAGTGGCCCGCCAGGCCCCAGAACGGCATACAAGTCCCACACTACCAGAACAGCCAGAACGGTCCATATGGACCATGAAGGAAGCGGTCGGAACACAAATGCCATTAAGGCGGACATGATGACCAAGTAAGCCTGGTTGATGACTCGCGGGACCGAACTGAAAATGGCGAAAAGACCGGTTACTGTGAAATTCCACATGGCTATGACCAACGTGATCCAATCGAGGTTAATACAATAGGAACGACAAAAGTCAAAGACGTACAGACCACCTATGTATCCGAAAATGACAAAAACAGCAAGGATAAGCCAGGCTTGGATAATCTTGTTGCGACCGGTCTTGTAAAGCCAAACAATAAGAAAGGTGAAGATAACCATGAGTACGAAGAAAACAAGCGTGAAAGTTATTGCAACGATTGGAGTCTTTCCAGAAGAGTCCTCTCCAAGGGACTCGGGTGTGTCAAAAATACGGTTGTTGTAGTTCCGTTGGGTAGTATAATTACACTTTTGCGGATCTCCATGGCCATTGACAAACCACACAGCCAAAACCATGCAAATCATGACGGGAGTTAACACCCTGGATATGGCGTTTGTCAAGGCGTCATGTTTAGAAATGGTTCGCGGTCGCCTTGTGCGCGGAGCACGTCGCAGAAGATTGCGAAACATGTTTTACCGAGTTGCGGGTGCTGAACGGGGAACTTGTTGACACATGGAAGGGAAATGAGATGAAGAAGAACGGGAGGTAGACGACAATTTCTGACAGGGGGCGGCTGAGAGGGGAGGCGTCGGGGGTGCGCAGGCGGGAGGAGGAACAGGTGGGTGGAGAGGGGGCGGCGGGGGGGGGGGCGCTTTCGGGTGTGTTGTGACGAAGAGGCACGCTTTGATTGGCGTGCGGGTGTAGCAAGCCGAGCACAGTACTTTGAACGCAGACTGTTGCACCCTGTGCTTTCTAGCACATGTCATTCTGTCAAGCCAGCGTGACAAACTGTCTTCGCGTAAATGGCACCTTTCGGGCTGCTGGAGGGCCACCGACGAATGCGCCAATGCGCGTTTTCATTGGCTCAGAACCATACATGTTGGTCCGCTATTTCACGTGGACACGTTTGACAGCGAGCTGTCTGACACCAAGCGATGAGCTCGTGGATGCCAGAGGCACAGCTGTGCGCGCTTTCCAGCAAGGCCACGTACCACCAAAACGGCTTTCTGGGGCGAGTGACGCTGTCTTACAACGAACGAAAGATGTTGCCATCTCCGTCACGCTTGCAGTATGCACTGCTGTCTGTTCTTTGTTTGTTGCAATTCGTTTCTTGTTGCGCGACATTTCATCGTCCCACGCATCGTTGAGACCACATTACAGAAGCCGAGCGCAGAAGAGAGAGGAGGAGGGAGGAAGGGAAGAGATAAAAGGAAAGAAAGAAAGCGAGAGAAAGAGAGAGAGAGAAAGCTCGTGAATTGGACGGTTGATGAAGGGGGGGTCTCAGCGGTTGTATTCATCTGAAACTTTCCCCTGAATTTGTGTTGTACCCATAGTCAATGAGCGAGTTCTTTGACAACTATCGCACCGTTCACCGCCGCAGATGCTGATCTTGCCTGCCCCTATAAGTCTGTTTGTCTCTCCCCAAGTCTCGCATTCGGGGCGCTTTTAGTGTCCTTGAAAGGCGGCAAGTGCATGCCCCATGTCGAGTCGCCTGCAAATTTGGACGATTGTTTGAGATATTCTCTTGATACTTCACATACCGTGTCACGCCCTGTTGCAACCTACTTGGCGGCGTCTGAACTTGTATTACAGCGCTATTATCACTGCAACGGCAATCGTGACCGCATACAGACTTACTCTCGTGTAGATGGCATCCCTCCGTAACTTATCTACAAGCATGTGTGCCACTTCAGCACCTGGTATAAGTGGCGAAGTTCATTTCATACTCCCCCGACTTTCTTGCCGACGATGACCAACGCTAGGCTAGCGAGACACCGATTGTAGCTGAGTGCTAAGCTTATCCCTCGGTGAACATCGAAACCCTCCTGTACGTAATTCACCCGCCCGCGAAGCCTTCAATGCTCTTTCAAATGGCACAAATGCTCCTCGCGATTGATGCAGCAGTGCATTGCGTGACTGCTTAGGTGGCTTCCACATCAAAAACCCACATCAGCACGTGAACGTGGGTCATAGAACAAACAAACCGCCCACCAACCGCATCTTGGCTGCTCCATATCATCGACCGAATCGGCCCCTCTCACGCACCCACGCACCCACGCACGGCATACAGCCTAAACCCGCCACGGGCTATCAAGTCAACCATGCTGTCTACTGTCGTGCGTGCATGCCGCCGATTTAGTCTTCCCAGTAGATATCTGCAGTCGGGCATATGTTTAATTCGTTGCTTTCAATGCGGACAACCCACAAAAGGCCCTAAACCAAAACTGTATCGCATCCCTGTAAACCACGCTGAACTTATCTTCCAAACATGTTTTTGAAGCTGGTGTTGCTGTCCACAGCCAATTTGCCCTGTGCGTCACGCTCTAATCGTCAAAGTCTGACGTGTTCATCGTAGATATCTAATACCAACCTTTGGGTTCCGATAACCATTGCTTCCAGGCAAATTAAGCGCGCAGCTAGCTACCCTTCGGTAGATATCAACTTCTTAAATCATGTCTCGTTTTGCAATCTTCCACTTATTAGGGCCTCTGAGGTCGACCTGATTATTCCCCGTTTCCCCCCTCTAACCCCCGCGCCCCCGCCTGTCTTGCAGACTCGCAGCATGGTTTTCCTCGCCCGTTTCGACATCGCTGTTGTCGTAGCAGTAGCACTCTCCGCCAGCGTAACATCCGCAATACCCCAACCCAACGTCCCTTGGAGCAACGAAGCGGACTTCGTCTATGACTTTAGGATATCGGATGAGTTCAATGGCAATCGACTGGATCTCTCCAAGTGGGATCCTCACGGAAAACGAAATCCAGACACTCAATGTCCCAATTGGAACGGACCTTCTTCAAGTTCGCAGCTAGAATGGTCCACATTCTTCCCCACTACCACCGACCCGGACGGTGGCACAGCGGAACTCTTCTACCAAGTAAGTGGTGGTCGACTAAAGCTTCGTACAGACAGCAAACCGCTCGAATACTTTGAGAAGCGCGAGTATTACTGTGATGCAAACACGTTCAAATGTAACCACAACGATCAGATCGACTGTTTCAGCACTGATTACAATGGTGTTCCATTCTACAAAGATGCCGAAAAAACGCAGTATGCCGGCATAACGCACGACAAGTGTAAAATTGAACCATACTGCATCCCGCATCCTGAGTTTGTTACCGGGAAATCACGAGTGTACAGCCGGCTAGTGGGGGCGCATCTCACATCTAAGAGGTCGTTCAAGTACGGGTTTTTCGAGGTTGAAGTGCAGCTTGGTGATAATCCCGGAGTTGCGGCAGTATGGATGCACGACGATCAAATGGTGAACGGCTTTTGTCGTTTCGTCGAAAACACCGATCCTAACAGTAGCAAGGACCGTTTGCTCGAGTGCCCCAGCGCCATTCGTTCGCGCAGATGGCAAGAGATAGACATGCTGGAAGCCATGAACAGCGCCATTCACCAGCAACTGTACGTGCCAAACATTCACGCGTTCGCCGGATACAAAGGAGAGTTCACCAGTGAAAGTGCTGTGGACAACGGAGACGGTAACATGGGAGGTGGACCCATTCTGGTGAAGAAATCAGTGTTTAATGAAAAGAAACCTAACTTTGGTGATGTGAGTGAGGCGGAGCGAATGCCGAATGACTGGCACTTTAGTTCGGGATCAGTGCACTCGTTGGATGCGGCTTGGAGCGCAGGTCGTCGGATTATAGGGTTGTACTGGTCGCCGAAAGAAATCCGATTCCTAATCGATGGGGTCGAGGTGCAGCGCATTCGCAACACGATCATTCACCAGCCAATGTTGTTTGATCTGTCATATTCATACAACGTACAATGGGCACAACAAACACCGACTTCGCCACAAATAGAGCAACCGTTTGAAATTCTATATGTTCGACGGTGGGATGTGTACACTGCAGACGGACTGGACCCACCCAGCTCGTTGGCTCTCAACGAAAAGATGAGTGGGTTCGACAATCGGTACGGTGAACAGTTACTGGGCATGTTCCAACGATTCCCAACCAACGACGACAACACATTCTCAGAGGTGTTTGCAGAGAGGGACACGATTGAGCAGATCCAGGACTCGATCCCGAGCAACGCAGAGTCGTCGTCGAGAACACTCACGAGCCTGCAATCGCGGCTGTTGCAAAGCGATGAGGCGATGCTTCGCACCGGAGAGATGGACTACCTGCTAAGCGAACGGCTTGTGAACGAGACGCTGTTCACAGTGCGCCAAGGGAAGAAACTGAAGAAAGCCGGCGGCGTCGGGAACAAGCGCTTCTCCAAGGCGCGCGGCAAGCTGAACGCGGCGCAACGTCGCATCGCGCTTAGCTACGCGTCCCGCTCGGCGGCGGTGACGAACGGGAAAGCAGCGCTGCTACAAGACCCGGAGACTACAGTATTCGAGTTCGCCAACCCGCACAGCAACGGAGCAGGGTGGGCCACGCGCGATGGTCTGGGGACGGATAGCAGTGTGGCGTAAGGAAGAGGGGTGCGTGCGGAACGAAGTATTTGGTTACGAGCTGTTGTTGTAGCCGCGTGTAAACGAGATGCCCGTTGAAAACTAGTGTTTGCCATTTGTGTGAGAGCGCTCACACACGCGCCGTCCACAGATTTTTTCCGTCCGCCGCTCCCGATTGGCTGCGCTTTCTATCTGTCCCATTCGCCGCGACGCAACTCCATATCACATGATGACACTGCCACTACCACCAACGCTCCTGCGCCGCCACCACCCCCCCCCCCCCCCCCCTCTCTTCCTCTGCCCTACTCCCCTACCCTACTCATCTTCCCCTTGAGCCCGTTCGCTTCCGCTTCTCCGTGCGCTTCCCCGCGCTCTTCCGCTCCCCCCTACCGCTCCCTCTTTTCCCCCCGCGCCCAACCCCGCCGCCGCCGCCGCGTCGCCATGAGCCCGCCCTCTCCGCCGCGAACGTGTGCCATCTGCCGCTCGCCGCCCACGGACGCCTTCACCACGCGCTGCGCCCACACCTTTTGCTACGAGTGCATCTCCACCCACCTCGCCAAGGCGAACACCTGTCCCAACTGCGCCGCCTATCTCACGCTACAGATGTTGTCTCCCGCCCCACGCACCCCGCCCCGCACCCCCGACGCCCCTCCCGCCGCCCATCGCTCCTCGCCCCCGCCGCTCAACCGCCACCCTCGTCTCGCCCTGCCCGGCGACGTGGCCGAGCGTCGAGCCCGCGCTCAGTTTGCTGCGGAAGCCGCCCTCGCCTCACTTTCCACCCCGCGCACTCCGCTCTCTTTCCCTTTGCGCCAGCAGCACCCTCTCGTCACTCCGCCCCCTGCAGCCGCTGCAATCACTTCCGCAGCCACTGCCCCGCAACCGTCGCTTGTTCGCAGTGAGCAGTTGCTCGCCGCCGGCCAACAGCTCAGCGCCGAGCAATTGGCTGGCGTCATTGCCCAGTTACAACACCAGTTGCAACAAAAGGAGCATGTGGAACGACGCGTCGAGAATGATCTCCTACTCGACTTTCTTCGCCACGTGCGCACCTTCAAACAGACCATGATTGATCGCTTACAACGCGAGGTTTCGCTCCTCAACGATGACGTTAACTCGGCCCAACTGCAGCGCGCCCGCTTAGGCACTCCGGAGACTTCTTCAGCGTCCAGTTACGCCTCCAAGGACCATCGAGAAGGCACCGTGCTCGACCATGACGCCTCATCGCATCATGTCTCTACAACCGACCCGCGCTTCACCAAGAAAAGAAAACGGCTGTCGAAAAACTATGATGCGCTACAGAGTCACTACTTTTCCACCGTTGCGTCGAAAAAAGGTGAGGAAAGAGCAAGAGCACTCAAAGAATTCACCGACGATATCTCCAAGCTTACACAGTTTACCCGCTTTCGAGACACCGCTACTTTGATGCACCTGGCTCGCGTCCCGGATGCACCTTGTCGTGACGTTTTCAAGGCCTCTAATATTGTTTCCTCCATCGAGTTTGATCGCGAATCGGAGCTGTTGGCCACTGCGGGAGTAACAAAGCGCATCAAAATCTTTGAGTTTTCCAACGTGACGCGCAACCTTTCAGATACTCACTACCCCATACGCGAGATCAAGACCAATGCTAAATTGAGTTGGATTTGCTGGAATCCGTATATTAGACACCTGCTGGTATCATCTGACTATGAGGGAGTAGTTGCCCTCTGGGATATCAGTCAGGCAAAAGCGCTCCGCGTATACGAAGAGCATGAGAGACGCGTCTGGAGCGTAGATTACTGTCCGACCAAACATACTGTTTTTGCGTCCGGGTCGGACGATTGTCGAGTCAAACTATGGTGTACCTCGCAAAAATCCAGTGTTCTTACGATTGACAATTCGCCGGCCAATGTGTGCTCTGTCAAGTTTCATCCCACTCTTCCGGAGAAACTTGCGTTTGGAAGTGTCGATTTTGGCGTTCATTACTACGACATTCGCATGGTGAAACAGCCGTTACATGTGTTCAAGTCGCATACACGTGCGGTCAGTTATGTCAAGTTTATGTCGCCGACGTCGTTGGTTTCTGCTTCCGTAGATTCGACCGTTAAACTTTGGGACTTGAATTCTATGACGCTAGAGCGGAATTTCACGGGGCATACCAACGACAGAAACTTTGTAGGGCTCAGTGTCACACCAGACTACATTGCGTGCGGCTCTGAAGAGGATATGGTATACTGCTACTACAAAGCGATTCCCAGACCGTTTACCGGCTATCGCTTTTCGAGTGTTGACCCATTGACCGGTAGGGAGATTCATGATGATGATGAATCGCAATTTGTGAGCAGTGTATGCTGGTGCCCGAAGGATCCCACGAAACTTGTCGCCGCGAACAGCTTGGGAACAATCAAGGTCTTGTCCCTTGAATCGGACGACAACGATGACGACGACGAGGACGACGACGACGATGAAGAGCGTAAGGCTGGGTGATGGACGATCTTGATGGTACAAATTGTTTTTTTCTTTTCTAATAACAACTGTTTGACCTCATCTGGCGAACCATGGAGCACCAACTTGTTTGTTTTATGTGTAGAGGCGCAACCGCTGGCGGTTGCCTTTTGAAAGTGATTAGGTGGTTGAGAGATGCTCCCACACGAGCAACTTTTGAGTGCATTAGCTAGCTAGAGCTGGAGATAGAGAGAGAGAGAGAGAGAGAGAGAGAAGAGAGGTTGTTGGAATGTATCTGTATGTTCCTCTTCCCCTCATTGGAGACGGAGGATTCTGGATGGGTCGCGGTTTGCGCTTGCAACGTGTGACAGGTGTGGTATTGGATGCTGTGCCTGCTGCGTACCCTAATGTACCCTAATGTACCCTAATGTACCCAAATGTGACGATCTGTGGTGATGCAGCACGAGACGCACACGAGGCCGCTCCTTAGCCAATCAGTGTGGACCCAATGAGCTGAAGGTTCGGCAGTGATGCTAACGTCGATAGCCAGGATGATCCCGAAAAGGCAGTCTCGCATCAGCAAATTAGGTTGGAGCACACAAGTTCTGGAAGCACGCATACCGTTTACCTGATGGTATTCGTAACGAGAGAGTAAATGTGTAGCCAAAGCCTTGCTGAGCAGACGCACGATAGAGAGGGTGGACGGAACCTTGTGCTCGTGCTGGTCATTCTCGACGGAAGGTTTCGATAGCCGCTGAGCGAGACATCACTTTTGCTGGCCTGGTGGCCACTGTACCAGCCAGGCGCGTGAGACGCGCATGAGAGTGATGCAAGCCCTCAAAAAAGTGTTGTGTCCTTCTGTTTGACACAGAAACGTTTTATTGCAGAGGCGGCGACTGCAGGGAGTACAACGTGGGGTAAACAAAAAAAGAAGGCAGGTAAATTATAGGGCTGCGCAGAAAGGACGGCGTGTGAGACGCTGTTTTAAAGTGAGCTCATGCGCTTGTCTTCTTCTCCGGGAAGTAGTTCTTCGTGATGGAGTACAGAAGAACGCCAAAGAGAGCAATGGCAGAACCAAGGGCGTTAGCTTTGGTCATAGGGTTTTGGAAGACGATGATAGTGGTCACGATGATGACTATTCGCTTGACTGTGTTTGCAACGGCGTGGGTGATAGGATGTACCGAGTCCAGTGCCTGGAAGGCAACTTCTTGGTAGAGATAGAAGAATAAGCCAGAAATGAAAAGGTACAGCAATAACTTTGGTGCCGTGACGACGGCTGTGGCGCCAACGGTGGCAGTCTTCCAGGCGCTGATGAGCTTTGCCGGATGATCGATGATGAGAGCAAACGGAGCGAGTACGATGGTGGACATGACGGACAGCACTGCAAATAAGTTAGCGGGACCCATGTTTTCGCCCTTGGGCTTGTTCATAGACAGCTTTGAAAAAATATTACGAGCGGTGAAGGCAAAGTTGGATGTCATGGCAGAAAGGAATCCGAGCCAAGTAAAGGAAACTTCTGTGACGGAGGCCATGACGACACCGGCCACTACAGGGAGCAGAGAGAGGTAAACGGGAAGCGGGAAGATGGAGTTGAGGAAGACGGCTGAGCCAACAACGTTGACAAAAGGCTCCATGCTCTTGACAACGTGGGTGAAGGAGACAGCGACGGCGCCGAGCGATACGACAGTGGAGACGTGGCCGATGATGTGAGCGATGGAGACAGGCAGGAGGGTGGTGATGGCATCCTTGGGTACGATGGGAGCCTTTCTGATGCGCAGCGCCCAGATCGGGAGGACATAAAGAGCGCCGACGAGGAGCTGGACCCAGGAGACGAACCAGGGGACGGGGAACCAATTGAGCACCCTCTTATTGGAGATGTTGTAAACAATATTGAAGGCGTACCAGAGAAGGATGTACACGGCGACGCGCAGACGACTGGCCTTTTTCTTTTGGACGGGCTGAGCGGAGGACTGCGGAATGGGCTTTGAGACGTCGGAAGCGCCGGAGGCGCTGGCGCGAAAGCGCGAGGCGGAGCGGGGGGATACGAAAGACGCATGGCTGCGCAACGCGGTGCAGAAGGGCGGACGCACGAAATGCGAGCGAGTCGAGTAGCAGCATGCCGATGCGGCAGGGCGGCGCACAGCGGGAACGGAGGCAATGAAAGCAGGCATGACTGGGGGATGGGGGTAGGGGGTAGGGGGGTAGGGGGGGGGGGGGGGGAGGAATACGGAGACACGGACGCGAGGATCGAGAAGGGGGGGACAGAGAAGCGGGGAGCGGAGTGGAGCTACGGACGGCTGAGCGTCAGCGTGTCACAACGCTGGGGTCAATCGACCGAGGGAAGTCAAAACAGAGTCCGGCGGGGGGCGCGCGGCGTCGGGAGATGCATGTTTTATCGCGGCGCAGCGCTGTGTGGCCGACGTGCGAGGCGCGAGCACACGCGCGCTAGCAGCCACAGACGGCGGTGCGGGCGCCGCGCGCGCGCTTGTTCGGCAGATCGGCGAGGGTGGGCGCCATGACAATGGGGACGCGACGTGGTATGCGTGGTATGCGTGGCATGCGTGGCATGCGTGCGAGATTCGCGCACGTGCCATGCTCGTCGAGTGTTCGCTGCTGCTCTGCTTTGCTTTGCTATCCATCTATACGTTGGTAGCATGTCGTTGGCTTGGTACGCGCTGCGCTTGTTGCTGGCGCAAAGTCGCGCGTGAGCTATGGCGACCACCTCCACCTCCACCTCCACCTCCGCCGCAGAAGGCCACGACAACGACAGATCCTCGGTGGCGGCGACGGAGACAATAGCGGAGACGACGACGGCAACAGCAATGGCAGCATCTGCGGCGCGACGCGCGGCGCGCGCACGCACTCACACAGTGGTGACGCCCACCATGTCGCAGCGTTTCGAAGCGCTACAATACTCAGCTCACACGGCAGGAAGCGTGTTACGCCGCGAACTACACACCATCTTCCCCGAGGCGCCGCGCGAAGCGCGCTCGCTCACAGTGATTGTTACGATGCAACGTTGTAACACGTCGCTCATGTCATTTGGCGCGGCGCAAGCCGCAGAGAAGGATCGTTTGTTGGAACGCTTCTTGACATGGGCGCAACTGATGCGTGACGCGCTCTTGCAACAGGGCGCAACCTGGGTCGAAGCCGCAGACCCGGCCAGCGGACTGGCGGCGTGGGGCCGCGGCGCCGGCGTGTACGCCGAAGTGGACGGTGCGGCGCGTCTGCTGCACTACGCCACGGACGCCGTGGGCGGTTGCGCCGTCGTGCGCCACCCGCAGTGGGGGCTGTGTGTGTATCTCGGTAAGTCGCGCATTCATCTCCCATTCCGCCATCCTAAGTCTTTGCTCGAGGCTCTGCGCAATCGCCAATTCTAACACTTGCCTTCCTTTCGTAGCCACCATGTTCACCGCCGCGCGTTGCGACGACGACGTGCGTCGCGCGTTGCGCATCGTGAATTGCGTGTAGCACACGTGTGCTAGTGTGCTACTTCTCTACTGTCAGCGTCCCAGGCCCCCTCCGATTTGTGGTCGAGGCTGTCGCTGCGCCGCTTCCGCACGATGTGTACGCTTCGTGGCCGCCGTCTTAAGCCGCCGATTCTATCGTTGTATCGCCTGTATCATTTCCCACCCCCCCCCCCCCCCCTCCGTCGCCCATTCTTAACAAGCGCTGTGGTAGTTCTCCCTAACTCGCACACCTCCTCTCACCTTCCTCCACCTCCGCTTGTAGCAATGACGCACTCCGCTGAGGCCGAGCCGCAGCCCGTCGTGCCAGACACCGCCCACAGCGTCGATCAGTACAGCCTTGTGCGCGTCGAGGACCACACTGCCGCACACAACCCCGACTTCAAGTACTTCTTCCAAAAGGACGGCCATGGTGTCATCAACGCCTTGCATGACATCCCCCTCTACGCTGACAAGGAAGCCGGCGTGCTAAACTTCATCTGCGAGATTCCACGCTGGACCAACGCAAAGCTCGAGTTGCACACCAAAACCGCACTCGCCCCCATCGTACAGGACACCAAGAAGGGTAAGAAGCGATTCGTCCACAATGTCTACCCGTACAAGGGCTACATCTGGAACTATGGCTGCTTCCCGCAGACATGGGAGGACCCCACACAGGTCCACATGGAAACCGGTGCGCTTGGCGACGGCGATCCTTTGGATGTGTGCGAGATTGGCGGAAAGGCCTGTCGCATTGGAGAGGTCATGCAGGTCAAGCTTCTGGGCGTGCTTGGCATGATTGATGAGGGCGAAATGGACTGGAAGGTCATTGTTGTCAACGTCCACGATCCTATTGCAAAAGACCTAAACGACGTTGATGACTTGTATCGCATCTTCCCTGGCCTTTTGCATGCCACCTTCTCCTGGTTCAGAACTTATAAAATCCCAGACGGGAAGGCCCTCAATCTGTTTGCCTTCCGCGAGCAGGTGCAAAGCGCCCATTACGCAAAGGAAGTCATTGACGAGTGTCACCAAAGTTGGAACAAGCTCATCACGGGCGTCTTGGTTCACAAGAACATCAATTGCGTCAGCACCACCCTCAAGCACTCTGTCAAGTACACCCCGCCGGAGAAGGCGCGCCAGGTTGTCGACGACGCCATCAAGGAAATGGAGGCCAAGGCCGAATCCGCACCGGAAAACTCCTTTGGTCGTTCCAACTCGTGGCTGGATATGACTGTCATTCCACCCCCGGAGTTCGACGACGGTGCGAAGAGCGCCACCGGTGTCAAGCCTATGATGACCATCAAGAGGTTCTGCACTGAGCTGCAACGCAAGTTCCCGCATGGGTCCAACGACCTCAGCTTGCTTATTACTGAGCTTGGCGTCGCTTTCAAGTGCGTCAGGGCGCAGCTTTGTGATGCCCCGAATGCCAACTTTTCGGCGTTGGCTACGTTTGCCAATTCGCAGATCCACGCGTCGCTTGCGTCTTCTGGGCTGTGTTGTCTAATCTTCAGTTCCATCTCCAACCAGCCCCTGGCGTTGGAGTCTGGCACTGATGTGGGCAACTACATTGTTGTGTATAACCCGTTGTGTGGCGTTCCTGGCGCGTCGCTTGGCTCCATTTTCTCTGTATATTACCGAAAGTCGGCGCCGGGCAAAGAAGGCGACACTGCAGATCTGTTGCAGCGGCCTGGCTTTGAACAGGTGGCTGCTGGCTACTGTATGTATGGATCTTCGACGTACCTTACCTTCAGTATGGGGTACGGAGTTCATATCTTTACGCTGGATTCTGTGTCTGGGCATTTTGTGCTTTCGAAGCAGCACGTGCATACGCCGGCTACTGGCCCGCTGTACTCGGTCGACACGTCTGTGCTGCCAAATGTTGTGGATGGCGTTGCCAAGTTTGTGGCAGAGCTGGAGAGCGAGGGCAGTGGCAAGAAGTTCAGACATTTGAATAATCTTGTCGCCAACTTCCACAATGTGCTCACGAAGGGTGGCATTCTCATGCTGCCTGGGCCGCAGAAGAAGGACTTGGCGAAATTCCTGTCTGAGGCGGCGCCGCTGGCGTTTGTCGCGCGTCAAGCGGGGGGAAGAGGGAGCGTGGGGAAGAGAACGCTCTTGGAGCTGTCGGCGTGGAGCTTGGAAATGAGCGTGCCGCTGTTTGTGGGATCTGTTTCCGAGGTGGATCGCTTGGAGGAACTTGTGCTTGGTCACTCTATTGAGGAGAAGAATAAGGTTGACCCGAGCAAGAACCTTAGAATTTGATTTCTGTGGCTTGGTGATGTGATGCGTTGTGGGTCGCCGCGCGGCGCGGCGGTGGAACTGCGGATGCGACGAGCGACGCAGAGCTTTGACGTGGCTTTTGCGTTTTCTTTTTTGTTTCGTTTGTACGATAAGTAGGGCTTCGGATTAAACGTGCTGACTTTGTTGTTTTTTGTGTGTTTTGCTGCGCGGGGTAATGAGCATGGAGCTTGGGCGATGGGGGAGTCGGTAACCGTGATAGTCCCGCCTTTCAGATAGGACTCGTGTGGAAATCGAGGTGTGAAACAAAACTGTTTGGTGTGTGACAGATGCAGATGCAATGGCGCATGTGCGTGGTTGCTTTACAAGTCTTTTTGACGACAAGTAACGTTACATCTGCGTAGCATCCATCACCTACAGCAGAGCCCTTTTAATCACTCAGTCGTATGAAAGTGTTGCCCCGCAGTCTGGGGCGTACACTCGGCTGCAGAGAAGAATCTCGTGGTACAAACTCAGCACGACAGACCCTCGCCTCAACACGTCAACGAGCGCGCGTATTTGAAGGTTGACAACTTATTTGCCACCTCACCCGCCGTTTGTAATCCCTGCTGGCACAACTCACCAGTCGGACAAAGCACTTGCTTGAGCCCTGAGCTACAAATGTATCATATTTGGATCCCCTCACAAGAATGGCGGATCAAGCTGAACGGTCGCGAGCAATTCAGCGACTTGCCGGGCTTACAATAAGAGCCACCCCTCGGGGTCTCTCACAGGCTGACGTGGCGCCTCGAAAAAGACGGCACGAGCTGAGACGGCTTGGAGACGATGCACAACAGCGGGGGTTTTACAATAAAGACACCGTACCCAGAGAAGACCGAGAAACGATCTGCGGTACGTCACTGCCCCTGATTTTTTGCAAGCGAGCCACATTTGGCAGTGCGGTTTGAATGTTGCTCGCCACTTTTTTTGTGGAGCGTTCTTTTCTCTCCTCTGTGCGTCGTGCGTCGTGCGTCGTGCTGGCTGCGCCGTTATAAGCTCGAGGTACTGCCGGTTGTGCGCTCCTTGCCTAATGGCCATTGCTAGGGGGATTTTTGGCTCCGGATCTGACGCATCTCTTGAGGAAAAGGCGGATGTGTTCTTGCAATCATGTCGAAAAACTGTTTGACCAGTTTTATTACTACTATGCCTCTATCATCTGGCCCACAACGTGGCGCCAGTTCTACAAGTGGCACTATTACAAATTGTTTCTCCAGCAGCACCCTGCTCGAAAACCATCTACCTACTAGCTCTTTGTTGCAAGCAACAGAGAAGACTGAAAACAAGGCTTCTATTGAAGCAGAAAAATTTTCATTTGCTCTCATACGTAAAGCCTGTTTCAAAATCACATCCCTCGCGCAAATTTTCCAAAAATCGACGTTTTGGATACAGTAAAACTATGTAAAAACATTTTAAAGTAAAACAACTGTTTCAAAAACATAACCTTTATTGCATCCTTTTTATTCTAACGCGAGTTCAGTAGATTATTTTTGCTCCTTTAGCCTGTATAACACTTATAAAACACTTTTACCTTGATTCTATAAAAGGATTGACAGCATTACAGTCAATCTTTTCCCAGCAATCTTTGATACAATTTTTTAGATCAAAAACTGTATCAAATTGCCTTATTTGCCCATAAACCATTCTGGCCAATATTCCGCAAATGTTTTCGATAGGGTTGAGGTCAGGAGAGCGCGCAGGCCATTCCATAACCAACATATTTAGAATTGAACCACTGTTTCATAGAATTAGACTTATGCACAGGTGCATTATCTTGCTGGAAAATGAATTTTTCTACGTGCATACAGTATGAAAAAAGGTAGAAGATAGTTTTCTAGAACCTCAGCATACTTCTCAAAGTTTATTGTAGTTTCATTAAAATCCATATCAGTTGCTTCTTTCGTAAATATTTCATCCCAAACCATTACTTACGCGCCTCCTGAATACCTGGTCACAAATTATTTCTTTTCTTTTCGTAGATCATGCCAATAAAATTTACTGCAATCCGGGCCATCAAGGTCAAACTTTTTTTCGTCGAAAAAAGTTATATTATTCTATTCCGTTTTCCAATTAGCCTATTGAGCACACTGTTCAACTTGATTCTTCTTGTGATTATCTTTGAAAAAAAATTTCCTCATTTCTGTGTATTTCATCAAATTTTGACGGTTGAATTCACGCTATATTGTACACTTTGATAGAGGCAAACTTAGATTTTGACAATTCATCCGCAAGATGAAGTGTTACGGCAGAGTCCTCGCTTACTTCATCGCTTATCGGCCGGAGATAGTGATGTAAGACGGCGCATTGAACTCTTTGTTCCGTATATAGCGGAGTGTTTGATGAAGTTTCTGATTCTTTTTGGGCTGTGGTTGAGTTTACGTACTATATCTGCTGAAACTATACTCTGACCTACTACTTCCATTATTTCCAGCTGTTCAGAGGGCGGCCCGAACTTTTTCGTGGAGGAAGTGTTACTGCCTGCTTTGCAGTCTAGGATCCGCCGCGACCACGTCCCGGAGGTCGCTGACGCGAACAACAAACCGTTTGATACGGTGGGTTTCATAGAACTGGTAGTCCGCGTTGGCGATAGCGTGGTGAAACTCGACTTCGTCGTTTGTCGGAAATCAGCCGCCCCAGTCATCTTGGGTTTTGACTTTTGCCACCGCTTCGTCGAGGCGATCTTCCCCCGCCAACGGCGTGTCGAGATGGAGGATGGATCGTCCACTCCGATCGTTCGTCGTCCGCTTAAGCGTGCCACGACGAAGCATGTCCCTCTACCGGCAGCACAGGAACCTGGACCGGATAACCGTGAATCTAATAAGCTCCGCGTCGCAGCGTCGTTGTGCATCCCGCCTGAGTCCCAAATGATGGTGAAAGTAACCTCCTGTCAACTCGGACTCCGGGTCTTGCAACCATTGTCCTCACTGTATGACAGGCACAGCCTCGCAATTGCGAATGGAATCGTCCATGTGGAGCCAAACCAACCGTTTCACGTGCTGATTTAAGGACAATGCCCTTCAAGGGGGTTTCTTCGCAGGACTTAGGAAGTTCGCTCGCTTGAGGACTAGCTTGGTCTATGACAAGCTATACTTCTATTGCGTGCTGACGACTGGTTCTGACCGGAAGTGCACACGGGTGGAACACGTGGACTGCACGGATGCCAACGCTCGAGTACGAAACGTGCCACACGTGGCCCGGATTCTACCTCATGGTTAGTATTATTTAGTAATTTTTAGTGTTTATTTGGCTACGCTATCGCTACTTAGTGTCTATTTTTGGGCGCGCGCCCAATGTAATGGGCCGCGCGCCACACTACTTAGGAGGTTGAGCTCTGCTCCCCATTAAACACCCTCTTGGGAGAGACCAAGGAGGGAGTCTTGGCTCTGAACTCTTCGCCTTCGGCGCGTCTTCACCGCATACTGCGTGAGCGCCCGTCGCACGTTAGCTCATCCACCCCTCTGTCGACCAAAGTGCTACCACCACCGTGGGTTCATATTTAATCGCCGACACTTTTTGTAATCTCGCCCCTGTATAGGTTTTCGCCCCGTTTTCCTCTTGCTCTCCTTTTTGGCTCTCGTGAGTGGCCGCCTCACTCACCCCGCTCTTCCACCTCATACGAGTGTTTCCTCGCTCCTTTTCCGACAATCGCCGTGATACCGCTCCGCCTAGGACTGGTCACACCCCGGACCGTGCCGTGCTCACCTAAACACTCTAGGTATATCCAGCCGGATTGGCCTCGGTCTTACACCCGACTTCGTCGTGCCTTTCCAGAGTGGCTCTGTTTCTGTGCTCCGCTGGGACGCGTCTCCTCCGCCTGAGGCGTGTCTCTCAAGATAGGAAGATCCCGAACATCTTCGTGGTATCTCCGCTCCAAGCGTTGTTCAACAAACTGGTCTCCCGACTTAGGAGTTTGAGTCGGGCACACTCAGTCACGATTAATCGGAAAGAGGACTCACAAATTGAGGTTGATCTCAGTTGCCCTCTTTGAGGAAGTTTCTTGGCCCCACTAGCCGATCGGGTTTGGATACTCACGTGTAACGGATCCTGATCTCATGTCGTCCAAAGACCGCCCGAGGACGCGGAGTCAAACCGTTGCACCGGAACCATCGCAACCATCCCGTATCCCGGTCCGTTTACGGTCTCATACCGGTGGATCGACTGGCGTGCCAGGTGGAAGGACCTCGAGACCTCCTGTCTCTGATTCGACACCCCCAGCAAATGGAGCAGGACAGGCGTCTGCCGCCGCCCAGATGCTCTCCCCTGCTAGGGATGTCCCTCTCCATCCCAGATTTGCAGCTGTGGAAGAGCAACTCCGCTCTATGCGGTAAGTTCAAATCGCCCTTGCAGAGGAGTTCGATTCTCTTCGCAAGAAGGTAAACGACACTGCTACGCAGGATTTTTCTGAGGACCTCCGTGTCCTCCGTGCGGATGTGAACTCGATTCTAGAGTCCCTTGGTGGACCCTCGGCCTTTGCCAAGGACGTCGCGGACAAGTTCTCGTGCGTCCGAAGCCGTCTCGAGACGTTGGAACAAACCCTAATGTGGGGGGATGATCCGGCCGAGCCGGTTGCAGTATCCCACAAGAGAAGAAAGGAAGAGAACCGCCAGGCTCGAAAGAAGCGAAGGAACACGGATCCCGAACCGTCAGACTCCTCATCCTCGGAGTCCGACTCTTCCGATTCATCGGTGGAAGTAGCTCGCCGTGAGCGTTCCTCACGCTCTAAGCGGTCAACAGCCACCGATGGTGTGATCCGCGCCCGCACGAAGGGAAGGAAGCACACAGGTTTGAAGGAGCTGAAACCGACCAATTCGCTCTTTAAGAAGCTCTTTTCATACCGGTACTACCGTTTGGAGGACTCCTCTTTGGATCGTACACCCCGTGGTACGGGAAGAGTGAAGGACTGCATCAAGCGAATGCAGCTCTCACTACGAAACCAGTTGTTTTCTGGAGAAGACCCAATATTGGTGTTGGATTTCTTGGCACGCTTTGTCGCGGAAGCTGACATCCTTGGAATGAACGAGGGACAGGCCTACATTGTTTTACCGTACTTCTTACGTAGGCTTGCAGAAGACCAGTATCACTCTGTCAGAGGTACATCACGCGCGTCCGAAGGAGGGGTAACCTGCTGGCCCGAAGCAGTTCAGTACCTCCTGAGGTCGTATGCTACTAACTCCGCCATTCATCGGGCTATATGCGCCCTGCGGGACACTCGCCAACGTCCAGGCGAGTCGGAAACCGATTATTCGTCTCGCCTTAACAAGGCCTTCCACCGCTGTGGCAGTGTTTACCCCGCTGAAGAGCGTTGTACCATGTTTGTCGATGGTTTGGACCTGGCTATCCAGAATCTTATTGCTCGACGTCGAGAAGATAGACCTAAAGCCACGTATTTGGAACTAGTGCAGTTCGCTCGTGCAGAAGGTGAAGCCCTGCGCGCACGCACTCCTGGCTCCAGGGTTAGGTCCGCAAAAGCGTTGATGTTACAACTGGGTACCCCGTCAGCTTCGATGATCGACGAACAGGCCTCTCGAAGGGATTATGATAACGTGAAGCTAGCCCATAGCGACTTTCATTCCATCCCGACAACGGAGTTACCCTCAACCATGGACGAGTCACAATACGTGATTGAGGATGACACGCTACTCTATGCGGATAATGGTCGCGTCCGTGCGCCACGCGTCCCACACGAGAGTGGTAATGTCCGCTTTTCGCGTCCTGGTTGGAGAGATACCCGCCCCGCGGTGAAGTTCGCCGAGCTTCGCCATCCAACACCGGCTTCTGGTCTGATTTGCCATCTCTGCTACAAACCAGGCCATACTTCTCCACAATGTGTGTTTTCCCTCCGAGAATGGGCACAAGTCGTAGTCAATTACGAGGCCCTATCCCTGGAGGACAAAGCAGCTGTTCCGATGGCATCATATATCCGTGCTCGAACGGATGTTCCACGTCACGTGTCGCTTCCCCGAGCTCGGATGGTACCTGCACCGGAATCCCGTGTCACCGACGCGATTGGTCACCCCACCGCTTCTGCGGTACCTTCTGGACCTGATGCCCAGGCGTTGCCCGCTCAACGCCCTGAGCAGCCGCCTCCGGCAGAGCAGGCCCAGAAAAACTAAATGTGGGAGTCTCTTCTCAAGGAGGGGCGCCCTCAGAGTCGAGGTCGACGGCGCCCGAGGCGTCCAAGCCTCGCTCCCCGGTCATAATCCTTTCAAGGAAAGAGGCCGTCAATGACGTGAACTCGGATCTCTTTCGTGTTCTGCGTCGTCCGTGGAAACGTGTTTCCCATAACCGGTTCCTGGATAGAGTTCTGGTGATGGCCATGAGAAACTAAAAGGTCTGTGCTGACCTTGGCCTTTCATCCCAGTTCATGGTGCGATACCTTACCGTCTTAGACACCGGTGCCGGTCAGAAGTTTGTCGTGAAGGAAGTGTAGCCGCCTGCATTGTAGTCTAGGATCCGCGGCTACCACGTCCCGGAGGTCGCTGATGCGAAAAACAAACCGTTAGATACGGTGGGGTTCATAGAACTGGTAGTCCGCGTTGGCACTCGCGTGGTGAAACTCGACTTCGTCGTATGTCGGAAACTAGCCGCCCCATTCATCTTGGGTTGCGACTTTTGCGACCGCTTCGTCGAAGCGATCTTCCCCCGCCAACAGCGTGTCGAGATGGAGGATGGATCGTCCACTCCGATCGTTCGTCGTCCGCTTAGGCGTGTCACGAAGAAGCATGTCCCGCTACCGGCTGCAGAGGAACCTGGACCGGATAACCGTGAATCTAATAAGCTCCGCGTCGCAGCGTCGTTTTGCGTCGCGCCTGAGTCCCAAATGACGGTGAAAGAAACCTCACGTCAACACGGACTCCGGGTCTTACAACCATTGTCGTCACTGTATGACAGGCACAGCCTCGCAATTGCGAATGGAATCGTCCATGTGGAGCCAAACCAACCGTTTCATGTGCTAATCGCCAATCTCGGGACTGTACCCCAGTATCTGGTGAAGAACCAAGTGATAGGGTCCGTCATGCCGCACCCCGTCGCTATGGTGCCGACTAAGCTGACTGCAGTTGACGTTCCCGGACTTGTTCACTCTAAGGAGGGGGACAGCCCGGAACCCGTTTCATCACCGGTACCCGGGGTTCAACCTGTAACATCAAGGACGCAGCCCGTTTCAACGAGTGGTGACCGCCCCAATCCAGTCCAAGAACTCGAGGACCTGGATCTCCCCCACGTCCCGGAGTCATACCGCCATCGATTGCGAGAACTTTTAAGGCACTTCACCACTATGTGGGACGTCTCCCTTGGTGAGATTGCCACTACGGAACATCGGACTGATTTGCTACCGGACACCCGACCCATCTCTCAGCACCCATACCGTGCCGGACCCGCCGCACGCGCAGAGGAAAAGGCACAAGTGCATAAAATGCTTCGAGCAGGAGTCATTGAACCGGCTCAGTTGCCGTGGGCTTCTCCAGTAGTACTGGCTCCAAAGCAGGATGGTTCCTGGAGGTTTTGCGTCGACTACCGTCGGTTGAATGCCGTCACCGTCAAGGACGTGTCTCCAATCCCAATAATGGACGAGTACATTGACTCGCTGGGCACCGCCACCGTCTTTACAACCCTGGACACCAATTGGGGATACTGGCAAGTTCCGGTAAGGAAGCAAGACCAGGATAAAACCGGTTTCGCGTGGCACTCCGGTCTCTACCGTTTCCAACGGATGCCTTTTGGTCTTACCAACGCCCCCGCTACTTTCCAGCGAGCGATCGACATCGTATTGGCCCGCTTCAAATGGCGTACCTGCCTGGTCTACCTGGATGACATAATCGTCTTCTCAGATAATCTGGACAAACACCTCACTCATGTGAGGGATATAATGACTACGCTTCGAGATGCGGGTGTCACTCTTACGTTGAAGAAATGTGACTTCTTCACGGACACCGTGAAGTATCTCGGCCATGATATCCGTCCCAGACGTGTTACAATCGAGGAGACTCGTGTTAAGTCACTCAAAAAGGCTAAAGAACCGCGGACGCAAACCAAGCTTCGTTCCTTTCTGGGACTCGCAAACGTCTACCAACGATTCATCCCGCACTTTGCGGACAAGGCTGCACCGTTAAAAGCGCTTTTGCGGAAAGGCCAACCACCAAAACTGGACCCCTTAACCCCTGTTCAAACGGAATCTTTCAACTCTCTTAAGGACTCTGTCGTCTCCGCCCCGATTCTCTCGTTGCCCAAGCCTGGAAGGCCCTTCACCGTAGATACGGACTCCAGCGACTACCAAGTAGGTTGTGCACTGTTTCAAACTGCACCCAATGGAGAAAGACGCCCCCCCGTAGGGTACTGGTCTCGATCGCTAAACGTCCACGAGAAAACTTACTCCGTCTCGGAGAAGGAATGCCTTGCAGTAGTGTGTGCATTACAAACGTTGTGCCTCTATCTCATGGGTAGTCATTTCACTGTTTTTACGGACCACGCATCACTTCGATGGCTATTCTCCATTTCGGAGCCTTCAGGTCGCTTCATGCGTTGGCGTCTCCGTCTAGCGGAATTTGACTTTGACGTGCAGTACCGAAAAGGATCGTGCAACACCCAAGCCGATGCTCTCTCCTGCCTGGTCACTACTGGCGAAGCACTACCCGTCAAGGACGATGAAATACCCTGCTTTGCAGTGAATGGCGACGACGCTACCATCGAGGACGAGGAACAAGAGACGGACTCTTCAGATTCCGGTTCCAAATTGGACGACTTTCTTCTCTCGCAAGATTCCGAGAAACCCTTACCAGGGAGCTTCTTGCCTATTACTCCAGAGGAGATGATACGGGAGCAATACGCTGACCCGTTCTGCGCGAAGGTCTGCGCTCAACTCAATGGAGGAGGTACTCTCCCCTTTCAGGTGAATGACGCCGGATACCTTGTACGGACCGTCGGATCGCACCCACAAATCGTGGTACCAGATAACCTCCAGTACAGAGTCTTGCGATTGTCGCACTAGTCCAAACTGAAGAGCCACGTCGGGGGACGGAAACTTTACCTCACCCTACGCCGTAACTTCTACTGGCCTGCCATGGCAATGGACTGCTACGCAACGGTGCGGTTTTGTACCGATTGCTCTCGGAACCGTGTCAAACTCCGCCGTCATGCGGCGAAGTTGAAGCTGTTTCCAGCTCGCGCTTCATTGGAGTTTGTGGCCATCGATATACTCGGTCCCTTCCTTACCACTAAGCGGAATTACAAGTTCTTACTCGTAGTTACGGATCGCTTCTCCAAACTGGTCCGGACCGTACCGTTACGGAAGATCTCCGCTGTGAGCGTGGCTCAAGCCTTCGTCCTACACTGGGTCTTCGTCTACGGTCCACCGGTCAACCTCCTTTTCGATAAAAGGAGACAGTTTGCCTCTCGTTTCTTCGAGGATGTATGTCGCATCTTGGACATTAAGAACCTGTTCACGACCAATTACCACCCCCAAACTAATGGGCAGGCCGAACGGTTCAACCGGACATTACTTGCAACACTCCGTTCATACGTTGCAGACCACCCCGAAGATTGCGACTTGTTCACTGATTCGCTCACCTTTGCGTACAATATGCAGCTGCACAGGACAACTGGCTTAACGCCTTTCGAGCTGGTACTGTCCCGTACCCCACCGCCCGTGGCGCTGGAACCACAGTCCACGGTGGACACCTTTCTGTCACCGACTGCTTACCGCGAAGCGTGGAAAATGTAGTATTCTACTATGTTGGGGAATCCGATAGGCTGGTTTTTCGCGGAGTCGCGGTTGGGCCTCATAAGTGAGTGATATCGTCAGCATTGTGATATGAAACGGCAAACCGCGTAGGATGCCATGAGGCAGGGTACATTGTTTGAACACGTGGCATCACGAGTGGAGTGGCTTGCAACGGCGCATGTAGTGGCGATCCACGTGGCTGGTTTTACTACCCTTTATAGCTCGACGTCCATAAGGGACCGTACCCATACAGTGGTTTGGCGAAGTGGCTGACCACAGGGTATTATTTATTTATTTATTTGGGCACTCACCCTGGCACACAGTATATAGGGTACCAGAGGTGAGCGCCGACTCCAAGTAAAGCAGACAACATGGGCATCATGACTATTCTGTTCCTCGCTTAGGATTCCTTAACCGGAGATCCGGACGAGCTATAATAGATAGTCAGCCCCCAACCACTTCACGAGCCGTCTCGTACCTACGTTCCATCAACGTTTTACAGTTGCACTGTTCACCCTCGCTGGCGAGTAGTGGCCTTACACCCCACTTCCAGCTCGCTGGTGTTGTAGCTCTACCACCCCTTTTCCTTCGCCGCAAGCGACCCATCGGCAGTCCGAACGCTGTCGCAGATGTCTGCTCTCTCCGTTAGAGCGGATACTACAAGTGGTCTCCCGACTTAGAACCACTGTGGTCAGCTGCACTGAACAATTCGTTCCTGGAACGTGGAATCGATATCGATACTGGGAAGAAGTGGAATCACTACAGCTATTGTTTATCGAACCACCTCCGGCAATTGCGAAATTCATCGTGGTTGAACACGTGGTCGAGAAATCGAAGACACCATTTGGTTCGCACCTGGACTCAGGTTGGGTCTAGGATGCCGAAGACCCGAAGCCAGTCGAGTACTGGTCACCCCGGTCCAGCGGAACCACCCCCGAAACTGAGGCTCGCCTCATCTGTTGAAGCCGGAGAGCGGCTGCATCGTCGAGCGATGTCGCGCTCACGCTCGGTGAATGATGAACGAGATCTCTCGGATGTACCGGCCCCTGTGGCAGCGGCAGTCGCGCCCACCACAGAAGCCGTAGTTGACCCTGAGGTCGCCGGATCTCAAGAAGAGGATGATTTGCGCAGGGAAGTGCGTCGTCTCAAGTCTGAGTCAACCGCTTCGCGTGTGCGCATGGTTGCGTTGGAATCGCAGATCGCTGCTCTTATCGCTGATGTCGAAGAATTACGCAGTGCGCATCAAGTACTCGTTCGTCAAGACGATGGGAAGCAGGTCTCTGCATCAGTGAAAACACTACGTGAGGATTTGAACCATCTACTGGAGAGGTACGGGAATACGCCCGATGCGCTACCCGGCTTAGCCGTGGATGTAGAGGAAGTCCTCACTCGATTTAACCCTCGTTTAGAACGCCTGGAGGCGGTAGTTCATGCGCAGACTGCTGCTGAACCAGTCGTGCTGGAAGAGGAAGGAGCTCCTTTGAAGGAAGCTCGTTCGAAGAAGTCGAAGTCACGACGTAAGAAGCGGAAGTCCGCACGTGATTCGAGTGATGAATCGTCAAGTACGGAGGGCTTCAGTTCCAGTACTGATGATTCTTAAGATTCAGATACGTCAGATGACGACGACAGTGATGATGGTCATCGAAGGTCCCGATCTCGGAAGAAGAACACGTCTTCGTGGTTAATGAGAAAAGAATGCTGACCTTACGGAGGATTGAAGGTGCTCCCGTGCACGAGTACGCTTTATCGGAAGGTCCTGAATTACAGGTACTACCGTCTGAAGGTGAAGAGAAAGAAGCGCTCAGGACACGAAACCGCGAAGGAGAAGGATCACATCAAACAATTGAAGATCGGCCTTAATGATTTAACATTTGATGGGAAAACCCCCATCCTCGTTATCGAGTTTCTCACTTGATTCGTTGCCGAAGCAGACACTCTAGAGATGAGGGAACCACAGGCATTTGTGTCTTTACCACACTTCCTGAAGGGTTTTGCTTAAGAGCCATATCGTTCCGTATGCGGATCATTGACAGCCGATGAAGGCGGCATTACCTCAAGGCCAAAGGCGGTGCAGTATTTGCTGCGCAGTTACGCGACATCAAACGCGATACGTCAGGCGATCCTGTACCTAAGGGATGTGACCCAAAAGCCTGAGGAGGGCGAAGCCGAGTACAGCTCAAGGCTTAACGAAGCTTCAGTCCGCTGTGGAAACTTCCACTCGACGGAGGACAAGATTACCTTGTACATCGACGGGCTGGACCCGAGCATCAAGTCGTTGGTAGCTCGATATCGAGAGAAGCATGGAAGAGTCTCCTTTTTGGAGTTAGTTCAGTTTGCGAAAGCTGAAGGAGACGCGGCCAGAGCGCGTGGTATCCCCCGTCGTTCAGTGGCTTCTGAAACCTCAATGGGTAAGGAGACGATCTCCGCCAGAGTTAATCAGCGCAGCAAACTGCTACATCTGGAATCTCCAGTTGACTCGCGAGATTCGTCGTTGGCACTCAAAGGGAGTGACTCGCATGAGGAGGCGGTCCCTTTAATGGAATATAAGGACTCTTCTGTACCTACAGTGGATCTCCCACACTCGGAGTCTCAGGACGAGGAAGCCCTAATGGCTATGGAGGGCCGTCGCCCTATGTACCGTCCCTACACGGGGCCACCACAAGGACGTTTTAAGAACGGGAAACCCGGATGGGTGGATACTCGCACGGCATACCGTTCACAACCTATGTTGACCAACCGTCGTGGCGGTTTGGTATGTTATTCATGTTATGGAAAACACCATTTGAGTGCAGAATGCACGCTTCCTGCAAAGGATCTGAGTCGTATCATGACGAATTATGAAGCACTCTCAGAAGAGGAAAGGAGCTGCGTACCGGCGGGCATGTATTGGAAAGCCAAAAGTTGGTTTTCTCAGACACCAATGCCCCGGACGGACAAGCCGGTTGCTCAGAATGCTGAAGTGTTACAACCCGGAACCCCGGTAGGAAGAGGCGCCTTTGAGGCGAATAAGCCGGTGCAACCGGAAAACTAAGTGAGGGAGCCCCTAGGGGGTCGGCACCAGTCGATCCCGTAGTGCTGACCAGGGAGAGCTCGCCTCCCTGCCCCCGCGCATGCAAGCCCGAGATTCTCTTGAGGCCTCAGAAATTTCCGGCGTACGGAATCAATCCGCCATACGGAAAGCGAGTATAGTTTGACTGTGAGTTACATCGTTCTTGGAGACGTTATACTTGTCCGTCAAAACCTGAAAGTTACCTCATGGTAGTGTCTAAAAGAAACTATAAGGTCTATGCCGACATCGGCTCTGACAGGAATCTGTTATCTCGTCGATTGACTATTCTGGACACAGGTGCTGGTCCGAACTTTATACGGGAATCGGAGCTCGCTCCTGCAGACTTAGGACGTATTCGATACGGTCCTTTGCCGTACATCCGGGATGCCAACAAAAATGCTGTGAAGACCCTGGGAACAGTTCGACTCGTGGTGCGTTTGGGACGCTTTGTAGTCCTAGTCGACTTCATCGTCTGTAAGACGTTAACTGCACCAGTGGTACTGGGATGTGATTATTGCGACAAGTTTGTCGAAGCCATTCGCCCGCGAAGAAAACTAGTGGAACTAGATGATGGATCAATGGTACCAATTGCTCGCAAGCCAATGGGTCGTTGCTCTGAAGCACCTCCACTTCCACCATCTATGGAATACGGGAAATCCCGAGGACGTGTCTCGCCGAGGATTCGAGTAGCGAAGAGTGCCATGCTGAAGGCGCAATCACAAACATGGGTTCAAGTAAGAACAGAACGACACGCACTCGTGGTAATTCAACCGAATACTTGGATGTACGAATCCCGTGTATTGCTGGTCGCTAACGGCATTGTTCAGATTGATCCTGGTAGCCCCTTTTGGATACTAGTGAGTAACTTCACTGATAACGATTATCAGATACCGAAGAATCACGTTGTTGCAACAGCGTTATCTCATCCCACAGTGGTGGTCCCTACTCAAATTTCTATTGCAGAAGTATTTGGATTAACCCATGTCGGTGACACAGACGAAGAACTGCAAACTCCGTCTGGAGATCAGTTGCAAACGGCAAAGGATCCAGAGAGCCTGGTCGATGAGCTAGACTTAGCACATGAATCGTAACACTACAGAACGAAGATCAGGACTATGCTGAAGAAGTATACATCCATGCGAAGTGGAAAACTAGGAGAGATCTCCGCTACGGAACACCACATTGATTTGGTCCTAGGGTCACGACCCATCTCCCAACCACCCTACAGAGCGGGACCGCGAGCTCGCCAAATCGAGGAGGGGAATGTCATCAAAATGCTGGAAGAAGTAGTAATCGAAGCAACTCAATCTGCTTGGGCCTCACCAGTGGTGCTGGTTCCCAAACCTGATGGTTCTTTACGATTCTGTATCGATTATCGAAAACTGAACGCAGTTACAGTTCGAGATACACACCTGTTGCCTCGAATGGACGAATGTCTTGACAGCTTAGGAGAAGCGAACGTGTTCACCACGTTGGATGCCAACTCTGGCCATTGGCAGGTTCCTGTAGCGGAAGAAGACCAAGATAAAACCGCATTTGCGTGTCACGCCGGTCTCTACCGTTTCAAAAGGATGCTCTTTGGCTTAACGAATGCATTGTCTACTTTCCAGCGTACTCTGGACATCTTGCTCTCAAGATACAAGTGGAAGACTTTTTTAGTCTATTTGAACGATGTGATCATCTTTTCCTAGAATGTAAAAATCCATTTACGGCATGTCGAGGAGATCCTCAAAGCACTACAGAGCGCAGGTATCACCTTGAAGTTCAAGAAATGCGAATGGTTCGCTGGCACTGTCCGGTACTTAGGACATGTGATCAAGCCGGGACAGCTTGCCATTCAAGAGGCACAAACAGCGGCTCTCCGCGAAGTACAACCTCCGTCGACACAGAAGCAATTGCGTTCTTTTCTCGGCTCGTGCAACGTCTACCGACGATTCGTGCCGCGATGATCGCATATAGTGGCACCGCTCAACGCAGAGCTGCGTAAAGGACAACCAGTACAGCTGGAACAATTCAGATAAGCTGAAGTGAAAGCGTTCGACACGCTGAAGACAAAGATTATTACAGCCCCAGTCTTGGCGCTGCCCAACCCCAACCTGGCATACTCAGTGGATACCGACTCTAGCGAGTACCAAGTAGGGTGTGCCCTATTTCAAACACACCCTGATGGTGAACGCAAACCCATTGGTTACTGGTAAAGATCGCTGAACGCAGCTGAGAAGAAGTATTCAGTTTCAGAAAAGGAATGCCTTGCAGTCGTTTGGGCTCTAACCACATTGCGACCGTATCTCCAAGGAGAACGTTTTACCGTCAACACGGATCATTCGTCTCTACGATGGTTACTGTCCATTACAGACCCGTCTGGTCGTCTCACACGATGGCGCTTACGCCTTTCTGAATTCGATTTCGAAGTGAAGTATAAGAAGGGATTGGCCAATGTCCAAGCTGATGCGCTATCGCGACTCAAAACACTGGGCGAAACCCAAGGCGAAATCGATGAAGAGATACCTTGCTTCTACATGGAGACCCATTCACCATCTTTGAAGAAGAGGAACAAGAGACACTTGATGATTATTCGGATGCAGACCCGTTCCTTTCATTAGCAGACACTGACCCTTCAGTTCAACTCGAGCGAATCTCGTGCACTGAGCTCCTCAATGAGCAACATGCCGATACGTTTTGTGCGTCGATACGCTCTCGTCTAAACGGGGGGGAGTAGCTCCCCTTTTCACTCGATTCACGAGGAATACTGTTAAGACATGTCGAAAAGCATGATCAAATCGTGATTCCACACGTCTTGAAGAGTCAAGTACTCCATCTGGCACACTACAGCAGGCTGTCTGGTAATCCAGGAGGAACGAAGTTGTTCATGACTCTAAGAAGAAATTTTTACTGGCCTACTTTGGCAATGGACTGCCATGCTACAGTGAGGTTGTGTACAACATGGGCGAAGAATCGCGTGAAGCTTTACAGGAAGCGGAAACCGATGACTTTATTCCAGGCGAAAGCGCCTTTACAATACGTCAGTATCGACATCCTAGGGTAATTGATTCGCTCAAGGCGAGGTTATCGCTACCTAATGGTAATCACTTACCGCTTCTCGAAGCTAGTGCAGACTGTGACGCTAAAGCGGATAACTGCAACCGTAATCGCACAGGCGTTTATCAAACACAGGGTATTTATATACGGACCACCAGTAGTTCTGTTATCAGATAATGGGAAGCAATTCGTTGCGAAGTTCTTTCAGAAAGTTTGCCGCGTTATGGGCATTCGAAATTTGTTTACCACGACCTATCATCCGCAATGCAACGGTCAGGTGAAGCGTTTCAACCGCACGCTGATAGCAGCATTAAGAAACTACATCGCGGACCACCCGAAAGAATGGGATATGTTTACAGATACTCTGTGCTACGCGTACAATACGCAAGTGCATACCTCTACAAAGACGGCCCCGTTCGACCACGTACTCTCACGTAACCCTCCGGCTTTACCGGTTGCGCTCGAAGACGAGAGAGAATTGGACGCGCCGACCCCGGCTAAGTACCATATGAAATGAAGGAATGACCTGAAGGCCAGAGCGGAAGAAGTCGCTAAGGAGTTATCGAAGACGTAAGCTCGCTATAAGCGAAACTATGACGCCAGAAGGCGAAGAGGAAATCCGGCAAACCGAGTAGGGCGTCACGTCTTCGTGCAAGTTGAAAGACAGGACAAACAGGAAGAATCTCGTCATAAGTTGTTGCCGATAGCGGCTGGACCCTTCAAAGTGGTGGACCTTGATGAAGACACAGTGGTCATCAATACAGGTGAGGACGTTGAACGTTTATCGCGGGATCGCGTTGAAGTCGCGCCTGACCCGCAAGTGGAAGTCCAGGTATCTGGTAGAACTAGGGAGGCAAGTGCGACGGAACTTCAAGGCAAAAGCTCAAGTGACTCTGGGGAGAGTGAACCGCCACCAATGAAGCGAGCGGAGGAGAAAGCTCCTGATCGCCCACCGCCGGCGGTTGTGTACGACAATCACGGACTGCTTCCGAAGTATCAGGATATGCCCCGTGGCACGCGCACACCCGTAAGTACAGAAATGGAACGTGAAAGTAGGAAAGATGTTTTGAACTTTGGCCCCAAGGACTTGGAAACGAGTGCACGCGAAAACGCGCCGTTGCCGCTTCAGGCTGAACCGTCAGGTGAAGCGCCACACGGTGTTCCGCCGATATCGGCTCCCATCCCTCGTGGACAGGAAGAAGAAGAGGTATCGCCTCCTGTCGTGGTGCAAGCACCATCGTCCACCGAACAGCGGTCAGAATCGGATAAACCGAAGGAAGTTCATCCACGAATGGAATTGAGAAGTAGCAAGAAGTACACTTCTATGGAACCTGGAAAACAGGATTGCTCTTTATCTGAGAAAGGTTCTCAAGGAATGAGTACACTGCCCCTGCGGGTAGAACGATAGTTAGTCGACGAGCGAACGCTTAGCGACGTTGAGACTGCTAACACAGAGACGCTAGTGTCAGCCCTAAGGAATTCCAAACCTGTTAACAGGAGTCTCGCACCAACAGCGAAAGCATTGGGAAACGCCCAGAAATATGTTATGGATCGCATATGTGAACATGGCGAGCATGAAGACACTAGAGAATTACTGTATCGAGCTCGTTGGTACGGTTTTCCTCCGGAAGCCGATACGTGGGAACCTATAGCTCATATCCCCCGTTCGCAACTCGTGCGATATCATCGACGCATGCGATTACCACTCCCCAGAGAGATCGACCCCTCGATAGTCGGGCTCATGGACACATCCCATTTCTAAGTATGGGCTACAAAGGTAGTAAAAACTCTAAAGGCGAGAAGAAAACAAGAAATCATGAAGAAAAAAAGTGAAGACACGCAAGCAAAGGACATTTACTGGTTATCACCTATGAAGAACTCCAGAAGCGAGAAGAATGATTGAAGAACTCGAGAAGCGAGAAGAAGGATTGAAGAACTCGAGAAGCGAGAAGAAGGATTGTAGAACTCGAGAAGCGAGAAGAAGAAGCTAAGAACTCGAGAATCGAGAAGAGATGAAGACTATAAAATAAGAAGGGAACCTGAAGACACGAAGTCACCAAAGTTTTATTGGCATCAAGATACCACCGCAAGGGTATTGACTAGGAGTCTTTTCTAGGATCATCAAAAAGATGGGCGAGCTCGCCGGTTCGCAAGAAGCTGTGCGCGATCACCCTCAACTTGGTCCACGGGAAAGCCCGCATCTAAGAGGAACTGCCTCAGCGGATCCAAGCGTGGATCTTCGACGGGCACTGCACTCGGTTGTTGGGTAAACCCATGAAAGTTCTCTTGAGCAACTCCCGCCGCTGCAGATTGATCGACGGACGTCGCTACGCCTGCCAGCTCTGGCTCGTCCTCGTATCCGAGTTCAGCCTCAGCTCCCGGCGCTTCCTCATACAGATCCTCTCCGTTCTCGGATGGAGTAGCATCGTACACGTATCCAGTAGGCTGGTTCGGTGGCATGTCACGCGGGTTCTCCCGAAGAAAGTGAGCGTACTCGGAGGTGATCAACTGACGCGTCCAGGGGTCGTACCAAACGAAATCTCCAGCACTTGCTGTTCGTCCAGGAGAATGGTAGTGGTGTCTTGCACGGGTTCCACGAGCGGATTGATCAGCTGGCACTCCAGAACAATCGACAATGTCGATCAAATCCACAAGATGGAGGAAGTCGGCATGGTTCGCACGTGATCCCAGGACAAGAGAAAGATCGAGTTCTCTCGCATACTTTCGCGCTGTGGGCGACATGGACCAAACTCTAAAGGTATCATAAGCTTCCTACAGGAGGAAGACGGCCATCTTGGCGATAAAATCAGTATAAACCACCGTCCAATATCCCGAGAACGGGTCGTTAACCAACGCGGACCCGATGTAGGAGATCGCCGGTGGGAGCTCCACAGGGCAACCACGAGGACCCTCGATCGCCTCCCAATGCTCCGGAATACCGATGTAGCGCCCGAAGCCCGCGTTCCGCCGGATGCGGTCAATCTCGATCATTTGATACGGCACCAAATAGCCCAAACGTGATCGAGTACGACGTTCCCAACGGGGATAATCCCAATAGGGAATGTCACGCTTTCGAAGGAAGCGAAACCCCGCACGGAGAAGAGGTTGCTGAAAGCAGAGACCTGCATCACGCACACCGCGCACACCGCGCCAGCCGCTAACATCGACTTCAACGAGTGTCTCGATATACGAGTAACCTTCACCGTCGATACGGACTTTTCAGGTATCTAGTTCCCAGTCCTGTGGGAGGAGAACCGTTCAGCTTGGTGAACCGCGTACGGGCTTCAGACAAGGTTTCCGTTGAATATCGCGCAATCGCGTTGTCTGGCAAAGCAATATGGCTCGCCCAGTCGTCGCTATAAATCGCTTGTTCCGGAATACCGTCGGGGAAGTACCCACCGTATACATACTGTTGTATCAACGCGTCATCGCGGATAGAAACTGGATCAAACCAGGGCGCTTGCGCGAAAAGTTCAACGTTGTCGAGAGGATCTCGTCCATAGAAATCCGCAGGGTGCGGGTAGCTCCGCTGAGCACGAATAGAAGGAGCTCGAATCACACCCGCAGAGGCGACGTAAGCGGCATTCGGCATCGGAGCCACGGTTGGCTGAGGTAACGGTACCGACCGAAATCCGGTGTACGGTGTGGGGAACGAACGGTATGGACCGAGTTGAGCAGTAGGTTGCGACGCATAACCAGCAGTGTTAGACGGAGCCCCAGAAGGCACATCCTCAGAGGAGGGCTGAAACGGTTTGGACCCGGCGTTCGGATCCATCGTGAGAGATCGACCTGAAGAGTGGTGAGGAACAGAATGCTGTTGAGAACTGTAAGAGTTGGTCGTGCGGCGAGGAATTCGTGATGACGATGAGTACCCGGAACACTGGTCCGACTGCGTATAAATGCTTCTTGCGTCCCCCATGCTTCGCGCTTAAGGAGGGTGGTATGTAGTATTCCACTATGTCGGGGAATCCGATAGGCTGGTTTTTCGCGGTTGGAACTCATAAGTGAGTGATATCATCAGCATTGTGATATGAAACGGCACACCGCGTAGGATGCCAGGGGGCAGGGTACATTGTTGGGACACGTGGCATCATGAGTGGAGTGGCTTGCAACGGCGCATGTAGTGGCGATCCACGTGGCAGGTTTTACTACCCTTTGTAGCTAGACGTCCATTAGGGACCGTACCCATACAGTGATTTGGCTAAGTGGCTGACCACTGGGTATTATTTATATGTTTATTTGGGCACTCACCCTGGCACACAGTATATAGGGTACCAGAGGTGAGCGCCGACTCCAAGTAAAGCAGACAACATGGGCATCATGACTATTCTGTTCCTCGCTTAGGATTCCTTAACCGGAGATCCGGACGAGCTATAATAGATAGTCAGCCCCCAACCACTTCACGAGCCGTCTCGTACCTACGTTCCATCAACGTTTTACAGTTGCACTGTTCACCCTCGCTGGCGAGTAGTGGCCTTACACCCCACTTCCAGCTCGCCGGTGTTGTAGCTCTACCACCCCTTTTCTTTCGCCGCAAGCGACCCATCGGCAGTCCAAACGCTGTCGCAGGTGTCTGCTCTCTCCGTTAGAGCGGATACTACAGAAAACCTGGCTCACGAAGCTCGGTCCCGCCGCATGGCGTTCAATGGGCCGAGCCCAGGCCGCTTACAAGCGTGAATATGATACCAAAGCCCGTTGCTCGCCGCCACGTCTCGCCCCCGAAGGTTATGTATTCATTCGCAAGGAGTATTGGAACCTGGAGAAGGAGAAATACCACAAGCTGTCACCCGTTGCCGACGGCCCCTTTCGGGTTATTTCGGTGGCTCCCCACACTGTCGTTTTTGACCTCGCTGGTAATCACGAACGCATCTCCCGCGATCGCGTGGTATCAGCTCCTCCGCCGTTAACATCCCAACCTACTGGTGGGACTGCTCCCGTTGAAATGGATTCATCGACCCTCTTACCCGAGGTCCACGCGCGTCCCTACGCGTTACCACACCCATCTCGGGGTTTTTCTGACCTTTCGCTACCCGCGGCGCCCAACCCGCAAGGGATCGTGTCACGCATTCGTCGCTACTATCTAGTCCACCCGACGGACACCAACCCCGGTGCATCGTCTAAGGAGGGGGAGGCGCCCGACAGCCGTAGTAATCCGGTCGATACCGTCGCTGGAAACACCGCACCGTCGCGTGTGATTTTTCGCCCATCAGGGGTGCCTGATACCGACGTCCTGCACGACTCGACGCAGTCGCTATCCAAGCCTCAGAACGCAGCTGTGGACAACGCCACCAACACTCGCCGAGGTGTTACCGCACGTGCAAAACGGAATGCAAATGCGCTCGACGCACTGCAGCCTGATACAGTACGAGTGGACAACGCACCGTCAAGAGTACCCCGCACAGGGAGGCGGATACATCCACGGCGCCGACGCCAGACAGCCAGCCATTTGAACCCTCACGTGACTACACGGAACCTCGCCGTGGGACAGAGAGGTACGACAATGCACCACGGCCCCAGCGAATCTCACCGCCGAAGCGAGCTTCACCACGCCGATTAGCGTAACGACCACCTGGGTTACCCGCCGGTGTGGGCCCTCCAACCGGAGTGGGAAACGCCGAAGCAAACCAGGCATTTGGGGAAGATGAACCGCGGAAGTCGGGTTGACATTCCACTCAGCCGAGGACTGCCTTGCGCGCTACACGGTTCGACCGGAGCGAAGCCACCCAACGCGTGATCACTTCGGTGTCCCCGGGCTCAGGACGGATACCACCCGGAAATAGCGACACCGTCATACGGGATGGCCGGGAAGTGTACCGACAAGAGTTCGTGGTCGGGCGCATTTTAGAGCACTCCTATCACCCAGAGGGGTATATCCAATACTTGGTCCGTTGGTACGGGTACGGCCCCGAGTGGGATTCAGACGATCCGATAGAGCACCTACCTCGGTCAAAGGTGGTACAGTATCATCGTCGTACTTTCACGGCTTTGCCGGCTACCATAGACCGAGCCCAAGTGGGATAAGAAGACACCCGGTGGGGATAATGGAACAGAAGGTCTGGATAAGGACCCTTATAAAAAGGAGAAGAAGCACAGACAATCTGGAGAAGGACACTCAGAAGAAGTGAAAGAGAAGAAAGAAAACAAATACGTCATAGACGTAAGCAGTTTAATATTTTCGAAGTTGCTGCACGCTCTACCGCACAGCGGAATATACTAACCAAGATCCCAAGGGATCAGTTGGAAGAATTCTGATTACCGTGCGCGCCAGCCGAATCGATTGCGGAGATACCCCCGCCGGACAGGCCGGCCACGAGGGCGTCTCTCATCGTACCGATGTCGCCGCTTGCCGCTTGCGCGTTCAGTCCGACACCCCGAAGGACCTTGGAGATCACGGCCGCCTCTGGGCGTATGGGAACCTCGATAACTTCCGGTTCGTCCGGCAACGCCGCCGCCACTGTATCGACCACTGCACCTGCATGAGTCGCTCCCTGCGCCAGCTGCGCCGTATTATCGGCACCATCGGGGTCTCCCACGTCTTCCATGACCTCTTCGCCATGGTATTCGCCCTCCTTCTCCGGGAGATCATCACCGCCATAAGCGTAGTAGAAGTCATCCGAGTTGACAAACCCCACGCGGTGCCCGTATGGTATGCCTCGCGGAGCCATCCGGAGTGCCGACTCTTCCGCCTCGGAGATCTCTTGCTGCTCCCGTGGATTAAAGAAGATGAAATCTCCCGCCAACGGCGTGCGACGCCCCGGAGACCGATCAGCCCCACCGGCTTCTTGACCACGGCCGCTCTGCCGGACAGGCACGACAGCCCAGTCGACACGCCCAATGATGTCGATGAGCTCCTGAGCTTCACCAGCGTTATTGACACCTCCAAAAGGGAGTTGAAGGTCCAGCTGCTGGATGTAACCACGCAAACGCGGAGGAAGATACCATAGTCGATACTGATCGTAGGCTTCCCACAAGATGTACGCCGCGGCTCGTACTGCCCATTCGGTTAGGATCACGGACCATAAGCCGGAGTGCGGATCCTCGATGAGGTATGAGCCCAGATAGGAGACGCCTGGAGGCAATTCCACGTAACATCCCCGGCAAACCTCGACGGAGGACCACCACCCAGGCAGTCGAACGTATCGCCCGAACTGATAGAGGGGACTAATCCGGTTTATCTCTGTGTTCTGATAAGGGACAAAGAATCCAAAGCGGGATCTGCCCCGACGCTCCTCGCGGATGAAGTTCTGTAACCACCGGTATCGGGACTCACGACAAAGGTGACGGAACTCGGCACAAATGATCGGACGGACCCAGCAGATCGCTTCTTGACGCGCTTGCGGTTGACCGCGCCATAAGTAAGTTTCCAACGCGGCAAGGCGGTCACAATAGCTGACCTCACTCTGAGCTCGGTACATCCGTAGGTCAAAGCTGAATTCGTCGGGGATGGGGTATTGAAAGTGTTGCCCGGTTGATCCGTGAATAGCCGATGCGGACGAATATGCAATGCGTCCCTTCCGCCGACTCGCACCTCCGCCGCAGAATTGCGTGAACGGGAACCGCCACACGGCGTCACCAATCCTACGAGGTGGTGATCAAAGCCGGCAGCTCGCCAGGGAGACGCGCATTGCCATCAGCATACGACGCCACGAGTTCTTCGTCGAAGACCGGTGTCGGATGGAACCACGGAGCTCTCCGGAGAATCGCCGCATGTTGACGCGGGTTTAACCCGACGAGTTCGTCGTAAGTGGGCCAGGTGTCCTCCGCAGGAGTGATGAGGCTTGAAGCTTCAAAGGGACCCCGGGATCGGCTCGGCGCAGTTGACGGGGCACTCCCCCGCGGAGGGGGAGCCGAATGGAAACTGGAGAAGTAACCCCGGCGGGGATGGTTACCACCGTTCATCAGGAATATTGGTCGCCGAGGTATCAGAAGGTGTTTGCTAGAGGTTGGTGTACAGTGCAGAAGCGCGCTCGAAGTTTGAGGAGTGGTTACCGCGTTGGTGCGTTTGTCATTCGGTTGTGCAGCTCTGCCTTCGTCATTCGAGTGGTCGCTGGACGCGTTACGCGGCTCGCTCTTATGCCGGTTGGACCGTTGCCTCTCCACCATGTTGACGGCGTGTTCGTCACCTAAGGAGGGGGATATGAAGGACCATGCCCTTCAAGGGGGGTTTCTTCCCAGAACTTAGAGATTTCGCTCGCTCGAGGACTAGCTTGGTCTATGACAAGCTATACCGCTATTGCGTGCCGATGGCTGGTTAGGACCGCAGGTGCACACTGGTGGTACACGTGGACTGCACGGATGCCGACGCTCGAGTGCGAGGCGTGCCACACGTGGCCCGGATTGTACCTAATGGTTAGTATTATTTAGTAATTTTTAGTATTTATTTAGCTACGCTATCGCTATTTAGTGTCTATTTTTCGGGCGCGCGCCCACTGTCAGGGGCCGCGCGCCACACTCTTTAGGAGGTTGAGCACTGCTCCCCAGTAAACACCCTCTTGGGAGACCAAGGAGGGAGTCTTGGCTCTGAACTCTTCGCCTTCGGCGCGTCTTCACCGCATACTGCGTGAGCACCCGTCGCACGTTAGTTCATCCACCCCTCTGTCGAACATAGTGCTACCACCACCGTGGGTTCATATTTAATCGCCGACACTTGTCGTAGCCTCGCCCCTGTATAGAGTTTCACCCCCCGTTTTCCTCTTGTTCTCCTTTTTGGCTCTCGTGAGTGGCCGCCTCACTCACCCCGCTCGTCCACCTCATACGATTGTTTCCTCGCTCCTTTTCCGACAATCGCCGTGGTAGCGCTCCGCCTAGTATTGGTCACACCCCAGACTGTGCCGTGCTCACCTAAACACTCTAGGTATATCCCGCCGGATTGGCCTCGGTCTTACACCCGACTCCGTCGTGCCTTTCCAGAGTGGCTCTGTTTCTGTGCTCCGCTGCGACGCGCCTTCTCTGCCGAAGGCGTGTCTCTCAAGAGAGGAAGATCCCGAACATCTTCGTGGTGTCTCCGCTCCAGGCGTTGTCCTACAAAGAGGTAAAAAGTACTGCAGCCCAGACCGTAAGAGCCATGCCCATCACAAGCCGCACGCAACAAAAAACGCACGAATAGTCAAACTTCGCTACCACAACTCCACCCAATTCACGCGTATAGATAATCCACCACCAAATCAAACACGTTTCCACCCTCAAAAACCAAACGTAGCACACTTACATTTACCACCGCCTTCGTACAACACTTAACAAATCCCATCATACTACACCGGCGTTCCAAGATACAATTGACCACCCACAACTGGAACATACGTCTCAACCATGCAAATCCCTCCAAAGTGATCACTACGGTAAGCAAACAGCTCATCTCCCTTATTCCATCAGGAATGCCAAACGATGTACGCATTACATGCAGCGCATACCGCCATGCGAGATAACACTCAATTTTACACAAACTTAAGCACCACCGATATGTTCCAGGAGAAACGTCAGCTCCGAAACAGAAGGACCCATTAAACCAACATCAATCCATCGGAAGAATCACATGCTTCTTTTAGTCTCAGCCACGAGCATATTTGCCGCCAAAAATCCCGGCGCTATCGATCACTCACTGCAACACATGAAGCACACCATGTGTCATCCAATCAAAAAACTTTCGCAGTGATAATTCGAAAGAATACACATCACAAAAAATGCAAATCATATACTACAACCAAAACATCAGACACCACCTTTTTCACTTCGCATCAACCTCAGGAAAACGAGATAGTCGAACGATTAAACCGCAGCATCAAGGAGTTGAATAGAGCACTGCTCCAAACAGCAAAACTACCCGATTAGTATTGGGAAGATGCCGCACGGGACACCATCTTCAAGTACTACCTCATGCATCAAGCCAGCATCGGCGTCTCACCCTATCACATATGGTACAAATCCCAACCCAAACTCAAACGCATATTCTCATTCGGCCAACTGGACAGAATATAAGCTATTCTTGTTACTGCACTCGGTGACGAGATATTATGAGAGGAATACTTCATGGAAAGACTGGAAATTAGGTTTGAATGAGTAGCGCTGTACTACTGTACACTTGAAAGGGGTGACCACCAAAGATTTTATTCGTTTCTTTTAGAATAATTATCTTGTGGCACACCACAACCTATACGTTACAGTACAGTAGCTCCGTTGCCTTCTGGCACAATAAAGGGCGCTTGGACCCGGTAGAGAAAAGCAGAGACCAACCAACAACCAAGTTACCACCATCTTGATGTTCGCTAGAATTTCTAAAATCGCTATCGAGTAAGAAGCACCTAGAGCCTCTGTGCTAATCGTATTTGTTCTATGGCTCTTTTCCCGAGGATATACTTACCTTGCGCTGTTTACTGCTTCTTCATTTTTTTAATTTGTGTATTGTTTTTGTTCTTTTGTTGTTCTTTTGTTGTTCTTTCGTGAAGTTCCCAAGGGTTTTCGAGCCCGTCCTATGTCTCTTACATACCCCCCGTACCTGGTTTATCATCTCGTGGCGACACGCATCGTTCGTTTCCTCAGGCTTCTCTGACCACTCTCTTTCAAACACCTTTTTTCAAGGATAGTCTCTGGCAAGGCGACGCCCGCTTCTGTAACGCAATGACTGGTGGGTCATCGTACTGGTCTCAACCTGGGATAGCGTGGTAGAGCGGGTCCTAAGGTTCGTATCCTTGACGGCGGCACTCCCAGAATAATTGGTGCAATGGGCTGGAATTTACTGCGTAGTCCTACAGGTCTTAGCTACAGAAACGATGGCTTGAACACTAATTGGTGGAACTAATGTACCAAAGAGAGTAATTTAGTATCCTAACGGTGCCTACCTTACTCTGAGGGAGAAGCGTTACTAGAGCCGAGTAAATAGCAAGGGCGAGGCGCTAGGATCTCCCTGGCATTGTAATGCTAATTTATTACACTAATTAAAATAAAATAATTATCTAAATGAGCCCAACCGAGGTCGCCCAGTCCAGGTGGCGACTGTAAGATACCTCAGGCCCCTGCGGTTTATAGGGCTCAGCCGTTATCGTTGCTCCTCCACATTTCTCCCGCCTTAGAATTCGACCGTCACGGCAAATTCCAGATTGCCTCATGATTGACCCAGGGGACGTGAGTGCTTAGTTGCTCCCAGTATCCTTGAGCGCGACGAGACGTCGCGTCGTCATCACCTGCGAGGGTACGAGGAAGCGTGAGCTGACCATTAGCGCCAGATTGGCAATTAATTTGCATAAAAACTGAAACTCAAGCACGCGGTGAGCGCTGGCCAAAAGTACATCGCCGGTGCATTCCTCGTGTCGCGTTGCCGAGAAGGTCCCTCGGCTTCTTCTCCACTGACGGTCATTGGGGTCGTCCTTAGTCTCCGCTTTTTCTTTGGCGACTCTCAGCGCTTCGTCCACCGTAGTTTATGTCTGTTAGTCCGCTCGCGTCAATTCCGACATCTCTTTCTCCCATCGTGGTACTTTTCCATTAGTCGTGCGCGATGCCGAAGTCGCCTTTTAAGCACGTCAGATACGCCATTCCCCCTCCGAACTTTGTCACTTCCGTCGTTTTTCCTATCCATCTCCCGGTGGACCAGACTGGAGGCATCGGCACCATGGCTTCGAACAACCAGGCGAAGAGCTCCTCGGGATACCAAGTGGCTTATGAGCGCCCCGGGGACCACTATGACCATACCATCAGACGAAACCCGCGGGCAGTGCGACATGCCATTCTTCCGTCCTGTGTGGAAGAATACTATAGGTTCTGTCATATGTATCTCGACGCCCGGAGGTTCGCTAAGATACCCGATTTCCGAAGGGGCTGTAAGAACGCGAGCAGCGTCTCGTGGTATAACCGATGGTTGCACTGTCCCGTGGACCTGCGTTCGGCGACGCGCTGTCGCACTCTCATCCAAGCGGACATGCCGTACGTCCGCTACCAGGAGGAAGCCGAGTACCAGTTCAGGGTGAACCAATTTCTTTCGGACAAATACGCAGTTGTCATCTTGCCTCATGTGAGATTTCTTCCGGCGGGTCACAACCTCTTGGCGCTCATTTTCTTCCGACCGCCGTATGAACGCTTGTTTTCTATGTCCAATAGGGTCTGTTGGAACGAGATGCACGAGCCCGATGGTCGTTTACGTCAATCCCTGGAGTTCTTCTTCTGCTGGCACTAGGTGGAGTTTCACGACATGAGCGCAGACAAACATCCTCCATTCTATCTCTCGCTGCCCCGCGTGAATGAGAACCAATGGGCCATGTACTGGCGTATCTCGCCACTACTTTTGTTTCCGACGCCGTCCATGGTGGCGTATCATTCGTCCCAACTCATGGGCAACAACAATGACCGAAGGTCTTTGTTATCCTGTTAAGTACTCTTCGTTGAGTTCGGCCTAATATCTCTTATGGCCTACCTGGATACCGCAAAGTACTGAGTCCGTGGTAATGTCCGTTCGGATGATTGGAGGGTATGGCACGACGAAAACATACCCGGTCCTCGAGTTCGTTTAGTCTCGCTCCCGAACATCATGGTCCGTTTCCTATGGAACCTGGGCATCCAGAATATCGTTCGTGGGACCCAGTTCGCCTTCGAGGAGGCCGAGACCGTTTTGGATCATATCCTACAGGTGGAGTGGAGCAAGACTCCCGGGTTCCTTTGGTATGGCCACGATACCGACTCGTTCATGTTTATTTCACTACATCCACAGGGTCGGGATGACACTCGTGCCTATCCCGCCCAAGCCTTTGAGAAATCAACCATCGGACATCCCAAAGAGTCATGTGCCTGACTATTACCCGAAAGCCATTGGTTTCGATTCCCTGTGCCCCGAGACTGACTTCAAAGCCACGCAGGTGGTCCCTGCTGTTATGTCCAATTGAGAATCCTTCGGTGAAGATCCCTTCGTCCTACACGTAGAGAGCGTCAATCCTCCGGTCGAGTACCCTGTTTTGTTGCCGACCGCTTCCCCTCCACCAACTCCTCCGGGCGTTGCTCCTCAGGATGAACTCTCATATGAGCCGCCCGTCGCCCAAGTGGACATCCCCCCTGGCGAGGTTACTGTCGGAGCCAACAGTCCTGTAGGTGATGCGCTGGCTCAAGTCCATTGTGGGCGTCGACATCGTCCCGTCCTCTACATTGCCTCATTTTCCGCTTCGATCACGGCTGTATCCGTGAATCTCGGTCATGCCTGCCGTACCGTTGGTATTACAGCCTCGATGGACATTGCGACAGTCCTGAGGGAAGCTTGCTCCTTGGTGCATCGCTCGGCGCGCTACGTCGCGGTTGTCTAACATGGTCAGAATCTGGGGACCGCTATTGCAAATCTCCTGCAGAAGAATGCACAAATGATGTCCCAGAGGGTTACTGCCGACTTGTATGCCCAGTATGGTCTAAATTTGAGCGACCGCGAGGCTTCCGATTATGACAATAGTTCCTTAGGTGAATCTCCGCCGAAGGAACGTGCTCAGCTCGCTGGGGTCGGTCCTTTTGGTACAGTAGGCTCCTTCGGTGACCCTAGTTTTGGTTTCGTTTTTGCAGGTTCCAATGAGGACGACGGAGTTACTCTTGTGCTGCCCTAGTGAGTCCTGTTGGTGTTCACAGCCCTTTGGCCAACCTTGAGGTCATGGAAAGGAATGTTAGGTCCCTGCTAGTTAGTCAAATAAAGTAATGATCATGCTTTCCCAAAGTTGCTCCTGTCTTTCTCAAACGTGCGTGCCCCGAAAGGGCGTCTGAACCTTGAAAGCGTCTCAGGTCTTCTTTATGTGTTCCCTGAGCACTGGCTTTGTTCCCTGACGCGGGAGCTACGAAGAACCGCCGTGTCGGGAGGCGATTTTGGAGGCAGTTTGGTATTATTCAAGCCAGTAGTTGCCACCTCCGGAAGGCTGCGCTCCGTGCTGCTGATTTTGCGTCGATAGCGGGCGATAAAATTAGCCGGAATGGTTTGAAGCTCTTGCCAAGTGTCTGCCTCAGGGGTGTAGCCGAGCCAACGGACGCGATAGCGCATAGTTCCATCTTCTCCCGGACCGGCGGAGATCATGCGCCCAATCATGTATTATGGTTGGTGTTGATTCTCCGGAAGGAGAGTGTGGTCCAGAGGGGCGAATCCATCGGTTTCGGTTGGAAGAGGTGGGTCATCGTCATTTGCATTGCCCATCGGGTCCATATGGTTTGTTGGGTTCGCGGGAACTGCTTTAGAGGGTGTGGGGACTTGGGCGTCGATCTTAAGTCGTAGTGATTTCGTCGGGCTAGAGGGCTGGGACTTTGGTCATTCGGGATATATGGGGGCTCGTGTCATCCAATCAATACATACGATGTCCTGTAGGCCGTCAATTAGTAACGTATTGGTGTATTGCTTGGCCGTAAGGACTTTGTATGGTCCCGTAGAGCGGGGTAAGAGCTTTTGCGTAGTGTCCTGGAGTTTATCACTGTCCCTCGGAGGCCGGTCCTGGTAATCCAATTCTCTTTTCTCAAAGGTAGGTGTGTTCCAGACGGCTTTGTCGAAATTGACCTTGTAGCACAGTTGGGCTTTGGTCAGTACATCTCTAGCCGATTGGATATTGCGGTCGAGGCGTAGGCGCGAGTAACTCTTCGCCTGGGTAGGAGTCATTCCTTTGGATATGTCCTGTGGTACGATAGACTCCTAAAGGTCACCAGCTATCGGCGGTGGCGATTTCGTTAGCATCAAATCGAAAGGTGTTGTCCGCGTGGAAGCGTACATTTGCGTGTTGTATATATAAACCAGGAAATGGACGAGTTGTAGGAATCGCGAGCTTAGCGAGTTTTGTAATACTCGTTGGAGTGCGCCATCCAGCGGTGAGCGGCGACATAGTAGTTCAAATCAGTCGTAGTCGAATAGGCATCCAAGGGATCCTACAAGTAGGGCTGTTCCCTTGCAGTACTCGTCTCTGACCTCCGCCTGTAAGAGTTTCTCGATAGTTCTAGGGAGGAGCTCTTTTTCCTCCGAGGCTATCGCATTAACCTGAGCTGGTGTCGAATCGGGCGGTACTGTCTCTTAGTCCAATTGGTATACTTCGTTCTCCTTTACCTCAGGATCATCTGATTGGACCTTACCCATAAGGTCATCCGTTTCGGTATAACCCTGAGGACCCTCATCTCTGAAGGGGGTAGGAATTAGGTCGGCCAATGGAGTGTCATCAGTTTCGTCGGTAATGATTCGCGACAGGGCATCTGCTGCCTGGTTCTTGATGCCTGGCCCAAAGGTTATCTCGTAGTCATATTCGGACAGCCTGCGGCGCCACCGATCGAGGTGACTTGATGCATCGGTCATAATGAGTAGCCAGCGGAATGAATCGTGGTCTGTCCTAATGGTAAACCTAGTTCCTTCCAGGTACGGACGGAGTGTCAATACGGACCATACGATGGCTAGACATTCCTTTTCGGTAGTACTGTAGTTTCGCTCCGCACTGGTGAGCTTTCTGCTCCAGTATCCAATAGGTCAATAATCCTTTGGTCACTCCTGTTCCTGTAGCAGTGCACATCCCACTTGGACATCAGAGGCATCTGTATCCAGGACAAAAGGCCTATTGGGCTTTGGTAAGGCCAATATAGATGGGTTCACGAATTTGTCCATTAGGGTCTGAAATGCCGCGTACTGGTCGTCGGTGAGGGCTTTCAACTCGGAAGGTGATCCTTCCTTTAGCATCGCGTTGAGAGGGGCCAAAATCATGGCAAATTTTTGGACGAACCGTCGGTTAACATTGCACAAGCCCACAAAGGATCGTAGTTCCGTGTGGGTCCTAGGAGGTTCAGCCTGGGAAATCGTATTTGTGGTCAGTGTGGCCACCTTTAGCTTTTCTGGGAGGACGACGTGACTGAGATAGTCCACTGAGGCCTGTAAGAAAGCGCATTTGCGGAGTCTCAGTGTTTCTCCAGCGTTCTGTAGGATTGTTAGCACCTTCGTCACGTGGCGAAAGTGCTCCGTTACGGTCCGTGAGAAGATTATAACGTCATCCAAATAGACCAGGGCGATTTCTATTTGACTCTGGACAGTATGATGTCCATTACCCGTTGGGAGGTCGCTGGGGCATTCTTTAAACCAAAGGGCATACGAGTAAATCTGAACAGACCTTCATCGGTGGTAAAGGTTGTTGTAACGCAATGACGGGTTAAGTCAGCGTACGGGTCTCGACCGGTGGTAGCGTGGTAGAGCGGGTCCTGAGGTTCGAATCCTTGACACCGGCAATCCCAGAGTACTTGGTGCAATGGGCTGGCGTTTACTGCGTAGTCCTACATGTTGGGGCTACGGAAACGATGGCTTGAATACCAAAGGGTGGAACTAATATACCAAAGGGTTATTTAGTATCCTAACAGTGCCTACCGTACTCTCAGGGAGAAGCGTCACACGAGCCAAGTAAATAGTACTGGCGAGGCGCTGAGATCTCCCTGGCACTGTAGTGTTAATCTATTACACTAATTAAACTAAATTAATAATCTAGATGACTCCACCTGAGGTCGAACCGTACACGGGTCACCTGCAAGATCCGCCTGGGCCCCGCGGCTTACCGGGCTCAACCGTTATTATCGCTTCTTCATAGTTGTCAGCGCTCTCGCATCTTCGGCCAAAACGATTTGCCAATATCCGGAGTTAGCCTCCAGTGTGGTAAATAAGACAGCCTCGTCTAAGGAATCCAGACAGTCATCCACGCGGGGTATCGGGTATGAGTCCCTCTTGGTTACTGCGTACAGATTCCTGTAGTCGACACGGAACCAGATGGAGCCATCTTTTTTCGCCGCAAGGACAAGGGGACTTGCCCATTCAGAATAGTTTGGAGGGGCTGGCTCTATGAATTGAGCCTTGCGCATCTTTTCCATGTGGTCGGCGACGATTTCCCTACCTTTAAGGCCTGTATGGTATGGGTGCTGGAACGGTGGTCTAGCATTATTCTGAAGGTCAATGCGGTTTGTAATGGCTCTGATTGTGCGCAATCTACCTGTCTACATGGCCTGGTATTCTATGAGAAGATCAAGTACCTGGAGCCTATAGGATACGAATTCTTCGCCGATGGCGACCGTCCCTTCCCAAGAGTCAACGTCCTCGTCGAGAGTTGGCTTCTCAAGGCTATCCATTTGGGCTTCCATAATGACCATGGGCGTGGGTAGAGTGATACCAATCACTGTACCTTTAGGTAACCGCACGGGTTTATCTCGAGAGTTGCTGACTGTGCCCAAAAAGGACCTCTTGGGGTGGATGTCCATTACTCCACTGGCCATCAAGGTAAGGTGCTTGAGAACCGTTTTCGGGTGGTTCTGAATCGTTACGAGACCTGAGGACTAGGAAGGGAGCGATACAGAGATTTGGGTCATCGGGGGCATCGTTACGGCCTTTGACAGGCGAAGCTTATTGAACTTCGTGTTTTCGGAGACAACCGCTCGTTTTCGGTTCGCTTCTGGCCCTGGGGCGGAACCAGTTATGTAGATGGAAGGTGCGCGATAGAACGCGACATTCCTAAGGCCTGGACAAATGGCCTTGATATATCGATCGATAAAGGAGGTCCCTAGGATTGCCTCAGCGCCCAAGTTAGGACATACAAGAAACCACGTGCGGACTTTGAATTGTCCTACCTGGAGGCAAAGTGGTACTATCCCTTTAATGTCCATTGGTCTACCAGACGCATCGGTAATCTTCGGGGTCTCCCTTGCCTGAACGAAATCTTGCCAACCCAGTGGGAGTAGCTTAGAATTGACCAAATTGAGACCAGCGCCTGTGTCCAACACAGTTGTGGTCACTCGACAGTTGCTAGAACGAAGTCTTACGGTTACTCGAACTTTATAGTTGTCTTTCCTGAGGATACAGATGGGATCGTTATTGTGTTCCGGGTGTGGTTCATCCTGAATTGTCCGTTGTGGGTGATTCGTATTGGAAGGTGAGGAGCTCTTTGGCTCATGACCATCCAATTGAGTGAGGCAGGGGCTTAAAGAGGGAGGATTTGCCTCGCGTCGACCCTCTAAGAGTTTTCCGATGGGGTTTACGTTTCTTTCTGAGGATAAGATTTCTCTTCGGGGTCTTCCGTAGGATCTATAAGGGCGTGGACCTGTGGGGCTTTGATCGGATTATCCGGAGGCGTGGCATAGCGTCAGCTTTCAGGAGTCCCTGTGATTCGTTGCTGTGCCCTGTCATACATTCCTTCGGATCTCGACACCCGGTAATTTTCTTCCCTTAGGGCTAGGAGTTTTTTACGTGCGTCCTCAAGCAGATACCTCGTACAGTCACAAGGTTGGGTCTCGGAAAGGCGGAGGAAGAAAGCCGTTTGGGAGCGAAAAAACGTCCTTGCGGGGCGGAAAGTGAGAATAATTGGGCGTGGGTGGTCCAGTGGCCGCTGTAGCTCCGTGGGAGGTATATGATGGGGGCCTGGACAGAAGAGCACTGAAATTGACAGCGAGGACATCTCCCAAATCGGCATAATGGAGTGATGCATCCATTTCCGACTCCGTGGAGCTAACCAAATGGGCTTGGTTTGGTTTACGCAATGCAGTTGCGTGTCCTCTGGTTACACCAGCGTTGCGCCTGGAGGTCCTGTAGGTTTTGCCATAACCCTCGGCGTAGGTGACGAGCCTTCGGAAGGAGTATTGCGGGTTTTCCGTGTGGTAATTGCGCACATGTGTCCGAATGGCAGGGAACAATCCCGTGATGAAGTGGCGCTTAAGCCGTTCTACGGAGAACAAGTTTCCAAATCGACAAGCCCTCTTCCATAGGTCGTCCGCGAAAGCCGATTCGGTCATGTTGAAGCTCTTACTAAAGGATATTACTTCCTGGTGGGCATCCATTATAACGTCATCCGTGGCGTAAGTTTACAAGAGGTACTGAACAACCTGAGGGTATGACCTGAGGAGCTCACGGTCCTGAGCATCCACGAGGTCAGTTGTGCCAGAAATCTTTGAAACCACTCGGTCACGCATCTGTTTTGTAAGGTAGAATTGGAAAAGGTATAGAGCAGCGCCCTCGTGGACACTGTTCTGATCGCAGGCCGTACGGAACAATCTGAGAAACCTAAGGACAGCAATGGGATCGGAACCCGAGAACTTGTTATCCGTTTGGCCCATTTGACGATTCTGCGAGCCACCGAACCAGAATATTTTGCGGACCTGTCGGCCATCCGGTAATTTCGGTAGTTTACAACCTTGAGGAAAAGTTCGTCGGTGGTTGGCAGTGGTCTGAGGCCTCGAACAGCAGACTCATCAACTTCCGAGTCGGTCGTTTCGGTCGAGGTCGATTCGGAATCACTCGTGTCCGAATGGCCTCTTCTTTTAAACCTTTTGTTCTTCTTTCTCTTGGGGTTACTTTTTCTCTTTCGAGCAGAGTATGGACCTAAGGGATCGATCTCTCTATCAGATCCGATGGAGCCCTGAGGTCGCTGTACCTCATATAATCCGTCACGTGGGGCAAGCGGTCTGTCTTCTAGACGCAGAGCTTCTCTTCTGCTCCTCGCTTGTTCTTCTCTTGGATCTTCCTGATGGGCAATCTGTCTCTCATCAAGACGCAACGCTTCTCTGCTGCTCTTAGATTGTCACACCAGTGGGTTTTCCTGATAGTATTCCCGGCGAGGGGCGGATAATGCCGCCACTCGTGAGGGTTCGGTAGGGGGTTGCCATGCAGAGATCTGATGGTCAATTAGTGATGGAGTGGTCCTAGGGACCAAATTGCCTGCCTGGCGGGTGACTGCTCCTTGAACGGCCTGTAGTAGGAAGTCTATGAATAATTCAGACTCCATTACCTTAGGGACGATTCGCGCGATGAGATAATCCGTATGGTCAGCGATCGCCGTAGCGAGTCGCACGTCCATAATGGAATCCACGTGGGTTCAGGAGAGCTCACGGAGACGGGGCCAGAGAAGGTCCGCAAGCCCTGCAGGCATGTTATCTCTAATTCCTTCGGTCTGGTGGGTTTCTCCTTGAGGTGCCCCTGGCCTAGAGGTGGTCCTGGTGAGGATTTCTCGTGAACACGCTGCCACCGTGAATTCTCGGCGAATCCTTTCAGGTTTAGCCAAAGGGGTCAGTACTTCTTGCGGCTGGCTGTTCGTGCTCCTGCGGTCGCTAGCGGTATAAACCGGAGGGTCAGTCGACATCGCCGGCGTTGTAGTCGCACTTCGTTCTGCCGTAGGAGTCGTGTGGTCTGGTCGGTTGCGTGTGTTTCCTGCATCCATAATGGCGCTTGCTTCTGTACTTCTGGTCCGTTGGCGAATTCCACCAAAGGTTAGAATCCGGATAATTCTTCGTTCCAATGGTCTGTTCAATTACTCAAAAGGGATTCTAAGTCGCGAGACCAAAATGTAACACAATAACGTGTGGGTCAGCGTACGTGGCTCGACCGGTGGTAGCGTGGTAGAGCGGGTTCTAAGGTTCGAATCCTTGACGGCATCACTCCCAAAGTACTTGGTTCAATAGGCTGGCGATTACTGCGTAGTTCTACAGGTTGGAGCTACGGAAACGATGGCTTGAAAACCAAAGGGTGGAACTAATATACCAAAGGGGGTTATTTAGTATCCTAACGGTGCCTACCGTACTCTAAGGGAGAAGCGTCACTCGAGCCAAGTAAATAATACTGGCGAGGCGCTGATATCTCCCTGGCACTGTAATGTTAATCTGTTACACTAGTTAAATAAAAATAATAATCTACATGAGTCCACCTGAGGTCGACCCGTACACGTGTCACCTGCAAGATCCTTCAGGGCCCGGTGGCTTACCGGGTTCAACCGTTATTGTTTTTTCTTCACACTCGCCATTCTTGGAGTTCCCGTCTGTAGCTGTTCCCTTCTTGGGGTTTTCCTTTTTGTTAAAGCGTTAAATCTAGCTTCCTAAGGGAGTTTCCACGGATTGTGGGGGCTACAGTGCGTCGTGAAGACGCGAATCCAACTTTGGATTTGGCGTAGTCCGCGGAGAAATTCCGGTACCTTCTGAAAGGTCTGCGAAATTCACGCGGATTGAGGGTAGGTCCGCCAAGGTTCGTTGGGTAACGTCGGAGGAACGTCGAGTTGAACACGAGGTTGACTCGGCTTCCTTTTCAGGTGGCCGTTCCGACGGTGTAGCTCAACGTACGGCATGTGCCGTGTTGGAGCGACGACCCCACCCACACGTGTCCCTGTGCAAACGAATCTTATTGGGTCAACCTCAAACGCGCCGTTGTATGGGCGTTTGAATGGCTGAGATTCGTTGTGCACTACAGTGTCGTGTTTTCCTGCGCGTGCAGTGCAGTACGGTACCGTGCGACTTATCGAGAGTTCTACGGGCTATGCCGTTTGTCCGCACATATACGGGTTGTGTTTCTTTTCACTGCACCGTGTTCGTCACCCTTAAAGGTGTTTCTGAAGTAGATTCTGTTCTTCTCTCCACTTTTGTGGGTTCCCCTGTTCTTCAAAGTTCCTTTCTGTTTATCCCTACTATTCAGGGTCTTCAGCCTCCGTAGTAGTAGATATTCTGAAGTCTGGGTCTTCGTTGTCTAGTGCACCGATTGTCCCGGTTGTGGGGTCAGCTGTAACTGGACATTCCAGGTTCCCCGGTCTGGCGTGAGCTCCCTCTCTACCATTTCCAGGAGAAACTGCCACTGTAGTGTGCGTAATGTCGCCGATCGACCGATGCGTATCACCATCAATCGGTTTCGTCGCCGGAGCCGAGCTGGTACTTGACATTTGACCATCCTCCTCCCCCTCCTTAGGTGAGGATACGGAGTTAAAGTTAGTCACAACCATAGGATCAGGGATAAATCTCGAAAGAGAATGCGGTCGTGTACGAATACCTGGCTTCCCAGTGACAGTAGGTGTCGTGTCTGACTACAATGGGAGATCCAAAAGACCACGATTCATGTTTGGGAAGACCGCTGGGCGGGATTGATTCTTATCCGTCGTTGACGTTCCCTCCGGCGATTCCGCCTCGGATTGAGGTTTTCCTGTCAACTACGTATGCGGATTTGGTGCTAATTCAACGCGATCGTGCGATATTCGTTCATGGCGTTCACCTATTTCCAACACCACAGTCGTGTTATCGGCGGAGATAACGCGGTAGGGACCTTCTGCAATCGGCGATAGCCTATGCCAGCGCTCCTGTTCAGGATTACAATATTCCTCTCTCAGTAAGACGTTGTCACCAGCGCTAACCTTTGGAAAGGTTTTTCTGAGCTTCGCATCGAAGTTACGCTTATAGGCGGACTCTGCTTTCTCCATCGACTTTGGATCCATCGATAATAGCTTTTTCAAACGCTTCTGCCTGGTATCCCGATAGTTGTTCGTGGAAGGAAACGTTTCCACACTGGGTTGCGGTTCCAACGCCACTGGAGGCGGTATTCTCGAAAGCACCAACGGTGGACACAGTTTGAGTCAGATCCCTGAAGTAGGCACGTCATCCAACGACAGACACAGAACTAAGATCCTTCTTAGGATTTTGTAATGTTTACCGCCGCTTTGTACCGAAGTTCGCGGATATATTGGCTGCTCTTCACGAGTTTCTGCGTAAAAGGTATCCAGTGAAGATGAACCTCTTGATGAAGCACAGGCTACAGCATTTCAAATGCTTGTAGACGCGGTAACGTCTCCGACAGTTCTGGCGTTACCCACTCTGGGACTTCCGTACGCTATCGATACAGATACGAGTTCCTAGCAGATTAGGTGTGCGTTGTTCCAAACAACGCCGAGTGGATATAGAAATCCGATAGGCTACTTGTCGCGTACACTGAATGTGCATGAGCGCAATTACTCAGTATCTGAGAAGGAATGTCTCGTTGTGGTCTGGTCGTTAGCAACACTACGTCCCTCTCTGATAAGTGATCACTTGGCAGTGCATGCGGTCCATTCCGCACTCCGATGGCTAATGGAGATTGCGGAGTCTTCAGTTCGCCTCATGCGTTGGCGTCTCCGCCTCGTGGAATTCGACTTTGACGTCGAGTGCAAAAAAATGCATCCTGAACTGCCAGGCCGATGCTCTCTCCCGGCTGGGAACAGACGACAGAGCGGAACCAGTGGATGATCTGGAGATACCATGCTTTATGGTGAACCCTACACAGAGGGAAGCCGAGTCAACTTCGGATGACTCCTGTGACGATCTATTGGCTACCGAACCGTCGAAGCCCCTTTCGGGTTCGTTTATACCGATAACTCCTGAGGAGATGAAAAGGGAACAACAGATGGACCGGTTCTGTACCCGGATCCGATCCCGGTTAAACGGAGGACATCAATTACCCTTTCAGGTCAACGACAAAGGATACCTCATTAGGGTGGTGGAATCTAACCCACAGGTAGTGGTACCTCACTCTCAGCAACAACGGGTTTTACAAATATCTCACTACGTGAAAATAGGCGCCCACCCGGGTGGAAGGATGTCATATCTAACGCTTCGCAGAGATTTCTACTGGCCAGCGATGGCATTTGACTACTATGCAGTTTCCCGAGGATGTACGGGCTGCGCTAAAAACATCGTGAAGTTACGAAAGTATTCGAAGAAACATAATCTGTTTCCGGCACGCGCCTCTTTAGAGTTCGTTGCCATCGAAAAATTGGGTCCTCTTCTACATACCGCCCGAGGTAGTTGGTTTCTTATGGTTATTACGGACCGCTTTTCGAAATTAGTTCGTACCGAACCTCTTAAGAAAATCACCGCAAATGCGCTTGCGCAAGCTTTCGTAACGCATTAGGTGTTTGTGTATGGCCAAACGATACAACTCCTCTCGGATAATGGCTCAAAATTCGCGGCGAAGTTCTTTCAGAACGTGTGCAGAATCCTGGACATAAGAAACTTGTTTCTTACAACATATCACCCCCAGTGTAATGGGTATGTTGAACGATTCAATCGTACGCTAGTCAATGCGCTGGGATCTTATGTCGCGGATAACCCAAAACCCTGGGATCTCTTAAAGGATGCTGTCACCTACGCTTAACGCATGCAGGTTCATCGCATAATGAAATAATGAATATCTTGCCGTTCGAGTTGGTGCTTTCGAGAATACCGCCGCCAGTGGCGTTGGAACCGCAACCCAGTGTGGAAACGTTTCCTTCCACGAACAACTATCGGGATACCAGGCAGAAGGGTTTGAAACAGCTATTATCAATGGATACAAAGTTGATGGAGAAAGCAGAGTCCGCCTATAAGCGTAACTTCGATGCGAAGCTCAGAAAACCCTTTCCAAAGGTTAGCGCTGGTGACAACGTCCTACTGAGAGAGGAATATTATAATCCTGAACAGGAGCGCCGGCATAAGCTATCGCCGATTGCAGAGGGTCCCTACCCCGTTATCTCCGCCGATAACGCGACTGTGGTGTTGGAAATAGGTGAACGCCATGAACGAATATCGCACGATCGCGTTGTATTTGTACCAGATCCGCATGCGGAGTTGACAAGAAAACCTCAATCCGAGGCGGAATCGCCGGAGGGAACGTCAACGACGGAAAAGAATCAATTCCGCCCAGGGGTCCTCCCAAACATGAATCGTGGTCTTTTGGATCTCCCGTTGTAGTCAGACACGACACCTACTGTCACTGGGAAGCCAGGTATTCGTACACGACCGCATTCTCTTTCTAGATTTATCCCTGATCCTATGGTTGTGACTAACTTTAACTCCGTATCCTCACCTAAGGAGGGGGAGGAGGATGGTCAAATGTCAAGTACCAGTTCGGCTCCGGCGGCGAAACCGATTGATGGTGATACGCATCGGTCGAACGGCGACATTACGCACACTACAGTGGCAGTTTCTCCTGGAAATGGTAGAGAGGGAGCTCACGCCAGACCGGGGAACCTGGAATGTCCAGTTACAGCTGACCCCACAACCGGGACAATCGGTGCACTAGACAACGAAGACCCAGACTTCAGAATATCTACTACTACGGAGGCTGAAGACCCTGAATAGTAGGGATAAACAGAAAGGAACTTTGAAGAACAGGGGAACCCACAAAAGTGGAGAGAAGAACAGAATCTACTTCAGAAACACCTTTAAGGGTGACGAACACGGTGCAGTGAAAAGAAGCACAACTCGTATATGCGCGGACAAACGGCATAGCCCGTAGAACTCTCGATAAGTCGCACGGTACCGTACTGCACTGCACGCGCAGGAAAACACGACACTGTAGTGCACAACGAATCTCAGCCATTCAAACGCCCGTACAACGGCGCGTTTGAGGTTGACCCAATAAGATTCGTTTGCACAGGGACACGTGTGGGCGGGGTCGCCGCTCCAACACGGCACATGCCGGACGTCGAGCTACACCGTCGGAACGGCCACCCAAAAAGGAAGCCGAGTCCACCTCGTGTTCAACTCGACGTTCCTCCGACGTTACCCTACGAACCTTGGCGGACCTACCCTCAATCCGCGTGAATTTCGCAGACCTTTCAGAAGGTACCGGAATTTCTCCGCGGACTACGCCAAATCCAAAGTTGGATTCGCGTCTTCACGACGCACTGTAGCCTTCAAAATCCGTGGAAACTTCCCTAGGAAGCTCGACTTAACGCTCTAACAAAAAGGAGAACCTCAAGAAGGGGACAGCTATATAAGAGAACTCCAACGATGGCGAGAGAATGAGAAGTCTACCCACAAGAGTTCGTAGTTGAACGACTTATCGACTTCAATTATGAATCCAATGGAGAGATTCTTTACTGCGTACGCTGGTACAGATACTCAGTCGAGGAAGACGCTTGGGAATCCCTCAAGCACTTACTCCGCTCGAAGGTAACTGCATACCACCGCAGGACAAGAAGCGCACTACCTCCAGGTATGGAGCGCACCCAATTGGGTTAACCGCAACCTCGAGAGAGGAGATCTCGAAGGAGAACATGAAGTAGAAGAATAAGAATCCTGGAAAGGAGAAGATGAAAAAGGAGAAGAAGAATCGTGGAAAGAAGACGATGAAGTACAAGAAGAAGAAAAATCAACAGAGGAGAGCCCGAAGGAGAAGGAAACGATGATACTGTAGTTAAACAGGTATCCGATCAATCGGTTTCAAAATGAAGAAGGCAAGGGAAATAAAAAAGGAAACTCAAGTGTTTACTTGTGCGCAAGTTAGTCGAACCCACTATCTATCATCCAAAGATGGTCATGAGTCACAAGGTCCCTTGTTTTTCCGTGTCGGGTTACTCAACCTCCTGCGGAAGGACCAGCTCCGCTTTGAGTATTCTGGAAGTAACCACCGGCAGCACCGAGCAATTCCCCAACATCAGTCGTATTTGGAATCGGAACACCCATGGCCTGGAGTTACGCGCAAAGCTGCGACTTGGGGAGTAATCTCACCCATGTCAACGCTGACCTCCGCTGTAGCGGTTTCCGCATTAGTCCCCGCGGTATCGGGCGCGTTATCACCAGCCATCAATGGGTCACCCGGTTCAACGGGAGCGTTTTTCTCACCTTCATTATCCACCATTGGATCACCTGCACTATACAGTTGGATGAAATCGTCGGGAAAGACAAACCCGATGGGATGCCCAGCTGAGACTTCGCGGTATAACTCTCGAAGAGGTTCAGCGTGAGCTGCGCTTGTGATAACACCCTCCCAAGGGTCATAGAAGACGAAGTAACCAGCTCGTGGGTACCGACGGCCAGGAGACCTGTCGCACGGGGAAGGTCGACCGCTAGCGCGTTGCCTCTGTGGAACCTCGTCCCAATTGACGTCGTCGATAATGTCGAGGATGGGAGTAACCTGATCATCGTTAAGTTGGGATCCCAATGAAACGGAAATATCAATCTGTCTAATTCAAGATCGCAGTCGCTGCGGAAGACACCAGATTCGACATTGGTCGTAAGCCTTCCAGAGGAGGAACGCGGCAACACGGACCGTCCATTCAGAGGCGAAGATAGACCAAATCTCGGGATTCGAGGAACTCGTCAGGAGCGAGAAAGAATATTTCGCCGCAGGCGGAAGCTCCACAAAACACCCTGGAGGGTCTTCAACTGGACTCTACCAAGCGGGCAGCGGGATGTAGCGTCCTGTAAGGAATCTCGGATGCATCCGTTCAACTTCGCCATTCTGATAAGGAATCAGGTACCCGAATAAGGACCGTGCTCGCCGCTCGAAGCGGATCATGCGATCAAAACCCTGCCGTGGGAACCGCCTTAAGTAGCGAAACTCCGCACGGAGGATTGGAAGATCTCAAGAGAGGTATCTGGTTGAAACGCCTGAAGCGGGACCCTGGGAGGGAGCACAGAATTACTCCGACAAGTTCTCTTCATACAGAGCTTTGCCCCAAGTACGGAAAAAGGACACGTCGAGAGTGCCCTCCGGTTCGAACGGTACCTCGTTGGGGGAGCGATGGTGACGCTGATAAGCGATCCTGGCCAAGACGGCGCGCGCATCGTCCATTCTTTCATTTCTCCTTCGGAATAGAGAGTGAGGTTCCACCGCAATGTGCGGTCTCCATTAGAAGGATAATACGACGGCAACGGGAAGGTCCCCGGATAGCACACCATCTTCCGCATAGGAGTTGATCAACGTGGAGTTGTTAACCGCCTCAGGACGGAACCACGGAGCCCTGGCGTATATATCCGCATCATGAACGGGATCCCTCGCCATGAAAAGCTCGCGGAAAACCCAATTACTGGGACTGATACGCCCCCAAGGGGAGGGACCGGAAGAGTTCCACGCGGAGAGATCCAACCCAGACAATTTAGGGAGCAGCGCGGTATTGGAGCCAGTGAAAGCCTCCGTTCCACTCGGGTTGTTATTTCCCGAGGAAATCGGTACCCGCGAAATGGGGGTGTGATCGTTGAACGGCGGCATTGCTGGATGATAGTTGGAAGGGACGGAGAAGTTTGAATCGCTGAAAGCGCTGTCGTTAGATTCAACTTGAATGAACTCAACTTTGTGAGGACCCGCTATCACGGTATGAGACGCCATCTTCGCGCGCGTATGTACGGCAACTCGCGTAGAGTTATCGTGCATGTGAACACGGCGTTCACTAGCATTACGGAGGGAAAGATGTAGTGCAACGCCTTCGGCGATATTCCGGTGTTGGATACTCATAAATTAATATTGATACTCTCGTGGGGGATGCTCTACTAATGACAAGTAGGTTGTAGGATTTTTGGCGGTACGGTAGCGTGGTATATTTAGAAGGCAGAGACCCCCGTTATAATGGGTCCCCGCATGAGAAGAACATGAATTAGAAATGTAGTAATATAATAAGTGGCGCTAGATTAGTTTATTAATTTAATTAATTAGTCTATTGGCCACAGTAGAACAGGACTTGTGCTCCGGCGATCTCGCCGTCGCCATCACCAATTAAATGGGTACCGGGTGTTCGGCTCTAATTCTGACTGCCTTTGCAGAATTAATACTCCCTTTGGAGGGTATTCGCATTGCCATCGGTTCAGTTATCTCACCGGCATCTCTTAAGAAGTGATTCTTACTACATCTTGCGTGTTTTCCCTGTTTCTTTTATACTTATATTTTACTGTGTGTTACAGATTTCTTCTCCGCCTCATTACTGGGTTGTTTCTTGGTTTCTTGTTATTTCTACTGCTCCGCTGGAGTTTACCCCTTTATTTATCTCTTTATTTTCCCTGTTCCAAGGGTTGTCGGCATTGCTATCGTACAATTCATACTCGTTTCTAATCCCACTTCCGTGGTATATCTTGAAGTCTCCGTGAAGTTACGCCTACAGCCGGGAGATAGGGAAGGCTTTAAGCTGAGTTCCCCTAAGAAGAGAGAAAGGCTTCGAACACATTGAGTGTCTTTTCTACTCGCGGGGCATTGCACTACAAGAAAAAGAGCGAGCGTCTGATTGATTTTCCTAAAGCCCGTCAACTTCCATCGCCACCAATTTTTTCAATCGACGAAGCAATTCTGTTTCTTTTCACTCTGCAGCATGAACAAGCTTCTACTGCGAAAATCGCTCTACTGAAGAACCAGGAGATAGATATAAGATCGTTATATTACTCGTTTCTGAAGTTGGAAGAAGAATACTACGAGGTGGCGTACTTCTTTTTTGACAGGTTAATCTCGGCTCGGAAGAAGAATTTCGATCTTCGCCTCACAAATATCAGGAAAATCCGTGATGGGTTGATACGGCACATTGAAACCGTTGCAGAGCGAATCGTAACAAAGAAATCTATTCTGTTCGCTTCAAGCACAAAGACTAGTCAAGAAAAGATGGAGGGGTATCTCGAGAAGCCACGTCTCGAATCCAGTCTCTACCACTGTTTTGTAGTAGCGATTCTTTTGATATCCAAGATCCTTTCGAGTATTTGGGGGATATCAGGCCATGCTATCTGCCCACAAAAGTACAATCAAATCGTTGGTTTCTTGACTTGAAAACTACTTTGAATGGACACGAGAAGCAGTGAGCCTTAAACAGTCTCTGCAATCTGAGTTGGTCTGACATGCCCTTGGGGTTTTTGTAAAATTTCGAATCACCTGCATTCGGAGATGAGCTAGGGCGTGAACTAATGGCCATGAACCAGCGTCATTATGAATCCGTGCGAGAGTACAGCCAGAAGTTCACCATTCCCATGGCGCACATTGCACTTCTTAATGATGGTGTAACGCTAGTAACAGTGTACATCCAAGGTTTGGAGTTCCGTTCAGTTCCAAGTATTCAAAGATTCAGGAAGACAGGAACCTAGAGTTATCAGCTGTTTCAATTTCAAACGCTCAAATGAAAGACGACGCGTCTTTAAAGATGAAAGTGAAAGACATTGTGCGCAAGTTTAACATTTAGAGTAAAAGGCTTGTTAAAAGAGAAAATGCTATCAAGAATAGGACGGCAAAGTTGCATACAACACAGAGCAGACATTTAACTGCTAAGGTGGTGTTAAAAGTTCTTAAAGAACGCGATCGTCGTCTTCTTGAACCGGAAAATGAAGCTTGGCTACGTCATTGAGCATGCATTGCTTTGCAAGGCGGACTGAGTCTTGACAAGCCTGGTGAGACACGGAATGCTCATCGAGCAGTTTCGCGTGGTACTGCACTTTGCACGACCATCAACGTGCAACGTGCCGGGGCATTCTCGGGAAACGAACTGCGACACTTACATTTAGTTGTTATGGGAGCAAATGACAGTGACGGCGAGGAAGAATGAAACGGTGAGTATTTGTTGGCAGAACTCTCAAGCTGGAAAAAAAGCATGCAGTAATTGTGTTTGATTTGGTTGTAGATTTGGTGAAACGCGTGCCAGGTCGTTTTTCATTAAAGATGCGCGATGGCGACAGATGGTGGCGGCGGCGGCGACGACGACGAGTCGGAGAGGCGGCGCACGATGACGCGAGAGCGGCGGCGCAGACGCGACGCGCGCGGCACGACGACAGCGACGTCGGCGGCTGCGGTGGCGGCGGCGGCGGCGGCGTGCGCGCTACTGCTGGTGGCAAGCGGCGCGCTGGTGAGCGGGGCGACGGTGGTGGCGGCGTGGCACGCGGTGCGCGCTCGGCGGCCGCACCAGCAGTCGCTCACGTTCCACGCGGCGGCGCACTCGACGCTTGAAGCGAACGCGTCGCTCGCGCACGCCGCGCTGCAGCGCTTCGCCGTCGTTTCCATGGAGCTTCTTCTGCAGCTGCCCGAGACGCGCGTCAACCAGCAGCACGCCGTGTTCGGAGTGTCCACCGCGCTGCACGCCGACGCTCAGCCGACGGCTCTGGCGACGGCGCGCGCGCGCGGCGCGCAGAAGTTTCGCTCGCCGTGCGCGCGCGCGCTACGCGCGTTGGCGCTGGCCGTGCCGCTGTTGCTGGGCGCGCCGGTGGAGACGCAGCGCGTGCGCGTGGCGCTCATGACGCAGCGCGTGCGGCGCGACGCGCCGGTGCCGACGCGGTTGAGAGTCACCATTGACGCGCCGCTTCACGTGGCGGCTGCGTCGCTCCGCGTGCGCGGCACGCCGCGCTCGGTGCGCGTCGTGCTTGCGCATCGCGCGCGCGCGCTGCTGGCCGCCGCGCTGGCCTTTACTGCCTTTGTGGCGCTGGCTGCCGCGGCCGTGCTGCTTGTAGCGCGCCGCGCGTGGCGCGCGCTGCGCCCCGCCGTCGCCGCAGTCACTGGCTGATGGCCAGCACCATCATGTTGCCCGTCCCCGCCGCGTCTTCCTCTTGTTTCTGTCAAGTCGGCCTCGTCCGTCATATATCTCCGCGCCGCTCCACTTACGCGTCGCGTGCACTTCGCGCGTTGCGCTGCCGTGCAATCCCATTGGTGCCTGTCGCCGCGCGCCACGTTTTCCGGATTTGTAGTCTTCTTCGGCCTCGCCCAGTCGCCATTGCGCCCTCCCGATCGCTCCGCCCCCGCCGCCCTGCCTCGTATCGTCTTCCCCACGGAAGCTTTCCAAGGGTATTGCACCCCACACTAAGCTTTTCTCTCGCTACAGCCCTTGCAACACCGACAGAGACCAACACCCCACCTCGGAATCGTCATCCGCAACCGGTGCATCCATCAACTCCATCCGCTCCTGCTTGCCCAACTCCTCCATGCCCTCCCCCTTTGCATTCCTCTCCCCGACCACCACCCCGGCTTCCCGCAAACTGGCCTCAACGCTTGCGTCCAGCAATTGCTGCAATTCATCCGCAAGCAAAGGCTCCTCCAGCTCCCCGAGCGCGCTCACTCCGAACGCCGCCCGCGCCTCATCCCGTGGCGCCGTTGCCGCCTTCTTGCCGCCCCCGCGCTGTTTGCCCCCAAACCACTCGTGCTCTGCCCCAAACAACGCCTCATCGAGCTCGAGTGATTCCCAAATCGACCCCTTCGTGCCCACTTCTTGCACGCCGCCCGCAATCAGCGCCGCAACACCCTCACTTGCTCCGCGTTGCGCCGCCACACCCTCGCCCACCGTCTTCACCGCCTTCTGCCCACCTTGAGCACCACCCTCTGCCACGCTCCCCTTGGCGTGCACATAATCTCTGCCCTCCACACCCCCACCGCACTGCTCCCCCAAACATGCGCCCACGCGTGGCGCACGCTTCTCACAGAGCGCTGCGCCACCGCACGCATGGCCTTGGCCTTGCTCACACCCCACTACCGCAAGCACCGGCGCCACCCCATGCACCTCCTGTGCGTCAAGCACATCCATCCCCGGCTTTGCAACGTCGACGCTCACAGCCCCGGGTGCCACATTACCTGTTTCCTCCTTGGCATTGCCCTGCTGTGCCGCCCCGCTGTGGCGTATCATCTCGCGTAAGTCGCCGCCATGCCTCTGCATCTGGGCCACAAGCTCCTGTTTGCTTCTGGCCAACACCACTCTTTCTTCCGTCCTCGCTTTCTTCGGCTTGGAGCCGATCTCGTCCTTTCGGTGGCGTTTGGTGATCCTTTTCACCCTTCCCTTCTTCTTTGGCACACGCTCGGCGCCGCGCCTGCTGTCGCCCATCGGCGCAGGCAATGCTAGGCTGCCAGCACCACCAACTGCAGCAGCAGCACCCGTGCTCAACCCGTGGTGCCCTTCGGCGAGCGGCTGTTGCGCCACAGCCGTGCTCAAGCCTTGGTGCCCCTCGGCGAGCGGCTGCCGCGCCACAGCCATGCTCAAGCCTTGGTGCCTCCCGGCAAACGGGTTTTGCGCCACCGCCTTGCCACCCGACGTAATTGGCACAGCGGTCGGCCTGGGCTCGCCCAGTGGCGCACCACTACAGGCTGCTGCCTTCTCGGCCGCTTCGGAGCCGTTGGCAACTGGCTCATCACCACTGCTTTTCTTCTTTCTGTGGTTGATCAGCTTCAACCTGCGCCGCTTTGATGTGCGGTTGTAGATGGCGCACTGAGCGTAAGGCGGGCACTCATCCCGGCAGTGTGTGCAGAGCCACTCGCCAGCTCCCGCATTTCGGACTGCCTCCTTATCCCACTTGTGCTTCTCGAAGCATTTGTGGCAGATTACTTTCCTGCATCTCGCCTGAAGCAGGTTTCCACACTTGAAATGCGGGAATTCCGGATCAGGGCGCCGCGAGCAGATGTGACAATACTGGCTCGGAGTTGGTTGCGAGTATGTCCTAGGCTTCCGCTTTGTCCCGCGGCGCCCGGCACTCTGGCCCTCGGAAGCCGTTTCACGAGCCTTTTCCCCCGCGCTGCCGACGCTCTCCTTGCTGTCAGCGGGACGAATGTCCGAGAGCGTCGCTGACGGTTCCACGGGAATCGACGGCACCGAAAAGTGCAAGGAGTCACCCTGCGTGGACTGATCCGGGTGCGCCGGGGACCCCTGTTGCTTGTAGGGTCCCGTGTGCGGCCTAGTGGCCCCGGTCGCCACTGCAGTGGCCTGCCCGTTTCCCACGACGATGGCTTCACCAACTTGAGCTCTCTCGTCGGGCTTGTACGCTTGGGCGGCCGCCATCCGCATGTTGCCGGAAGCTAGTGGGGGGGTGGGGGCTACAGCTGGCGCGTAGTTGCCAGCGAGCCGCGTCAGCACCCCGTGCGTGTCCGCTTGGAGAATGGCGTCGTAAATTGATGGCTGCGGCTGTGGGATGGACACATTGCCCGTGCTCAAGTGGCCCACGTTTGCCGGCTGCTCACCAAGACTTGGCGTCGAGCTCGCGCCATAGCCGTTTCCAAAGCCGAAGTGAACTGGCGGCGTGAGGCCTCGGAACATCGAGTGCCCATCAAGCTGAGAGCCGCCGAACAATCCACTCACGCCTGGCAGCACAATGGTGTCGTTGGGGTGGCTGAGCTGGATGGATTGCCACCCCATCCCAAGCAACGGAGGTTGCCCAGTATGGGTGATGGGATCAATGACACCGGTTGCTGCTGGGTCAACGCTTCTGCCCGGAATGACCATCGGGCCCTTGACTGTCGAAGGATTAGGGACAAACCAAGCATTTGGAAGTTGGACGTTGTGACCAACAGCCTCAGGATTCGAGGGGCGCATGCCCTGGCTGTCGGTAGATGCGGCGGGGGTAGCAGCCCAATTCCTGCTGTTTTCCATCTCAACAAACACCAATGCTCACAGCGTTTTCGGACGCGGAATGCTTTTCTCAATGCCAAGAAGATTATCAGTATCCACAAGGATACAGAGAAACCACTAGAAATGCAAATAGTTGAATGGGCGGAAACTTTCCCAGCCTGAAGCACTCAAAGACGAACAGATGTGGATGCTGCTCGCGTCCGATGGGTGGGGAGAGGAAGGGCGGAAGAAGGGCGAGCCACCGCCTCTAAATAGATGACAGAGGGGAGGGGTTTCGGGAGCGAACTGAGCTCGACTCTCATGAATCGGAGAGTGCGACAATTCAGTTGACGTACTATGTCAAAGTGCATTATCTTCTGAAAGTCCTCGTGGCGCATTGACGGTTGACCAATGGCGAGCAAAACTCCCTGTCTGTAGCTCCTCACCGTGAGAGAACAACGGGAGAGAAGGTACAACCAACGGCTATGGTGAGGGGAAAAAGGCAGACAAGGATCCATCAGCGTACGTCGTGAATCGCAAAACATGGACCATGTGCCGTGAATCGTAAACCCTGGGCTGAGAATTAAGTTGTACTGATCTGCTCCATTCCAAATTGTTGGGAGCGGAAGAAGCGTCAAAAGATATCAAGATATTATACCAGAAAAAGAGTTTCTAATCGCGAGAAAGACCGTACTGAGCGCAGAAAACATGCTCCTCCCGCCCCCGAGTACAAAATTATTGACAGGTCGAGCGGGCTCTTTGCATCAATAACCATGAGCTGCCGCCAGTAGCTGTTTCGCAACCTACCCTTCGCATGTCAGCGAGGTTGGGGATTTTCCGTTCAGTGAGATTTGCTACTTTGAAAGGACAAAATAAGCTGACACTTTGGAGTAACTCAAGCATATCACTCCCCCAGTGCGCGGAGAAAAGTGAATGCATCGCAAAACCGCCGCACTTTCTCTCGCAGTGTGTGTGTCTTTCAACCGTACAGTGTACGCTTGTCCCTCTTGCCGAAGAAGACTCCAAAAGAGAGGATGGAACGCTGACACTGTTTTCAAAATCCTCCAGATTTGCTCTAGCAATCTGGCTTGGAAATCACACACCAAAACCGCAATGCAAAAACAAGCCGCTCGCCTCAAGGATGTTCGGATCAATTGCAAGTGCCCCATATTCCAAAGATGTGCGATGAGGATGTTGATCGCTGTCCAACTCTTGTTTTCTAAGGTCCTTCAGTATATTGTTGGGGGGGCCACTATACCCGACCAGTTTGGGACGCGGGGTTGCACCGGATAATCATATGACGGTGGCTGGTACATTGGAATACGCGCATTTGGTGGATACGTTGGGGTTGTATGAGGCGGAAGAGGGTGCGGGGTGGCGGCTTGGAGGCTTGTCCGAAAACAGAGTGTTGGGGCGTAGATGTTTTTCAAGGTCAGCAGCTCGACGGGCTTCCGCCCCTTTAGCCGCCAAAATTCGTTCGGCCTGGGAACCATGTCTCTCCCGTTTCTCCGAATCCTTTTTGAAAGCGTACTGAACAGTGACAGGAGTGTTGCAAACGTATTGACCATTCATTACTGCGATAGCAGCATCGGAGTGCTCGAAGCAGGAGTACTTAACGAAACCATATCGCTTCGATTGGTTGGTGTTGGGTCCCGCGTGGTAAATGGCGCTTCTATCAAGGGGCCAAACGCTGAAAAAGCGTCATGCAATAATTCCTCGTCGACATTGTCCACCAAATTGCCAATGAAAAGGTTTGCGCCGACGTCTTGGGTGCGACGCTCCACGGTGGACTGAGAGACGCGAATTGGCTTTGAATCAAGCTGGACAAGATTGAGCACCTTTGAGGCGTACAGGGCGTCTAGTGGGGTGTAAAACTGTCACAAGAACCGTAGCGAAAATGCTCGCCCGTGATGCGATTGCGCGGGATGTACACATGACGGACGGGGGCAGCTTGGACTAGAGCTCCTGCAAGAGGGCATCTGATACCTTGTCATCGAGTGTTCGTACATAAAAGCGGCTGCTGCTTGGTCATCGTTGGCAGTCAGCAATGGGTTACCTTACCTGCGCATACGGATCCAGTTGGCGCAATGCAGCGCTCCGGTTGGCTCACCCCCTGCCCATTCGTGTGTGCCTCGTTGCCGTCTGGTTGTCACTTTTTTTGTGAGGCTGCCAGTCGCAGCGCTCACTAGCCCGCGACAAACATCGACGCCCATATCTCACGCTCGCACCGCTGCCCCAACGTACGCCTTGCCCTCGCCTTCGGCTTCGCCTTCATTCGGTTTAAACCCACCACCACCACACGGGTTGCAACCTCTCCTCGATGCTTCACTGCATCACCATCCAGCCGACACGCACCATTTTTTGCCCTCAGCGCCGCCACCATGGATCCTCCGGCGTTTCAGGACCTGTTTGCGGTGCTTCAAAAGCTCGAGACCACTGTGAACAGGTTCTTCGAACGCAAGGATATTGCCCAAGATAACAAGACGAAGCTTCGCCAACTGCGAAGTCAGTACAGTGGTGCGAATGATATGATTCGACAGCTTGAAGGCTTGTCAACCCCCGACTTCGTAACACTCGCAAGGTTGTCGCGTTTTTATGACGTTTTGAAACAAAACTCCGTCGAACTCAACGACTTGCAGTCAGATATCGACAAAGCTACGGTACTAAATCGAGTCCGCCGAATGGAAAAAGTATTGGGGCAGTGCCAGACGGATGTGAACGAGTTCTTCCAATTCCTAACTGACAACGTCTCTCCGACGCTTAGAGATGCACAGAATTCGGGCCAAGATAGGTACTTACTGGATAACAACGTGCCACCCAACCCACCCCGACTGACTCTGGACTACAGCACTACCACCACATGCGAGGGAGAACTGAAAAAAGCAATTCTGGACGACAAGTCCGAGAATCGCATTGTTGCTGTTCTCGCCACCGGGAAAGGTGGCGTTGGCAAAACATGCGCTCTGCGAGGCCTTGCGTCCGACAAAGAAGTCAAGGAACGATTTCCTGGTGGTACTCTTTACATTCAACTTGGCAATGATGCCACACTATCGACGATCATACAGGGTATCGCAAGTATTGTAGAACGGACAAACGGTTCACGGCTGGCGGAACAGGTAAGAGCTTCCAAAACGCTGCAAGAGGCATCGGACAAGGCCTCTATATGGTTCAGACCTCATAAGTGTCTGTTTCTTGTAGATGACATATGGTGGTTGAACGGCATTGATTCCAGTGTGTTCACCCTACTTTGCACAATGGTGAACGAAGGCAGTCGACTGGTGTACACCACGAGAGACAAGCGTTTTCTGGGACAAACTGATAAGCGGATTGAGTTTTCGGAGAAAGAAGCCCATGGCGAGTTAGCCAGACGTATGCTGATGAGGCATGCTGGTTTTGGTGCAGAGCACAGGCTTGACGCCGTGAACAAGAATGCCTTCGAATCTATTCTTCACATATGCCAGGGGCTCCCACTTGCACTTGGCATTGCTGGAGGCTCAGTATGGAAGTATTCTCATGAGCAGTATGTAGATCAAGAGCAGAATGCATGGTCCGATTTTCATCGAGATCTGTTGTCGAAGCGAAAAGACTTGCTGGATATCCCTGCGGCGGGATACGGCACTCTTACGAACATTGTGGATGTTTCCCTTGAAGTGCTGGAGATGCGGAGTGAATGCAGGAACTACCAGAAGCTGTTTCGGGCCTTTTGTGTTGTTCAAAAACAACAGTGTGTTCCGCTCAACATGCTGAAGAACCTGTGGGGCTTGGAGAGCTCGGCTGAAGTTGAGAAAGTTGTAGAAATGATGAATGGTGTCTCAGTCTTGCAAGTGAGGAGGGAAAGTGGTTTTATATCTGTTCAGCTACACGACTTGGTCTTAAACACTGCTGTTCTAAAGGCATCAGAAGAGCACGAAGCTCAAATGTTCTTTCGAACTTTAATTCACAACTACATTCGACCTGAGACCACTGAAGACGGCAACTGGTTGCGAGCAGCGTGGTGGAATACTGGCGATGACGGTTATATTCACAACAATCTTTGCAGAGTACTTCGCAATGCAGGATACGTTGATGAATTGCTATGGCTACTGTCAAAACCGCAATGGATCGTGATGCGTCTGCAAAACGGCGGGATTTCGGTCGTAGAGCAAGACCTCGAACAAGGAATAGATCTCGCCGGGGCGGGCAGTACCGAGATCTCGGATGAAAGAAAGCATCTGGAAATCATTGGAAAGGCTGCCCGCATGAGTTGGGGGTATGTTAACAACAATCCGTATGAAGCGTGGTTTCAGATGCACGGTCGATTGTTGTGGTATGCGACGCAGTGTGAAAAGACTCGAAAGTTTGTCGAGGAGATAGAGCGTAGTGCACCGAGACCGTGGGCTAAAGCTTCTGTAGGATTTTTGCAACCAGCGGGTGGTGCAATGCTGGATACGATCCCGAGCCTTGGACGTATTATTGGCGTGAGCTATGACGGCGACGAAATTGTCCTTTTGGAGCGTCATTATAGGGAGGCTATGCTGGTTGCGAGGTATAACCTTACGAGTGGCACTCGCAATATCCAGAACTTGAGCGTCGAAAGAGACAGTCTGGATTGGATACTAGACGCCACTTGTTGTGCCTTTTCACTGGACCAAAGGAGGATGGCGACGGGACACCAGAACGGAAAGGTTGTCGTGTGGGATACCGAAACGGGTGCGATGATGCGTATCCTCGGACATCAATGTGACCGAAGCCCCGATCATGATTGTGCCTCGACACGAGTCCTCGGAAAACTAGGTGTCCGAAGACGGAGGAGGCTACAGCGAGTTTTCGCGTGTTGCGGAAGTGACGAGCCAAGTGAAGGAGCGTTCAGTGGAGAGGCGGTGAGACAGCCTCGCACGGGCCACACGGGTCGGGTGACGCGCGTGGCGATGAGCGCGGATGGGACTCGAATCGTGTCCGGGTCATGGGACAGGACAATTCGCGTGTGGGACGCGCGCAGCGGAGAGGCGGTGGGACAGCCTCTCAGAGGCCACACGGGTACTGTGTTCTGCGTGGCGATGAGCGTGGATGGGACTCGAATCGTGTCCGGGTCATCGGACAAGACAGTGCGAGTGTGGGACGCGCGCAGCGGAGAGGCGGTGGGACAGCCTCTCACGGGCCACACGGGTCGGGTGACGTGCGTGGCGATGAGCGCGGATGGGACTCGAATCGTGTCCGGGTCAAGGGACAAGACAGTTCGCGTGTGGGACGCGCGCAGCGGAGAGGCGGTGGGACAGCCTCGCACGGGCCACACGGGTCGGGTGTACTGCGTGGCGATGAGCGCGGATGGGACTCGAATCGTGTCCGGGTCATGGAACAGGACAGTTCGCGTGTGGGACGCGCGCAGCGGAGAGGCGGTGGGACAGCCTCTCACGGGCCACACGGGTGCTGTGTTCTGCGTGGCGATGAGCGCGGATGGGACTCGAATCGTGTCCGGGTCATCGGACAAGACAGTGCGAGTGTGGGACGCGCGCAGCGGAGAGGCGGTGGGACAGCCTCTCACGGGCCACACGGGTGCTGTGTTCTGCGTGGCGATGAGCGCGGATGGGACTCGAATCGTGTCCGGGTCATCGGACAAGACAGTGCGAGTGTGGGACGCGCGCAGCGGAGAGGCGGTGGGACAGCCTCTCACGGGCCACACGGGTCGGGTGACGTGCGTGGCGATGAGCGCGGATGGGACTCGAATCGTGTCCGGGTCAAGGGACAAGACAGTTCGCGTGTGGGACGCGCGCAGCGGAGAGGCGGTGGGACAGCCTCTCACGGGCCACACGGATGATGTGAATTGCGTGACGATGAGCGCGGATGGGACTCGAGTCGTGTCCGGGTCAGTGGACCGTACGGTGCGAGTGTGGGACGCGCTCAACGGTCGAGCCGTCGGAGGACCGTTTACTTGCGACGGGATGGTGAGACAGGTCGGTGTGGACGCGCACGGTTCGCGAGTTGAAACGCGTGAGCATCCGTCGGGGTTGTGGAGGCTGTGGGACGTGAGTCGAGGCGAGTGCGTGGAGACGTCAGATCATGCGCTGTGGCCGACAGATGATCCATCCCAGTATGCGCACTCAAATGGCCAGAAACCAGTGCGGGACATACGAGTCATAGACGAAGAGGGCAGGCAGTTGGTACTGGCAACCGTCTCAAATGTGTGGCGCTTGGGCGACACGTGTTTTTCACGTACGTTTTCTGCAAGTTGTAGAATAGTGAGGTAACTACCAAACAGCATCATCACGCGAACAGTACACAAGATAGGCGACAACGTAAGGACGAAGTAATGTGAACAGGTAGTGCCTTCCACTCACAGTTTATGAACCATCGCTAACCAAAACAAAAACAAACCCCCTCAAACCACCCCAAACTCATCACGGATTCCAAATCCCAACGTCGTGCCCGCCGCCTTCGCCACCACCTACGAAACAGTCCAATAATCCAAAACCTTTAGAACAACACCATACTCACATCCAACGATAACCATACACCACAAGACATAACACCACATACTCCCGCGGAACGCCAAACCCACATCACCGACCTTCCTCCCGGCATCATAGACTTTGACAAAACAAACAAAATACCAGACCTCATTATAACTAAATACTAACTGTAGTATCTCACCCGAAAAACATACGCTGTCACTATCAAAGCACTCACACACCTATGAAAACAAGTCAATTGCACATAACAACGCAAAGTCCTTAGATACATTCGAGGTGAAAAAAACATCGACTTCCATCAGCAATTTTGAGTAATTAATGTATTTAATAGGTTTATTCGTACCAGGCGGATAAAAATCTCCATTCGATCTAATTTAGCAAAACATATCGCCCATCATTCTGTTAACGAAAAAAGATCACCACTTCCTGAAAACGGAAACCGGAAACATTAAACAAGGGAAATTACAATTCTAGATGACAACTTCGAAGATCATTTGGCGGTCCGCCTGAATATTGTAGCCTTAAATTTTCCAAATACCATCAAAGACGACACAACCAATGACAACTATCGGTTTCATCATTGGATTACTGAAACAGAATGCATCACTCTCGCTGGTATTAGCATACATATATCCTCCAAAAAATCCCATCACACTTACAAACTTTACACAAGTGTTCAAATGGTTCACTATTCTCCTTGAATCGTTCTTTCAGAGCACATTTTACATCCTAATAACTTTGCGTCTCACAGGAGACGATCGCATCTTCACTCACGACCATGTCTCTCGACCGACATACCAGAAAATCATATTTTCCTCCCACAGAATCCCTTTCTACCATCTCCGTTCCTATCAAATATCCATAAGAGTCAGCTGCATAGGTAGGGAGGCCCGATGTCGCCCTCAATGCCACCCACGATTCCGCGTATTTCGCTAAAAGGCTCAATATCTACAAGCAGAACCAGCACCCCCCTGCCCCCCTTACTCATATACAAAGACCAAAATATCTATTTACAAGGCTAGTTAGCAGCACCAACCAGAATTTCATGTAGATTTACTCTCCGAAGAAGACCCGGATACAACTGTTACGTTTATGAAAAGCAACGTCCTCCAGGGAGGTTTTTGGGGACTTAAGTTTTTTCCGGAGCCTCCGGCGTGCAACCTAGTTATGAGTAGGAGTAATCCGTTTCACGGCGATGACCGGAACGCCGGTGATGCACCGGCGGGACCGGGTGCCATACACGTGGCCGCAGCGCCCGCGCGACACGTGGCCGCCAGATTGGCCCCTTTCTTAGACGGACATTTAGCTAATTAGGATAGACTTTATTTATTCTATTCTACGGTGACTACAGTACTTAGGCCGCCGGCCTCGCGGCCGCCGGTCCAGTAAAGTCTCCCCAACAAGGATGATCTTGGTCTTCCAGATCTTGGCTCTGGGTCGAACCGCCTGCGCGGATATACAACTCCTTACGGAGGGATTTCCCGTGGTGCACGGCTTCCCAACCTCCTTGCACGTTCAAGCAGCCTTCGTGTGGTGGGTATCTATTCCCACTTTCGTGGTTCCGCCCGTGTATACGGTTTGCTACACCCGGCAGTGCCGGCTATTCCCGAGTCCCCTCTTGCGACTCGTGGTCAAACTCGCCCTCTTGCCTCCGTTCCCATTTTCCTTCCCTTTTCCTCTCCTTCATTGGGCAATTCCCGCTCTTGCAGCTCGCACTGGCACCTGTCGTGCTCGCCACTCTCGTGGGTTTTGCCTCCTCAGAGGATACGCAAGCACCGCATTACGCGGATATTCTCGGCTTCTTTCAGCCTCCCTGCGCCCGTCGCGACGGTTCGGCTCCGGTTTACACCCGGCATTGCGCGCCGATCCCTTGGAGGGCTCTACCGCGCCGGTTACCTCGTGAGAGGAAGATCCGGACGTCTTCGTAGGTTTTTCCCCTTGGGGGCATTGTCCTACAGTTTGTTTTGGAAAAGGACGCACATCTTACTCACGTTGCACATCACATTCATTCAATGACACCACTCAGCAAACCGATTCTAACGAAACCAGCAACATATCAACAGACAAAATGCACGCATAGGGGAACCCTGCAACTGAAAACAACCAATAATAGGACATTACTAACACATTCTGGTGCCAATCCGCACATCCTCCCTAACCTCCTATCTTTCAAAGACTGAATTACGCTATACGAGGTCGTAACGTTCACCTCTAAAACTAACTATTTGAAAAACACAATCAGCCATAAGCCGAACGCAGGCGCCACGGCGGAGTAGTGTAGGACAATGCCCCCAAGGAGGAAAACCTACGAAGACGTCTGGATCTTCTTCTCACGAGGTAACCGGCGCGGTAGAGCCCTCCAAGGGATCGGCGCGCAATGCCGGGTGTAAGCCGGAGCCGAACCGTCGCGACGGGCGCAGGGAGGCTGAAAGAAGCCGAGAATATCCGCGTAATGCGGTGCTTGCGTATCCTCTGAGGAGGCAAAACCCACGAGAGGGGCGAGCACGACAGGTGCCAGTGCGAGCTGCAAGAGCGGGAATTGCCCAATGAAGGAGAGGAAAAGGGAAGGAAAATGGGAACGGAGGCAAGAGGGCGAGTTTGACCACGAGTCGCAAGAGGGGACTCGGGAATAGCCGGCACTGCCGGGTGTAGCAAACCGTATACACGGGCGGAACCACGAAAGTGGGAATAGATACCCAACACACGAAGGCTGCTTGAACGTCCAAGGGGGTTGGGAAGCCGTGCACTACGGGAAATCCCTCCGTAAGGAGTTGTATATCCGCGCAGGCGGTTCGACCCAGAGCCAAGATCTGGAAGACCAAGATCACCCTTGTTGGGGAGACTTTACTGGACCGGCGGCCGTGAAGCCGGCGGCCTAAGTACTGTAGTCACCGTAGAATAGAATAAATAAAGTCTATCCTAAATAGCTAAATGTCCGTCTAACAAAAGGGGCCAATCTGGCGGCCACGTGTCGCGCGGGCACTGCGGCCACGTGTATGGCACCCGGTCCCGCCGGTGCATCACCGGCGTTCCGGCCATCGCCGTAAATACGGATTACTCCTACTCATAACGAGGTTGCACGCCGGAGGCTCCGGAAAAAACTTAAGTCCCCAAAAACCTCCCTGGAGGACGTTGCTCTTCATATCCCCCCCCTTAAGACAGGGCGAACACCTCGAAGAGGAAGTCGGCATGGCAGCTCGTCATGATAAGAGCGCGTCCGACACCGGGTCTCCGGAAACCAACACACCTTCACCAAGGATCCCACGCACGCTCTCCGCATTCGATTCCAACCACAGCACACCAACACGCACCATGTCCAACCCCGACCGTCATAACACATCCGCGACTCCCGCCCTTGGCGGTTCCACCGGCTTCCGGTCCGCGCCCCACCCTGGGGATGTTACCAACCTCGCGTACGAAGACCGCCGTATTGGCGCCCACTTTCGCGGACAGGCGGACCCACCGCAGTGGCCGACCTACGACGCCCTTGTGGGTGCAAATCCGAGAACTCGGCATGGCTCCGCGATGTTGCGGTATGCGCCTTGGTTTCACCCATTGGCTGTCCGCGACGAGGATTTGATCCACTCCTACACCGATAATTCGGAGAGGCTCCCGGGCGACCTGCCCGGCGTGGTGACCATGTCCTGGGATTGGCGTAATCGTATCGCCATCCCGGTACACCACATACTCCGCCGACGCGGTGAATCCTCTGCGAAGGCTCAGGCCGCGCTTGTGCGGATCGCTTATCTCAGGCACCATCGAGCGCTTTTCGAGTTCCCGATACCGCCAGAGGTCGAATTCGACGTCCACCTTTACCGCACTCGCGGGGAAATGTCGTACTGTGACCGTCTTAACGGATTGGAAACCCTCGCTTGGAGGGGCACACCGATCGCTCGGAAAGAAGCCCTTTGCTGGGGACGACCGATTCTTCGGGCAGAGTTCCGCTACCAACCGCGGCAGTCGCGCTCGAACTTTCTTCAGAACTTCATCCGCGATGAGCGGCGTTGGCGGGCCCAGACCGGGTATTTCGTACCGTATGTAGTATGGTGAATCCGAGCGGGTTGTCAGGTAAGAAGGGCGTGGTCAGGACTGAGTGCAAGTGGCCTGGTCGCACACGTGTGCGAAGATGGCACACCGGACGGACATGTACAGTAGGTTAACACGTAGCATAGTTGTAGGTAGTTGGCATCCCCCACCCCGTGATATTTCTGCCACGTGGGTGCAGGCGCCACCACGGACTGTAATGCGGGTTGCAGCTTGGAGATGCACACTACTTATGCACCTCCGCTCCCCGCCACCCTCCAAACAGTAAAGGGTAAGCACCACCGTCCTAGTCTAAGTATCGTTTCTAAAGCAGACCTGAAGCGTTACTTCGCACGGGATATCTACAGGTTTACAAGCCGTTCGGACTCTTCGCGCGTACCTCGATCGCGCCTGACGTTCCCAACCGCCTAGTCTCCCTACGACCGCCCGGTGCTGGCGCTCGTCTCCACGCGGCACCGTTCCCCGACCGGCCTCGTGTGACACGCAGGCCCCGCTTACGGACTCCGCACGGATCGCGCCTCTAGAAAACTTACACGCCTTTCGGCGCTTTCTCACACCGTACCAGAACACGGAGATTGAGCGCATCGCGCCTGCTCACCGACGTGGTCGGTACGTCAGTCTCCCAGACTGGTGGTCCTCCTTGGAGGCGTGCTGGGGTTGCTTCATTGAGCTGCCCCCAGACTTCATCTATGTAGGGTCGTCGTTCTTGAACGATCCCCAGTCGGGGTGGTGGTCCGTCGTGTTAAGCGAATGGGCCGTCCGCACTGCGGCTTTTATCCTCGCTGAGGCGTACGACCAATACCGATTGTGGTACCTGCCACCGCGTGTGCGGGCTGCGATCCGCCGTTTGGACATGCGCATCCCCCTCGGGGGCGAGGCGAACGAAGAAGAGATGCTGGGCCTCCTCGACTTTGTGGAGGGGGTCCAGTGGGATGAGGTCCCGCTGGAGAACTCCAACGCATTCAACCGCGTCGCGGGTCTGGCCCCGGATTCGGGAGGAATACCGCGCTAGCGGGGGATTTCGTCTACTTCGACCCCTGGGAGTACCACGAGATCAGCCGCGAGGAAGCGGAAGCCAACCGGCATGCGCCGCGTGAAGTCCCGGCCGACCACCCGCGAGGGTATGTCGACTCGAGCGACTATTACCGCGGCTATGTGGATGGTGACCCGATGGTCGACAACGAACCGCAGGATTCGGGTTACGCTCCGATGGAGGATGACGAGTCCGGCGAGGCCGGTGAGGGGTCCGTTGAATACGGTGGTGCGGCTCCATCCGGGGCTGCTGAGGCCGTGCGAACGGATTCCTATCCGACTCCATCGGTGGCGGGCCCGCCCGCAACTGCCGCTGGCGCGGAGCGGGGCGAGGTCATCACGCGCTTCCTTCGGGAGGTGGGGCTTCGCCCTTCCGAGATCTCGGGTGATGTGGCCGCCATGCGGGATGCTTTAGCCAACCGCCTGGGCGGGGGTCCACCTCGTGCGGAGGAATGACCGGAGCTTTCGGTAGAATGTAGGGCGGCGCCACTAGGGCGCCCTTGCCAGTAGTGAGAAATAAAAGAAGAGGGTCGCCTTTCCGACGCCTTTTCCCAAGTCCACTTCTTTCTTTCCGCCGTACCGGCCTTCAACAGGGGTTCCGGCGTTGCAGGGAACCAGCCTAGCCGGGAGTTCCGTTTTTAACGGTGGGCGCTTCGCGCGCGGATCAGGTAACTGGCACGACCACCAACGACGTTGGGATAGCGTCAGCGGTTGCTTCCTTCCCCGCGTTGGGGCATGGACGGAGATGGCGCGTGGCGCCATCAGCCATTCCATTCCGTGTTCACGGTTTATCCCTCTTGGGCGTTTACCAGCGTGGCTGGGAGTGCGGTCCCCGCAAGGCGGTGGTATCGCATTACCGCAGAGCGCGGGAGGTGCTCGATGGGCTCTGGGGTGTCCCACTCCGGCCCGTATCCGTACCAGCGGGTCCAGTACTGGAGCACCCCGTGCTCATCGTTGCTATATCCGACGATCCGGTCGAGGACGTAGTCCTGCACGTAAACTTGCCGGCCTTGCCGGGTGGTGGTGACTCGAGGCTCAGCGCCGCGTGGTGCTGGGCTCGTCTTCGCCTGTTCCGGGTCACCCGGTTTTTCATTCCGCTCTGCGGTTGTTGCCGGGTTGCCGGGGCTGCTGTACCGCTTCGCGGAAGTTGCCGGCGCGGGCGGGTTGTGTTTCCGCTGGGCGGTAGGGGCTTCCCTGAAGTCCGCTCTTACCGCGAGTTTGCGGGGGTCCTTCCGTCTTGGTGACAGTTTGCCGGAGGCCTCCGCTTGATTGGCGGTATGCGGCGTTCCCATTGGTGGGCAGTTTCCGCTGTGCGGTGCGCCGTGGGCGGTGAGTGGTTCACCGTCCCGGTGATCCAACTCCGCGGGGTGGCTGTCAGCCAATGACCGGGACGCCGGGTGCCCATTGGTCCGATCTCCTGCCCGGGTCACGTGACCTTGAGGACGGGTGGTCGGACCGTGGCGGACGGTTGGCTCCGATTGTTCGGCAAGGGAGGCGGTTTTCGACTTGTCGTCGCGCCCCTTTTCCCCCATGGGGTTCGTACCGTTCTCAACGAAGTGGCTCGCTAGACCTGCTTGCGCCGCGCCCGCCGGGGTACCGGTATCGACCGAAACGCTCGGTGTGCGACCGCGAATATGCGGGGAGCCCTCAGTTGCTTCCGCGCGGTGCAGGGCGTCCGTAGGGTCTTGCTTCCCGGCTTCGGGTCTTCGAGCGCCTTGGTCCCCCTTGCGGGGTCGCGTGGCGGTCGGGTTGACCGCCGCGTCCCGCGGGAGCGGATTGGCGTCCGGCGACGATGCCGGTTGCCCGCTCGGGGGCCTTGCCCGGGGTGTCCGGTTAAACTTCCGTTGCGACAGCGATGCTTCCGCGATTGAGCGGGTCCCCTCCCCCTCCTTAGACGGAGCGACGGGTGATGGTGGGCTAACTGCATGGCGGGTATAAATACCGCTGCGCGGCGCCCGTAAGGGTAGCTGGCCGCGAGGGCCAGGTGTTTCCGGCATTGCCGGTGGTTCCGATAAAGTCGGTATATCGGAGAGACCCCGTGAGGGGTGCGGTACCACGGCGGGGCGTGGTGCCACCGTTGTACCCGTGGTATCCGAGTCCGTTTCGACGGGGGCTGATGCGTTTTTCGCCGGCGGCGGTGGGGCGGCTACGATGCGGTCTTGTGAAAGACCTTCGTGGTCGCCGTTCTTGTCCACCCGGTCCGGGGGTTGTAGTACTCCCGGCGAACGAACACGTAGGTTCCCGGCTTGGGCGGTGCCGGTAGTGGTCCGCGTAAGCGGTTATCAAAATCCCGCTTGTAGGCGGCCTGGGCACGTTCCATGGACTTCCGGGCGACCGGTACGAGCTTGGTAAGCCAGTTCTTCCACTTGAGGCGGTATTGACCCACGGATGGGAAAGAGTTGACCCTGTGTTGGGGTTCGACCGCCACTGGCGGGGGTGTCCTGGAGAGCACAAGCTCGAAGGGAGTCAGACCGGTTGTCCGATGAACCTGCGTGTTGTAGGCGTAGGTGATAGCATCAGAATAAATGTCCCACGTCATTGGGTGATCGGATACGTAGGAGCGTAGCGACGCGAGTAGGGTGCGGTTGAAGCGTTCCACCTGCCCGTTTGTTTGCGGGTGGTAGGTGGTAGTAAACAGGTTCTTGACGTCGAGGATGCGGCAGACGTCCTGAAAGAACTTAAAGGCGAACTGCTTACCGTTATCGGATAGAACCTCTATCTGAGGGCCATAAACGAATGCCCAGTGCGTAACGAAGGCGTTCGCAACCGTGAAAGCGGTGATCTTCCGTAAAGGTACGGTGCGCACCAGCTTCGAAAAGCGGTCAGTGATAACCAAGAGGAACTTGTTTCCCTTGCGCGTCTTGAGTAGAGGCCCGAGAATGTCGATTGCGACAAACTCGAGGGGCGCCCTTGCGGGGAAAAGCTTCATCCGTTTGGAGTGCTTCCGGAGTTTCACCCGGTTCTTTGCGCATTGGGTGCAGAACTGCACCGTAGCGTAGCAATCAACCGCCATAGCGGGCCAATAAAAGTCCCTTCGCAGGGGTAGATAAAGTTTTCTCCCACCGGAGTGTCCCCCGAGGGTCGGGTAGTGTGAGAGGTGGAGCACCCTGGTTTGCAGGGTGTGGGGGACCACGATCTGGGATCGGTGGTCCACCGTCCGGACGAGGTAACCGATGTCGTTTACCTCGAACGGGAGGTCCTCTCCACCGTTTAGGCGGGCCCGTACGCGCGTGCAGAACGGGTCGCCGAACTGTTCTCGGATCATCTCCTCGGTGGAGATGGGTACAAAGGTCCCGGGTACGGGTGTTTCATTCTCGCGCGCTGCGAGTAGCTCATCCATTTCCATGGTGTCTTCCCCGGTTTCGGGCCAATCCGACTCCGTCGGTGTTTCCCCTTCCAAGGCAGCACGGGATCTCGTCGACCTCCGGGTCGGCAAGTGCTTCACCTGTCGTAGGTAATCGAGAGAGGGCGTCTGCTTGGGTGTTCTGGACACCCTTCTTGTAGACGACCTCGAAGTTGAATTCCGCTAAGCGGAGGCGCCACCGCATTAAGCGGCCAGAAGGTTCTGCGATGTTCAGCAGCCACCTCAACGAGGCATGGTCCGTGTGTACGGTGAAATGAACGTCCATGAGGTATGGGCGCAGAGTGGATAGCGCCCAGACCACTGCGAGGCACTCCTTCTCGGAGACCGAGTAGTTGCGCTCGTGGACGTTCAGCGTGCGGGACCAATAGCCAATTGGTTTGCGTTCCCCCTCGGGGGTGGTTTGGAACAGTGCGCAGCCCACCTGGTGGTCGCTGGCGTCGGTGTCGATGGAGTAGGGAAGCCCAGGTTTGGGCAAGGATAGGATGGGAGCTGTCGTAACTGCCTTAATCAAGGAGCGAAAAGATTCCGACTGATCGGTGGTAAATGGCGCAAGCTTCGGTGGCTGGCCCTTCCGCAGTAGCGCGTTTAGCAGAGCGGCGATATCCGAGAAACTCGGTATAAACCGTCGATAGACGTTGACCAGACCTAAAAAGGATCGGAGCTCCGTTTGAGTACGGGGCTCCTTCGCCTCGCAGAGGGACTTGATACGAACTTCTTCGATCATTAACCGTCCTGGACGGATGACGTGCCCGAGATACTTCACCGTGTCGGTGAAGAACTCGCACTTCCTCAACTTGAGGGTTATTCCTGCGTCTCGCAGTACGGTTATCACGTCCCGCACGTGGGTCAGGTGATCGTCCAGGTTTCTGGAAAAGACAATGATCTCGTCCAAGTAGACAAGGCACGTGCACCACTTGAAACGCGACATCAGTATGTCTACTGCCCTTTGAAAGGTGGCCGGTGCATTGGTTAAACCAAACGGCATCCGCTTGAAGCGGTAGGAACCCGAGTGGAAAGCAAACGCGGTTTTGTCTCGGTCCTTTTCCCGGACTGGGACTTTCCAGTAGCCCCAGTTATCATCCAGAGCCGTAAACACGGTAGCATCCCCGAGCGAGTCTATACACTCGTCCATGCGCGGAATCGGGTAGGTGTCCCTCACGGTGACGGCATTGAGGCGGCGGTAGTCAACGCAAAATCGCCACGTGCCGTCAGCCTTGAGGGCCAGCACCACCGGTGAAGCCCAAGGAGATTGGGCGGGCTCGATGACTCCAGCCCGGAGCATCTTGTCCACCTGAAATTCTTCCTACTCCCGAGCTTTCGGTCCCGCCCTGTAAGGGGGTTGTGCAACCCGACGTGCGTCTGTTAGCAAGTCTATCCGATGTTCGGTTGTCTTGATCTCACCCAGTGAGCCGTCCCACATTGTGGTAAACTCGCGTAGCATTCCGCGTAAGCGGTCCCGGTGTGAGACCGGTACATGACTCAGGTCCAGGTCCTCGAGGGCCTTGATCGGGTCTATCTTATCGTAGCTCGTAGGCTGTGCCCTGGTGTCAGGTATGGGAACCGACGAGGTCTGAAATGCATCCGTCTTGACGGTTTTATCGAGCGCCAACTGCTGTGCCTCCCCGGAGGTTTCTGCACCGGATACCGGGAGACCATCCTCGGTAGAGGGAGTTATTCCGAGTACTTCGGCAGCCGTCACCTTTGTAGGGAGCATCGCGAGCGGGTGCGGCGTCACAGACCCAATGACTTGGTTCTTTGCCAGCGTCTGGGGAGCCTTTCTCAGATTGGCAACCAACACCCTGAAAGGGGAATTTGGCGTGACTTGCCCGATTCCGTTCGCAACGGTTAACTGAAATTTCTCGTACAACGAGGGCAAGGGCTGAACAACCCGAAGACCGTGTTGACGAGAATTGACTGAAACCATAACCTGGCTCTCCGGGGGTATGGTGACTGACGAGGCAACGCGTAGCTTCGTAGAATCCCGGTTCGCCGGTGTGGGTTCCTGCGCAGCAGGTAGAGGAACGTGTTTCTTCGATGCCCGCTTCAGCGGTTGACGAACAATGGGGACGGTCGATCCGTCCTCAAGTTCCACCTGCTTCAGGCGTGGGCGGATGGCGTCGACAAAACTGTCGCAGTAGTCACATCCCAGTATAACTGGCGCGGCCAGAGAGTGGCACACAATAAAAGTTAGTTTAACCACCATACGCCCTAGCCTGACGACCAGGTCGATCACACCAACCGTTTTCAACGGGTTGTTGTTGGCGTCTGAGACGTCGGGTACCGTTTCAGAACGGATGAGTGACCGCAATGGCGGGGGTAACACCGATTCCACAATAAAGTTTGGCCCAGCACCTGTATCCAGGACAGTGAGATATCTCACCATAAACTGCGTGTGCAGACCAAGGTCAGCGTAAACCTTGTAGTTACGCTTGGCCATTACCAAGACTCTATCCGGGATCCGGTTATTTCTAATCCGTATCCACGGTCGACGCAAAACACCGAGGTGTTTAGAGTCCGCGTCTGCGGTGTCCTTCCTTGTCAGGATTTTCACCGGGGAGCGAGGCATCGGGGCCTCGGGCGTCGTCAGCCTCAACTCTGAGGACGCCTCTCCCGAAGGGGAGACTCCCTCTATTCTTTTCCCTGTACAGGGTCCTGGTCGGGCGGAGGCCCGACTTCCTCGGCAACGAGTGCATGATTCCGTTGCACGGTAGCTACCGCAGGAGTGGGTTGAGATCCACCAGCGTGGTTTGGCGCTGGTGCGGCGCGTGCCGGCTGAGCCGGTTTGTACCGATAATTCGGAGTGTGAGCCAATGCGTTGGGGAAGTCCGTCTTCGCGCGGAGATATGACGTGAGTGGCACGGAGCCCTTCTCCTGCGGGGAGAGGGCTTCGTAATTATCCACCACTCGCGCCATATCGCGTAGCGATAAAAGGCATTGCGGGGAGGTGTGCCCGCGCTCGTAGCACAAGTGGCACACCAACGTCACTCCCGCGTTTCGCGGTACGGCATTCCGAGCATCGGTGTATCTTCCGGGTTCTCGGTTTCCAACCCATCCAGGGCGCTGACTTCGTGTCATTCCGTTCGAGTACGGCATACGGGGGGCCGGAGTGCGGCGGTCATTAAGATAAAAGACCTGCCCGTTCTCCGTGTCCCTTGTGGTTGAGTCAACCGAGCCATCCGTCGTAGACGGTAATTCCGTTGTCGGAATAGATAAACCATCGTGATGGATGACATTCATATTGTCATAACCCTGTTTGGGGATGCCATCCGTCGCAAATGACGGTGGAGAAGAGTCCGACTCAAGCAGCAATGCTTTAGCGGCCTTCGACCGGGTTCCCGGATTGCGTTCACGTAGTGCATCTCCCTCTGCGCGGGGAAACTGTACGAGTTCAAGGTAGGTCACCTTCGGCTCTTGTTCCCTGTAACGGGCGACAAGAGTCTTGATGGCTGGATCCAAGCCATCAATGAACGTCGTACAGCGTTCCCCAGCGGGGTATACATTACCACAACGGTAGAAAGCCTTATTCAGGCGTACCGAGTAATCGGTCTCGAGCTCGCCGGAGCGTTGTCGAGTGTCTCGCAAAGCGAGTATCGCCGCTTGTATCGCGGAGTTGGTTGCGTAGGAACGCAGGAGGTACTGTACGGCCTCGGGCCAGCAGGTCACACCTCCTTCGGAGGCTCGCGATGAGCCCCGAACCGACAAAAACTGATCTTTAGCGACACCCCGTAGAAAGTAGGGTAGCTCCACGTAGGCTTGTCCTTCGTTCATTCCGAGTATATCGGCTTCCGCTACAAAGCGGTGTAGGAAATCCAAGACCAGAATTGGATCATCCCCAGTAAACGACTTGTTACGAAGTGAAAGCTGCATCCGCTTGATGCAGTTTTTCACTTTACCCGTGTCACGCGGTGTCCGACCTAAAGAGGAATCTTCTAGCCGGTAATACCGGTAGGACAGGAGTGTCCTGTACAGAGGGTTGGTGGGCTTCAAGGGTTTGAGGGCCGGATGTCGCCGACCCTTGGGGCGCGACCGGATGGCCCCGTAGGTGGCAGAGGACCGCTTTGAGCGGGAAGAGCGCCCATAACGATCCCGTGGGTCATCGCTCACCGACGAATCGGAACTCTCCGAGTCACTCGGTTTACCGTCCGACTCAGATGATGAGTCGGACGGGTGTCCGTGCTTACGGTTAGAATCCCGGTTCTTCCGGCTCTTCCGGTTCCGCGACTGGGTCTCTCGATGAGAGACAACCGGTCTAGCCGCGTTCGCGGGCGAGGTTAACGTCCTCTCGACCGACTCAAGTCGGCTTCGGAGACGCTCGAAGCGATTCTCCATACCATCTGCGAAGGAAGACGGAGCCCCAAAACACTCGAGTAGTGTATTGACGTCCGACCGCAATACGCGGATATCCTCGGCTAACTCACTTGGAGGGGGGTTAGCGAGGCTTCCTCGTAAAGAGGTGAACTCCCTCGAGAGGGTATTGTGAGCAGCCTGCAGGGAGCGGAGCTGCTCTTCCAAGCGTACAATCCGCGCTTGGTCGACCAACCGCGGAGGCGGAGAAACCACCGTTGCGACGGTCGTTAACCAGGAATCGGGCTGCGGGTCTTCAGTGCCGGTGACCGGTATCTCCCGGGAATCCGGTGTTGGAGCCAAGGCCTGTGGAACATCAGTGTCCCTGGCATCACCGCTTTGGCGGGAACGGCTGCGTGTTGCAGGAGGCTCCATGCTAGGCGGTTTCCTTGGAATTGGCCACACCGTCTCGACGGAAGAATAGAAAGCAAACCGGTGAGACCGGAGAAAACCCGTTAAACGGAAAACAACCTCAGAGAGGACACAAGCGGTCTTGACTTCTACGTCGGGAGACCAATTTGTAGGACAATGCCCCCAAGGGGGAAAACCTACGAAGACGTCCGGATCTTCCTCTCACGAGGTAACCGCCGCGAAAGAGCCCTCCCAGGGATCGGCGCGCAATGCCGGGAGTAAGCCGGAGCCGAACCGTCGCGACGGGCGCAGGGAGGCTGTAAGAAGCCGAGAATATCCGCCGAAGCGGTGCTTGCGTATCCTCTGAGGAGGCAAACCCCACAAGAGTGGCGAGCACGACAGGTGTCAGTGCGAGCCGCAAGAGCGGGAATTGCCCAATGAAGGGGAGAAAAAGGGAAGGAAAATGGGAACGGAGGCAAGAGGGCGAGGTTGACCACGAGTCGTAAGAGGGGACTCGGGAATAGCCGGCACTGCCGGGTGTAGCAAACCGTATACACGGGCGGAACCACGAAAGTGGGAATAGATACCCAACACACGAAGGCTGCTTGAACGTCCAAGGGGGTTGGGAAGCCGTGCACCACGGGAAATCCCTCCGTAAGGAGTTGTATATCCGCGCAGGCGGTTCGACCCAGAGCCAAGACCTGGAAGACCAAGATCACCCTTGTTGGGGAGACTTTACTGGACCGGCGGCCGTGAAGCCGGCGGCCTAAGTACTGTAGTCACCGTAGAATAGAATAAATAAAGTCTATCCTAAATAGCTAAATGTCCGTCTAACAAAAGGGGCCAATCTGGCGGCCACGTGTCGCGCGGGCACTGCGGCCACGTGTATGGCACCCGGTCCCGCCGGTGCATCACCGGCGTTCCGGCCATCGCCGTAAATACGGATTACTCCTACTCATAACGAGGTTGCACGCCGGAGGCTCCGGAAAAAACTTAAGTCCCCAAAAACCTCCCTGGAGGACGTTGCTCTTCAACAGCGTTTCTCTCTTGTACCGGTAGAAAGCGGTAGACATGCCCGGCATACAAGCAATTAAGCTCACTTCGAAGTCCCTCAAGTATACTTTGAATTTTCTTCTTGTGTCTCCACTTTTGTCGTTGTCGTGCGCTTCGTTCTTTGTATCCCCGTCCTGTATATCAGACGCCCCTGACAGAGGAAGCACGTCCCGAATGCCCATCGAATGAAAAGTTGTCGTTGTTTTATATTAATTTTCGTTCCCGTCTCCTTTCTTGCGCAAGTCAGACGTATTCTCCTTAAATTGCTTACAAAGTTTCGCCAACTTGTGAAACTTTCGCATCATTGACTCGCTTATCAAATCGTCGTGCTATTTTCCGAGTTCTCTGGCCGCTTCCCAGTTGCCAGTCTTATCAACCATTATCACTGCCGCCAACCTACGAATTTCCATCACCACCACTAACTCATTCTTAGCGCACATAACGCCCAAAGAGCTGATGAGGCAGTCAATAACCCGAGCTAGTGTTGCAGCTTCCCGGCGGTTCAGAACACCCGCCAAATGACGAGCTTCTACCGAAGCAGAGACCGTCGGGTAATTCGTGAGGGCCTTGCAGAGCATATTTTCCCCTTCAAGACTGTCAACCGAAACATTTTGTTCAAGAAACGGTTTGGTAGCGAACGCAACCCAGAAGTTCTTATTGGACTTCTGTCGCTTCGAATTCATAGCCTTCTTTGCGAGGCTCGAAATTCCCTCATCGTCATCGTCGGACTCTGAACCAGAGTCATTGCCGGAATCAAGAAGAACCCCTTCCATCGCCTGTCTGATGTCGACAAGAAAATCATCTTGCTTTGATTTCTTCTTTGAACTCTTCCGTGACTTCTTTAATTCCATAATGTCTTTAGTCATGCTTTTCTGCGCCTTCTCCAACCCCTCCATGACAGAAAGAAATTTCTGCATTTACTGGGGTGCTTAGTAGCATCTTCCTCGGTGTCAGAATCCGGAAAGGACTCGGACTCGTATTCACTCGAAGATTGACCCTATTTGCCCCCCGTCACGTGTTTAGAACGCCCTATAGGTTTTTTTTATCCGAGACGGTTACAACTTGAGTACTCGCTACTCCCTTAGAAGACCCCGCTTTTGACTCACTCCCTCCGACACTCAGTGGGTATGTTTTATCTTCAATACAATGCAGTAAAACGTCCACCTCATCCTTTTTAGGGATTCTGGAAATCTCATTCCTAAATACACAAAGGAAAGCATTTTTGTTCTGTGACTTTTTTCCAAGGTAAACTTAAAGCATACCCCGAAAAAAATTTATTACGATGCCCAAGTCATCTTCTTCCATTGCCTCGGTTTTCTGCCCAAGAGCCCTGCAGTTTGAAATTTTATTTGTAGAAGGTCCATCACCTCTAAAGACGGTCTACTCATTCCATCTTCGGGACAAGTTGAACCCGTACTGCAAGCTTCTGCTTTTAGAAGGGCCGCTCCTGGCTCAGCGCGCGACCTAAATAGTTCCAGCCGTCACTCCACACCCATACAAGCCAAAATAGGTCTAGGCCTCGTATTCGCCAGGTCCCTGAGATTCATGCCTGAACAACACAATCCGCAGTCACTTTTGGACAGAGCGTTGTGCTTTAAACACCCCCGCCTTGCTTTATTACGCAAAGCTCATAGTACAGAAATTTGAACAATTGTTTTTCAGAAAATCCTTCAAATACTAAACACCAATATCACAAAAACCCTTAATGTCGATATGCAACTTCAAAAAACCTTAAAAGAATCGATTAAAAAACATGCAGAACCCTCAGCCGGATACAAACTTCACGCTTTTTCCAGGAATTTACTGACAATTAACTTGCTCATGTGGAAAAACCCCCTGGTCACCAAACTAAGGAAAGACCTTTCAAAATTTTGTTTCCGGACTCTAACACAAGCAACGCCAGTAACTACCAAGAGACAGCAACCCATACGGTAACTCACTTGAGCTCTGCATTTCGTCGAACCTAGCCTTAAAAAATTAATTTTTACAAGCATACTGAAACTCCCGGCCTTGTAATATCTATAATTTAATTTTCTTAGAAAACTGAAACAAGTCTCAAGAATTCTGAATAACAAACCAACATAATAGGGATTACTGGCCTACGGAGGCCTGATCACTTTCCTCTCCAACAGGGACCTCTCACAGACCTACTCCGTTAGCCAGCCTACTCTGCTCAGTCGACACCACAAGGAGGTGGAGTAAAGCGTTAGTCGACCAAACGCAAAGGATTAAAATTTTCGTCACGTCTTCGGAAATAATAATCCCTACGTAGGCTCTGGATTAAAACATTGCTATAGTTGACAGTTCCGGTGCCTTTCAACTTCGTATTAAGTACTGAGTCCTCACCTAATATGATGTCGAAGTAGTGCACTTCTTCGTCTTTTCAGACGACTCCAGATAAGGTGTCATACGTGTAGTCGGTCCAGAAACTGAAGGAAACTTTTCTCTTTTGGCTTTACGGACGCCAATTGCGCGCGCAACTGCTGCGCAAAATTTACAATTTTGTCGTTTCTCGTTCTTTTTGTCTTTGTTCTATTTGTCTTTGTTCTATTTGTCTCTGACTCACCGGTATGTTTCTTAGTCTTCTCATTTACCTTAATTCCAAGTTTATTGTTCAAATACTTAGGATTTAGAAAAAAATTTACTGTCATGATTTTCGGGGCGACAAATGGCACGTTTAATACCAGAAGTGTTTTGCAATCGAAGCACGTCCAGAGTTCCGAAAACGAAAGGTTTTCTGCTCATCCAGTAAACGTGATGTAGTCGTCTTCCAATTGGTTTGATCTTTAAATAGCGTCTCGATTGCTGCACAAACCGCAGATGATTTTAAAGCTTTAATAGAGACAACAACTGATTCAATTTGCAGTTTTCCTGTTAATGACATCTGTGCAGATTCCAGTTTTGAAATTAGATCTCTCCTCTTATCGATATGTGTTTCCAGTGCTTGAAATGTCGACGAGTATTTCACCGAAACCAATTCACACGTAGTGTTAATGCGCGATGCAGTGTCTAAAGAGTCAAAGCGATCATCAAGTTTAGCGAGCAAGTCGTGCGGACGTCAAATGTCCGCTTGAACAATGCAGAGTGTTTCATTCGAAATTGCTGCAACAATATTTTTACTAGCTGGTTTATGATCATCTATAAACTTTATCTTCTTTTCATCACCCTTGTAAGGATTGTGTTGTTTGCAATGAACACCTAGTTGCTTAGCTTCACACGCCGTAACAACCATGATTTTTCAAATAGGATATCTTCTGACTCAGGTAATGATTTCATTTACACTGGATTAGGATCCCTGGTGTAGATGGTAAACAAGGGATATCTAAAGATGATGTATTGTCTTATTAAAAAAAGGACGAATGCAGTTAAGGAGCTCAGTATTTGTGAAACTCCTTCCATTGGTAGTCTCAATAACCTGTTTGCGCTATTTGCGAGAGTGTGTTGAATGTGAGTAATGAACTGTTTGATAAGTATGTAGGAGGCTCATTCACGGCGTCTTTTATACAGTTGTAGTGTTTCCCGATTGGGATATCTACAAGAGAGTATAATGCTTTGACTATTACTCATTATCTATGTCTGTTAGCTGTCTACAGTTTAAGGGGGCCATGTAAAAGCACAGAATAAATGCTTACTGTCGAAGTCGGGGGAGGAAATAGGCCAAGGTAAATTCAATCAGACGCCTGCCCGTCTATCCAGTTTACTTTGCGTTCCTATCGCGCCTTAAATCGGGCGCATGATCCGCCACTCGCTGGATAACCCAGCGAGTTCGGGAGTTTTATGCTCAAGCGTCACCTACGCTGAACCGCGTAACGGAAGTGCTACCCGCGCTGACGTCCTAGCGAAAGAACCTATCGAGACCATTTTGACTTAGTGTATGCAGCACCTATGCTTTTGTGGCTCAGCACGACACATACCATATTAATATTGGCTCACCTGCCGCCGTATAACAATTTGCGGTGGAGCGCCATCTTTTCCGATGTATCGATGGTTTACTCTACTAGACCGTACGGTTCTGTCACGCAGGTAGCACTCTCCGTGAGGCGCACGCGTGCTCATGACCGATCGGTGAAAGTAGCGATGCGGCTAGTGTCTACTCGACCCTAGAGTATTACAGTAGCCTACGCATATGCTACTGTACGATAGAAAATACCGATGCGGTTACACCGGATCGGTACACGCCCTTGATTATCTTAGTACCTCCTGACAGAGTTCTGGCCTTGTTTTAAGGGGTTTTTGATTGCTACATAACTGGGTTTCTAGTAAATGAATTTGTTCTTAACTCAAGGGTCTGTTGTGACGATGTCTTAGGTTTCAAATGAATCTAAAAACGTTTTTTAGAACATGCGAAAAGCGAAACGAGAACTACTTTGAAGGAGTATGCGCTTTTCTTCAGAGTCCCAAATTACCAGGAGCTACGTTACATCTTTTGCTCTTTCCAAGGTGCAGCGAAAGACAGTGACGTCGCACATTAGAAACTATTGGACACGAAGACGAACAGGAAGGTTTATCTTATTTTAAAGCGTTGAAAGTGTCCCTCTATTCCCCATTACCCCATACGTGCCACTGTAGTATAAAAAAAGAGTAGGCCTCGAACGTTACGATGGATGAACCGTTTCCCGGGCAACAGTTATCCACTTCTTCCAAATCTTTTCCTGTTCTATATTCAACGATCGACAGAGAAGCACCTAATGAAACCACTCTCGGTGCATGCCAATTTCATTCCCAATTTGTATATGCCTCTCAGCCAATGAAGAATAGAAGAATTGATTCGAGTAGGCGTTCTGGACTCTGTACGGAGACAACAAAACACTTTTGGCTTTCTTTAAAAGGAAGGGAAATCAAGATTGATCGCCTCAGGAAAAGAAGAATCGTTTTGGATAAATTATGCTCATCTATCAATGAAAGCCAAACAAGGACCATCTCACGCACGAAATCCAGCAGTTGCTGGACAAGAAAATATCCACGCTGGCAATATCTAGGTTGACATTAACAGCCAGGTGGACACTATGATTTGACATTGAATGTTGTTGGTGTCAATATGATTGGCTTTCGTTTTATATTATGAACTGCTGCCAGCGCATCAGAATAGACAAGATAGCACGGAGCGTTTCGATTAGATATATAGCTCGAGATATTTTTTCTCCAGAAGACAAGGAAACCTTCTTATCGGTACTGCATTCAAGAAAGGGCGAGTGGACCGTTGTCTGGAGACCTTCATTTCATACAACCGTTCTAGATGACCGGTACTTGTACAAATAAACTTGTTCGCCGTGGGGTTTTCGTTTCTATAGGTTTGACAGACTTTCCGCGAGGGAGTGAGTGAACGTTCTCATCTTGATCGGATAGCAGTCGAGAGGTGCTACGTGGGGAGAGAATGGTATGTTGAAAAGAACGGTTCATGCCCAGTGCGAGGAATGAAGAGCCACATCCTCAAACAAAACAAATAGGACAACGACAAACGTTGAATTATTAAAGACCCTTGTCACGAAAACCTCGAAGGAATTTTGGTGTTTGCTTGGAGCGCTTTCATGGTAATAGAGTCTCCTTTAACAATTGCTTCCGACAGTTGACATCTACTCTGCAAGCTTGCAAAATATGTCTTTTGTTCACATTGCCTTCGCTCGAGGCTGTGGGGGAATCTTCGAACCCTCCAAACCCCAGTCTTGGTCGTTGTCTAGAGAGAGTACAAATCGGGCTTTGAATCATTCATAGGCAGGTCCAAAATCAATACTTCCCAATTCTGCGTCCTGCAAACTGTCTTGACTGCAAGCAGTGTTCCATCGTTTTTTGGAATTGGAAACAAGGATAGTTTTCGCCGAGAATATAGAGAGGTCTTCGCACCTTTCCACAGTTTTCTTTTCTTGACACTGTCAATAGAACGTATGATATGCATTTTATAGTACTGAACGATGCGGGAGTTCATACAGAGTACACGAATAGACAGAGGTAGATGGGGGTTTTTGATTCAAACTGATAGCTGTTGAAAGCATACTAAATGAGCCTTCCCGCAGTGAGCGCAATCCTTTGTCGGGATTCTTCGACTTCTTGTCATCTGTGCTCAATCATTGCTTCCTTTTGCACCGCGAAGCATTTGTATTCGCCTCTTGCAAAGAAAATTGGAGAGCACAAACTCAAAAAGTTGGCATGAAAATGGATACTTCACACACAGTATTCACAAGTTCACATAAATAAACGTGTAGTGAATACTAACATTTATTTGAAATGCACTCTGTTTGGTGAAGATGTCGTTTTTCAGAACAGAGCAAAGTTCAAAACTGGAACGCGAGTCACCAATTGTTAGAAATCAGTCGTGACAATCTTCTAAATGGACATTTTTGCCCTCCAGACGATAGGAAGTATCTGAAACACAGGCATAGTGTTTGGAAACATACCTGTCAAAGTTCATCCTCCAAGGCCGACTAGATTCATCGGTTGGCATAAAAGCTGAAGTTCAGCATGAATAGCACAATCTCCATCTCTCGGCTCTCGGCCCTGGAAGCAGAGTCCGTGCAAGCATCACTTCACACGTTGCAAGCAGAACATATGCTACAAGAACGATGAGCTCGTCTCAACCCGCTCGATCTTCTCAGACAACCCAAGAGCCATCTCCATCGCATGCACCCCTTGTCTCAGAACCTTCCCCAGCTCCCTCAAACGGGCATTCACAACAACCCTCTTTGAATCCCCCCCCTACAACTCTTCCCTTCCCGCCACAACCCGAAGCGAGAACATCATTCCCGGTCACAAGGAATGAAAACCACGAGGAAAGCCCTGGATCTCCACCAGAGCTTCAACTACCAATTGCCATTGCAGAGCAAAATGAGACCGGCTCAGCATTACCAAACTGTCAAGATTCTTCCCCTACCTTCGATGATGATGACGATGATGACGATGATGACGACAATGATGACGATGAACGTGATCAGGAGGATAGGCCCAACGAGAACGCTAATCCGCACCCGTTTGTTTTCCAACCTTTTCCACCTGCCGCTTGAGAATTCTCGATCATTTTCGCAAAGCATCGCAGATGTTGCACTCTGCTTAAGGCACGATGATGCCCGGTCTTTTCACATTTGCCGGGCAGACTTGAATAAAACGCCCGGCTTTGCGTGAAGCAGTGTCTACAGGCAGAAATACCAAGGCTTGAGTAATCGCACTAGTTTGGCGAATGACGTGATTCCTATTTGGCTGAGCTATTGGTCACCATCATTTTCTTCTCAGGAAGCAGAACGCGAGCACGGAGTTGAACTATCAGTCATCCCGAGTCGCTCTTATCTTGTTCTACATTGGCAGTTGTTAGTTGAAGCTCTACTAGAGAGTCAAGGGCATTCTTGTGGTTTTCATTTCTTGTGTGCGGGGAGGTTCTCGTCAACGACGGCGGAGACGAGAGAAGGGGAAAATGTAGGGGGGGGGGAAGCGAAGAGGGTTGCAATGAGTGTCGGCTTGAAAGCGGTAGGAGGGTGGAGTGAGGGGGAGGAGAAGCGAAGACAGTAACTGCTACTACGAGGTCAGGCGATACGAGGATGAAGGCGGAGGAGAAGGATGCGGAGGGTACTTTTATATCTATCTAAGTATGTTTGCCGATCTAGATGGAGGGGGGTGTGTGAAGGTGTAGTTTGTGCTTACCGTTATCGAGATTCAGATTATAGGGCGTAGGTGAAGGTGCTCCCGCAGAACTTACCCTAACTAGAATTCACAACTATCTCGACAGCTTTTCCACGTGGGGAAGAAATAGCGGGTCATGGAGCATTTGGTTTTGTCGTATTCATCGATGACGAGGGGTAACATTATCTCGCTAGATACGGACGGGCCCTCTCTGGATATGGAAGATATGTATGTGCCACACAATGGAGGCGGGGGTTTCTTCTCTTTTGCAAGCTTTCCTGCACGACTCGAAACGGCAAAACATGGAAACGAAGTGAATTATGACATTAAACGAGGCGTCGAAAACACGTTGCGGGCTGTGGCTCACAAGTATGAACGAAGAAGTAGACTTGGAATCCATATCTCGAAAGCATGCCGTTGACGGGTTTGCACATGGAAAGGATTTGATTGCTTGATTACGCCTTCTCCGCATCATCCATACTCTTCTGAAGACGGACGTTAAAGACGTTTTTCATCGCTTCAAATCTGCATTCATGTATCTTGTGTTTTGTTTTTGATAAAAATAGATACATTCATTCGCGGACGTTTAGACAATGCAGGGAGTGGAGTGTCTGGTAACGATGTCTTGTTTGAAGCGACTAGGCGCATGATTCCGTCAAAAAGAAGATCTAGATTCGACCCACGTCGCGACGGTTCTGTCTGATTCGGAATCACTGGTTCAAACCGCCCGTTTCTCCTCAAGCATTGTATGCCATGTATCCCAGAAAAGACCTTCAACTATGGACGCTTGTCTCTTTTCTCCTGTCCAGGTCAATGAACGTGGCTTGCGCAAGGCGTCAGGACTGTTGGAAGAGATTACACTGAAACAGTAAGTTACGTCGACAGGTTCAAAACTGGCACATACACAACGCATACGTGCTCGGTAACATTTGTCAACGTCAAAAAATTTTGAAAGCGGGGGGCTTCTTCAAACATGTTCCATGGCATTGAGCTGGACGTGTAGCATCTCGCGATTTGCCAAGTGTAGCTTGGTAGTGTAGCTTGGTGGATTTTTCTCTACATACTGTATACACTACCGGCGTTGTTTCTAGTAGGTGTGTACTATCTAGCTAGAGCGCATTTTGGAAAGTGTGGAACGCCGTTTTGATTGTACACCGGTAGCTAGCTAGTACCTTGTCGCTTTTCCGTGCTGACTTGGCGATTTGTTGTTTTATGAGCGACATAAAAATGGAATTTTCAAGAAACGATGATTATCGAGATAGTGATGTGAAGATTTTGCACCTGAGCTATGGTGCCATGGGTGGTTTCAAAAAAAAAAGTAAATAAGCAAACGTGTTTTACATGGGAATTGCACTTGTGTGTGATGAATGGGCAAAAAGAGGGGCGCGTGTTGGTGTGGGGCTCTAAACGGTGTGGCACGAGAGGAAGAGCTTCTCGAAAGGCGGTTTTTTTAGCACTGTGAGGGGTCATATGAATTGAGGGCGTGTGAAATAGAAAAGAGTTTGCATATGATAATACTCATAAAAAGTGGATAAAAGGTTGCAGGGCAGGCGACGTAGTAAAAATGAGAGTGGGAAATAAATAGTGCAAGCGAAGGCAAGCAAGTTTGCAAATGGGTATATATGTAACAAATAGAAATATAGGTTTAGATATTATAAACAACACGGAACAACAGAAATGAACATGTCATGGAGGTACGTCGAAGGGGCCGTTCGAAGACGTGCACTCCAAGCGTGGCACCATGTTATGCACAGAGATGGGCAAGTAGCAAAGATAAGGGCATCTACATCACATGGCGGCGAGGCGACATTTTCCAACAGCGGAAACACATGCTACATGAACGCATCGTTTCAATGTCTTGTGCATTGTCGTGAATTCGTACTAGAGCTTTCAAAAGCAGCTAGAAGGCATCGCGAAGTAGTTGCAGAGCACTCGCGCTTTTGCGTGATATCGGAGCTAAACAAGTTGTTCCGTCGGTACGATGAGGCTTCGTCAGGCGAGGTACTTGAAGCTCGGGCGTTCGTGCAGGCGCTGAGTGAGATCGGATCGCAGCTGAAACGCGGACGTCAGGAAGATGCAAGCGAGTTTATACATTTTCTACTACAAAAGCTACAAGACACACAACAATTCGGATGTGACGACGCGCAGCACGGCACACAACAGACAGCAACAACAACAACAACAACAAGCTCTCGCACAGTGGTAGAGCGTTGTTTCAGCGGCACATGGACACACACGAAAAGGTGCTCGCACTGCGGACACACGCACAGCACGCAGGAAACGTTCCGCCAACTCACAATAACAGCACGGCCCAACCGGAGCATTCAGAGCGCGCTGCACTCGCCCCGACGCGCATCCGGCGATTCCACGCGGCGATGCGCATCGTGCGGCGTGCGCGGCAGCTACGCAACGCAAAGCAGTGTGACACGCGCGCCGCGCGTGCTGCAAATCGTGCTGGCACGCGTGTATTCAAACGCAAAGTGCCACGAGTGGGTGTCGTTTCCGATGAGTCTTTCGTGCTTCCACGCGCAGTACGCCTTGGTGGGCTTGGTGGAGCACGTGGGAGGAGACGCGCGAGGCGGCCATTACGTGGCATACGTGCGCGACGCGCGCGGCGTCTGGCGACTCAAGAACGACGCGCGCCACTCGCGCGTGCAGCCGTCCCACGTGTTGCAGCGCTGCGCCAGCGTCCTCTTCTACGAGCGCCTCTCCAGTAGCTAGTTGCAGCTAGTAGCAGTAAAACAGTTCACCAGTCTTTCACTTCTGTCCACGTGTTACCACTGTTACACGTGCACACATGTCACAATTGCACCACTTCTGTCCACGTCATACAGGGCTGGAAGCTCTGCTTCCTCTAGCTAGAGGATTGCTAAAGTGCCTTCGTGAAACTTCGTTCGTCCCCCCCCCCAACTTCGCCCCGCCCGCCGCCATGCCCAACAACGACGACGCTGAGCTGCGCGCAGTGGAAGCGGCGCTCAACACGCTCATGCTGGCGCACGACGAGCGCGCGCTGCAGCGCGTCGTCACGCCACTGCTACCAGCGCTACTGTCCGCGCTATCCACGCCGTCGCCGCCAGCACGCGCCAAGTGCATCCAAGCGCTTCACCACATCAACGTGCGCATTCGCTCTCACCCAAATCTCCATCTTCCCTTCGAGGCGGTGTTAACAGTCGCAACAGCCCCAAACGTCGCCCCGCTCACCGCCAACGTCGCCCTGCACGGCGGTTATCTTGCGCGTTGTTTCGATCGTTTGTCCGCCCCGCGTCGCGCCGCCGCGCTTGCATCGCTTGTCACTTCTGCCCATGCCGTTGCCGCCGCCGCCGCCGCCGCCGCCGCCGCCGCCGCCTCGCACAACGCCGAGGTGCTACATGTGTTGGCGCTGCGCGCCCTTTCCGAAGCCTCCGCCCTCACCCCGACTTCTGAGACGTGCGCCCTGTGGCGATTCATTGCGCAGTGCGATGCTGCTTCCGTCTCGTCTTTCTTCTCGTTTGCGCTCTTGGTTTTGCGCGCAAAGATCAACTTGGCGTTGGACCATTCCGCGTTGCAGTCTGTGTTGTTGGCCATTGTGCGTGTGGCCTCCGAGTACGCTGCCGCCGACCTCACCCGCGAGAGCGCCGCTCGTGTGTTTCCTCACTTTCTCGTCGCCGCTGGAACTGCCTCGCGCACCGCCCTCGTCGCCGCTGCCGAACACGCCATCAAGCGCGTCGACACTTGTGACCTTCTGGCTGCCGCCGATCCCTCCATTGTTGCCACTCTCTTCCAACTCTTCAACGATACGCATGCCGACATTCCGTTGCGCATCGTACTTCTTGGTAAAGCTCTCTTGCGCGTCACGCTTTGCGCAAGTTGTTTCCCCGAGGTGTTCGACGTCTTCAACCACAGCTTGTTCACCCCGGGTATTCCACCCCGCCTCTACGCTCTGGGCATGCACTTTGTCACATTTGTCATTACCAACTGCGAACTCGATGTCTTGCTGTCAAACTCCACCCACCTTGTCACCCTCATGTTGAAGCTCGTCAACAACCACACCGACGGCGCCCCACCCTTCCCCGACACACTACGCGCCTTTGCCTTCACCGCCCTCTCACACTTGGCATTACGCCTGCCCTCCCTCATTCAGCACCAAAACACCCTTTCGTTGCACCTCTTCTTTTCCGCCTCCCGCTCCCCAACACACCCGCCACAGCTCCGAGACGCCGCCTCGAAAGCCCTCGTCACGCTGTCGCGCATCGTGCGCATCGCACCGTCAGACACCACCCAATTCCGCACCACCGTGCTCACTGCTCTTATGCAAGCCATTGCGGATCACCATGACATATCCATTCCTGCCAGGGCCGCAGCCGTGCACTGGGCGAACGAGTGCTTTTCTTTCCAAGACGCCCACGCCCGCTTAATTAATATCATTGCCTGCTCAGACAACAGCCCCCGCGTAACGCAACTGGCCGCCATCGGATTGAAACCGACAAACGTTCCGAGAGAACCCTTGATCGCCGCTCACAAATCTGCTGTGACTACCACGTTTCCCGACTTTGGTCTCATTGTCAAAGTATACGCCGATCATAGCCAGCACCACAAGCTGCACAGCAACTCGGTTGATGCGTACCTGCAGTTTTCGCTCAAATGCATCATTCATCAACTTTCTCCGCGAACCCGCATAGAGCTCATTCCGGCAGGTTTAGTAGACGCCTTTCTTCACGCCAATGCATCAATTCTCAACGCGGTAAAAACAACGCTGAGCACTGCACAACAAGTCCTCATGCATCCGCAGCCGAACCAAAACCGCAACTTGGAGACATCTGCGCTTTGCATTGTTCTGTTTGCTTCCAAATCTGTCTCGCTCAGGAGACAGCTTGCCGAAACGTTTCGTCCCAGAATCGATGACTTGTTCAAACTGATTCAACGAAAATCTGCACTGGGGGATGCTATCGTCGCGCGTGCGCTCTCTATGCTGGTGGGTATCTGTTCCGATTGTCTGTCGGTGCATGAGATTCACCAGTTGATACAACGCTTTGCATCTGGGCTACAACCCAATCCATCGGGCGTGGCTTCGGGCAGACACGGCGAGGACGAGCGCGTTGCGAGAATCATGGCTGTAGGGCAAGTGATATGCTCCTCTGCGAGGCGAAAAGATGTTGTGTGGGACTACTCGGAGAAAACACCAATCGCCAACGTTGCGGCGCATGTCTCCAAAAGAGTAATGCTTCCGGTCGAATCCTCCGATGTTGTCAGGGCTGCCGCATGTGCTGCATTGGCGGATATCGGAACCAGAAACATGTTACCTTTGTCTTTATCGTCGAGAGAGAAGGTTATCTCAACGCTCACAGGTATTTTGAAGCTATCATCCTCTCCGTCAAAAGTGGTTCAAGCTGCGTCAAATGCACTTGGAAAGATCTGCGTTGGCGAACCCAGAATGTCCTTTCAGCGAAAAGCAGTGGAGGCTCTGCTCCATATTTGCCGCGAACGGAAAGAAGAGGACATTCGGTTTACGGCTGCCGAATGTCTCGTACGATGTACTTCTGCGCTGGATGTTCCGTCCCCATCTGCTCTCGAGGAGTCAAATACAAGTTCTTCGAATGCCACGGGCACGGCGACAGAGTCGAGCGAGTTGCAAAGTATAACTAGAATCAGAGAATATGGCTATCATGTCGGAGAAAGGATTTGTAATGATGGGGATCAAAGTAGAGCTTCCCTGTTACCGGAGACAATCAAAACCATCATGTCACTCGTCTTTGATGAGAGGCCCAACGCCCGCGCAGGGGGCTGTGTTTGTCTGTTTACTTTTCTCAAGCTGCTGGCTGATGTGTCAGAGATCGACAAATACACCTTTGCTACTCCCGCTGATGAAGACCGTTTCAAGAAGGAGCAAGAATTGCTTCTAGATCTTCTACCAGATATACAGAGGGCTTTCATTGTTCTCCTTTCAGATCGTTCAGACTTTACCCAACAGCTGGCCTCTTGTGGCATTGCGTTGGTATACAATATATGTCCTCCTAGCGATCAACAAGAACTAGTTCGAAATCTTGTCCGATCCTTGACCTCCAGCAAAAGAGCTGCGGCAACGGTTCCGGGAGATCAAGGTGTCTTGCTGGAACTCAGTGGTGTAGATGTTCAATCGAATCCCACTGGTGCGCGGTCCGCTACTTACAAGGAACTCTGCACCCTAGCCCAGGATATGGGTCAGCCCGAGCTCGTGTACAAGTTTATGGATCTTGCAGGGCATGCGGCGTTGTGGAATAGTCGCAAGGGCGCTGCATTGGCCGGAAGTGCGCTTCTTAACAACCAAATTGCAGCTGAACAGCTTCGACCACACGTGAAGGGTTTACTGCCGAGGCTGTACGTTTACTGCCATGATCCGACAGAAAGCGTCCGTATTGCAATGGGATCGATTATTTCTTCAGTTGTGAAGGCGTCCGGTCATGGATCCGTCTCGGAAGCTGTAAAGGCGAACTTGCATTCCGTAACAGAACATTGCATAAAGTCAATGGTATCCAGACAATGGCGTTCTCGTGAGGCTGGCTGCGGCGCTTTGCGGGATGTACTTGTCTCACGTACGTGGGATGAAGTGAAAGATTCCTTGAAGGATTTTTGGTACTATACGCTTCGAGCAATGGATGATATCAAGGAAAGCGTCCGAAAAAGTGCTCAAGGAACTGGTAGGGCGCTTTCGGAACTCTCAATCCACCTATGTAACCCGGGATATACTGGTGAGGAGAACTCGTCCCAAGCAGTTGAAGTGGTTCTGTCAGTGCTTATGTCGTCCTTTACACATAGTGCGGATGAAGTACGAGCGCTGGTGTCAAAGACTCTATCCGAAATCATTCGACATGGTGGAGCGGCATTGCGATCGTGTGTACCAGATTTGATTTCAAACTTGCTGGAAGCAGCGACGGAACTCGAGCCTCAAATCCTTAACTACGCAGAATATCATGTAGAATCGCCCGAAGAATTGCAGAATGCTCGAGTCAGTGCTGCAAGTATGTCCTCATCTTCGTTGATCGACTCATTGGAAAGACTAGTAGGACAAGTTGACGAGTCAATTGCGGCTGAAGTAGTCTCAAATTTAGCACGCTTGGCGCGTATAGGAGTGGGTATACCCACACGCGCCGCGACGGCGAGGTTAATCTCTAGCATCTTACAATCCAGAGCGGTTGTGTTGGAACCGTATGCTGGGAAGCTTTTATTTGCAGCTGCCGGGGCTGCAGGTATGGAACGCAATTCGATGCTTCGAAAGTCGTGGTGCAACGCGGCTGGCAGAGCCACAAAGCTGTGTCAAGTGGACGAAGTTGGAAAGTATGCACAGCAAATTGCCAAAAAGGCTACGTCAGAGGATCCACGCGACCGTGCGCTTGCCTCATCCCTCGCCGCTGGATTCTGGCGAATGGCACCCGATACTGCTCATCAGCATGCGAGCACGATTCTGCCTTGGGCATATGTGGGGCGTCGCGAAACAGATGACGATGCTGGAGATGCCAGTAAGAACTGGAAGGATGTATGGAACGAAGGAGCACCAAGTACGCAAGCTGGTCTGAGGTTGTATGCAAAGGAGATTGTTGAAATTTGTGAACAACGATTGACGACGTCTGCTCAATATCGGGTGAAAAGAAGTGCTGCTGCGACGCTGGGTGACCTGGCCAACGCCTCGAATGATACAGTAGATGTTCAGTACATGTCCAGAAGCGCGAAGGCGCTTTTAGCTGTGCTGCCCGGACATATATGGGAAGGTCAACATGTGGCTGTTGAGGCTATTGGATCCCTGGCTGATTCCTGTGCTAGCCCGTTTTTATGGAAAGGATGCGGGGGAGGTACAGTCGTGGTTCTGGCTCTTCTCTCCGAGTCGCACCGAGGCAAGAAAGAGTACCGAATCGCAGCGATTGATGCAGCTAACAAAGTCTTGATTAACACCCAAAATACTGTGAGTATGTATGAAGAAGTAAGAGCCCACTTGTCAGACCTGGTGTCTCCGAGCTCTTCAGATATTAGTGCGAGTGCACCGAACATATCTCGTATGGTCTGGGAAACTGGATCCGATGCAGATGCTGTTGATGCCCGGAATAAGGCACGAAAGGCACAGAAAATGCTCTGCAAAGCAGGGATTCATTGCCTCGAATCTTCCATCTCTAACAAGACGACCCCTGAGAGACAAGAACAGCATCTTCAAGATTTGCTTTGTGTCTTTGAAGACCTGATGCAAAACGATTGGGATATACGACTGAGCGTTCTCCAGGCTCTGCAGAGTTTATCTAGACGGTTATCAAAAGGTGAGCTGCAACTCGGTGGCTCGCGAGAACGGAACGAAGCGCTGACAAAACGAATGGTGAACCTCGGCAAAGATGGCGTTCATGAACCGAAGTATAGCATTCTGAAACAGACTGGTTTGTCAGTTCTCGAAAACCTCGCGCAAATGGTCAGCAATGTTAGCGCGATGAAGGAAATGATTGGCGAAGAGACGCTGACTCAGATCGCGCAGTGTAGGAATGAAGACGCAGAACCCGGTGTACGCTCTGTCGCGAAAAGACTGTGTGTCGTCTGTGAGGTTTCTTGATGGCAGTTTTTGTGTGTATTTCAGATTATGTGCCAAGTTCACGACTAGAAGGCCTCGATGCCCTGCAGAATACTCCACCTCCATACCGCCATATGGTACGAAGAGAGTTCTACTTTCTTGTTTCTCATTTTACTGGGAGAACGATCGTATCTATTCCTCAAGCACTTGAATCAGTGTGCTCGAAACAAAGGCTTCCGAACATTGAAGCTTTGTACAATTTTGGGGGTTTGCAATTCATTTGTCCATGCGATGCGCCCAACTGAAAAGCACAACGCTCTAACTTCGATCAGCGCTCGTAGAAGCTTCATATGTTAGGTATTTAGGGTGCATTTCTCAAGCTGTATAAAGAACTAAAGACTTATTAACGTTGGGTAGAAATGCTTGTCATTGTTCAAGGGCATCACACTGCGCGCTGCTTAACGACTGCTGAGCTTTCCGTGCCGTTCTGACGTCTCCGGAAGAGTTTCGGCTTCAAGGTCTCGCGTTCTGAAATGTCCTTACACCATGCGACCGACCTTTCGCGCTGCCAGATTCATTTTGTGCACATGGTACACACCGGCCCCAAGCAGACCCTGAATTAGCAAAAACATAATGAGCGTACCGCTTCCGCTGGATGTTTGCTCGGTAATACTCTCATGATGATCTATCAATTCCTCGTGCAGCTCATCGTGGGAATCAGAGATGCCATGCGTCTTCTCCCGCAACGTGCGCAACGAATTATGAAGGCCTTGCAACTGACTCGAAAATCGATCAGCGGCGTACGTCAAGTCTCCCGCAGTTTCCTTCAGATGACGTAAGACGGCCACCAGGTCAGACATGTCACCCTTTTGCTGTCCCATCTCGCGGATAAGATGGCCTGTTACGTCACGCACACCCTCCAACCTCAGCTTTGTCTCCTGAGCTTCGTGGTCGCCAAGCCCTTTGAGCATTGAGGAAAGAGAGTTATACACCTCGTAGACTTGTAAATCCAACGAGCCCGACAAGGACGATGTAGCATCCTGTCCACGATGTATACGTGATTCTGGGTCGGGGTCGGTCTTGTGCTGGGGCTGCTCCGGTGGCTTCTCATTAGCAGCAGTGTTTCCAGAACTTGGCGGTGGATTTGCGCGGGAGCTGTCGATGGATTGTTTTTGTTGTTGCTGTCTTTCAGTCGATGGCATGCTCCCGTACTGCTGAGAATAATAATCAGAATGATATCCTTGTCCACTATGTGCAGACTCGTCGATAAAAACAGAATCATGTACCTCATGAAGCGCAAAGAAATGCCCCGTCTCACCGGCAAACGAAAAGTAACCCCCACCTGAAAACGGTAACTGCACGCCGGATACTTTGAAACAAGTGTGCCATCGCTGTGGTGCCCGCGGGTTCATGGCAACACCGACATGAAGATTGCCATCTAACAGCTGTACATACACACGAACCGGGTGATTCATCTCCAAGGCGCAGCCTTTTGTGAGCTCAGTATCGGCGCCATCGCTATCAGGGTTCCACTCTTTGGTACCATCCGACACATACGCGTACAAGTATGGCACATTTCTCGTGCGTGAGTTAGAAAAAGTATCAATAATAATACCCAAGCCAACAAAGGTGTGTGTTATTCCCATGGCAGAACCGACTGTTGGTCTGTCCTGCGTAAAGAAGAAGCCCATTCCATCAGCCGGTTCATGACTATCTTGAGCAGTATTGATCTCAACGTCAAAGTAACCATTGAAATTCTGTGACTCGGTAGCAATGGCATTATAAAACACTCCCTGATTGGCCTGGCTTCCCGAGGTCAGGCGAACGATATCACGGCCTGAGCGACTGCGAGTGATGATAGTGGTTCCCAATTGAAACCATCCGTTGACAGGATCGTTGTATGGACTTGGCTCATACGGCTGACGAAAGGTATGATCTGGATCACCTGGGCCTAGGTAGGGAAACTGAAACAGTTGGGGGTTGCTTTTTTGTCTCTCTTCCTTGGAGACGTGCGAAATGCATAAAGGAATCCACAACCCGAGCAACACGAAAAGGAATTTGAGCGCCATAGCTGCTACTGTTGGGCAGAACAGGACAAAAGAACGGCACACGATCGCTCGCGCCCGGGATTGAAGAAGTCAAGACTCAATCGCAGCACACTGGCAGTTTCCAGACGGGTGTGGAGAGAATGGCAAGCCGAATCAGGAGAGGTGTGAAGAGAGATACGGAGAAGGTGACAGGAAATTGGCTCGCCACGACGCGGGGGGGGGGGGGGTGGGGAGGCAAGCGAGGTTGTGGCAAAGGAGGCGGGAAATCTATAAAATACAGTACATGCAGGAAGAAAGGCAACGAGGCCATAGCACAAAATTGTATTGCTGAACATGTTGACTGATGCAAGCAACACGCGTACACGAAACGAGGATGCGTTCATTGTTGCGGCTCGACGCGCGCGCAATGCACCACGCGAACCGAAACAGGCTTCCTGACAAAGGCGCCGCCGTCAGCGTGAAGCGCTTCCATCTGAAAGAGCACCGGCAGCCCTTCTACAACGCGTCCGAATGCGACGTACTTTCCGTCCAGATAGCGACTGTCGCCGCGTCGGGTGGTGATGAAGAAGCGACTATCCACCATGCCGCCCTTGACCACCATGGACACGATGCCCGGTATTGAGTGCGAAATGCGGAAATTCTCGGCTGGCAGCGATCCGGATGGCGTCGCTGCTTGTCCTGACTTGCCCTTGTTGCGCAGCACATCGCCGAGCTGAACTGTCAAGCCAGGCACGATACGATACACATTGGTGCCGTCATACTCATGCCCGTCCACTAAGCTGAGAAAGTTGTGCACGGTTTGCGGAACCACAGTGCCGTACAGAGCGATTACAACACGCGCAGTACGCTCCTTCGAGAGCTCAAAGTCCACGTACACCCGGTGCGTCGCAGGCGGCTCGCTGGTCAGGGGGTCGATGTCAGCTTGTTGAGGCTCGCATGTGGCGGCGGGCGCGCCGTGAAGCAGCGCAGTTGACAGCGTGGTGAGCAGCAGCGCGCGTCGCGAGAAGCGGGAACAATAAGAAACATCTCTGGCTTGGGGACCAATGCGGATTGGCTGCGAAGAGGGGCGGCTTGCACGCACGATTCGGAATGAGGGGGCGGTGATGAAGAAGGCGACCATCGCAAAAAGCTGTCGCGGGTGATTCCCGAGCCGCGCGCGCTCCCCACGCTGACAAGAATTAGAAGAATGTGATCTGCGAGCGCTTGCAACGCGTCAGTACACGTGCCGCTGCCGCTACATGGACGCGGGACGCGTGACGCGTGCGCGAGTCCGCATCAGCGTGTTCAATCTCACGTTTGCCAACTGTGTTGTGAGTTTGCGCCGTGTGTAGTTATCATCTCGCTGCCTTTGTTCACGGCGTCCTTCTCCCCACGTCGCGTTCTCATCTCCTCTTTCGCGCCCAGCCCTCCGGCTCGGTCTCCTGCACGACGCTCACCTGCTCAAACCATCATGATTCATGTGCTTTACGCCTGTTACTTTCTGCTTCGTTTGTTGTTTGCCAATCCTTTTGTTCCATGTCTCTCGACCTACTCCCCAACAAAGCACCTCATGTTGGTTTTTCTCGTTTTCACTCCCTTGCCCTCCTTGTTTCTTCTTCCCATTCGAGGAATTGTACTTTCATATTGCGCTCTGGCCTTGTTTGCTTTAAGATTTGCATATCGCCCGCCCATCTCACTTGCTGATGTTACTCTCTGGCGCCGTCTTTTCTGGCGCCTTGAAATTCCGCTGTACTTTCTCCTCCTCACTGTTCTGAGATTTCTGTCATCTACTGCAAGTCGCCTTGACTCCGTGTTGTTCATCCAAGCATTCTTTGTAGTATGTATTTTCATCACCAACCTCGTTCTCCGAGCACGAAACCAGTCTCTCCCACTGTCGTTCAAAACGTTCATATACTTAGTTCTACGCGAACGAATCCCGCCTGCACAGCCCATGTTGACTGTACCTCCCACTGTTTTCAACACTTCTGCTTTTAGCCTTCTTTCTTTTCAATGGGTTACTCCCTTGATTTCTACTGCCTTTTCACGACCTCTTCAACACGACGATATCAATCCATTGCACCCTACACTTTGCAGTCACGCTTCTTCAAATAGGTTTCAATCAGTCTGGAATGCACAATTTGGTCAGTCATCCAATGAAAGACCACCAAGTCTGGTTCGTTGTTTGCGTATTACCTTCGGTATTCCACTCATCATTGCAGCTATTCCAAAGTTATTCGCTGAGATTACAAACATGTTCACTCCCATTTTACTGCGCTCAATCATTCAATATTTGCAATCACAATCTCATCAAACTACATCGACAGCACATGGTTTGTACCTTGCCTTTTATTTGTTTCTGCTCAACATGTTCAGCACAATCATGGCACAACAATTTTTCTTGCGAGTGTATGCCGCGAAAACAGCACTTCATGGAACTCTTGTTCACTCATTGTTCCAAAAGACTGTCAAACTTTCACCCAACTCTCGATCCCTGTACGAATCTGGTCATATTCAAAACATGATGTCCACTGATTGCCGAATTGTTTCTTCAGTTGCGATTTACATGCATGAACTTTGGGCGGCGATGCTTCAGGTTTGTGTCACGCTTGTGTTGTTGGTTCAGTTACTGGGATGGGTACCTACCGCTTCTTGCTTATCGCTAGTGCTGCTGGGCATTCCCTTGCAGTCTTACATCATTCAAAAGACCACAAAGCTGGCTAAATCAGTCAGTCATATGACGGATCAAAGGGTGAATATCATATCCGAAGTCATCAAAAGTATCAAGCTTATCAAACTTTACGCCTGGGAGATTCCTTTTCTTCGTCGCATCGATGATGCAAGGCTACAGGAACTTCAAACACTTCGCTCTGTTCACTTCCTCAACGTATGGAATTTCTTAGTGACATCCGGCTTGTCGACCGCCCTTACTGTCGTTGCGTTTGCTGCGTATGTAGCCTTAGGGCACCCGCTTGATGCTGCAGTTGTCTTTCCAGCCATTGCCCTGTTCGATATCATGTGGCCTGCTATGCTTTACTTTCCAAGGGTTCTAGTTAATCTAGCGAAGAGTATCTCGTCTTTGTCGCGTTTGCAAAAGTTTTTGTCAGCTGAGGAAGTCCATGATGCAACAAACCACCGCAACCAACATAATCTTACCGAAATATCGAAGAACATTGCTTTTGATTTCAGAGAAACAGTTTTCCGGTGGGGCAGGGATGATTCCGCTGGGTCTCTTTACACTAACAGTTTTTTTATTCCCGAAGGCTCTCTCGTTGCTGTAGTCGGATCCACCGCCGGTGGAAAAAGCACTCTGCTTGCCGGTATGTTAGGAGAATTGGATATAGTGTCGGGCGAATTCTTTCAAAGCACGTCACCAAAGGTTTCCTTCTGCGACCAGGTTCCATTTATTCCGAATGCCACTGTTCGTGACAACATACTCTTCGGAAAATTGTATGATAAGAAGCTGTATGAGACCACAATATCTGCTTGCTGCTTGTTGCCGGATTTCCGCAACCTTCCCGCTGGGGATGCCACAGAGATTGGCAGTCGCGGTGTGAACCTGTCAGGAGGTCAACGTGCGAGGGTGGCTCTCGCGCGTGCGGTGTACCATGAACCCGATATCTGTCTGATGGACGATCCTTTAAGTGCAGTCGATGCTATCGTTGGCAGGCATCTGTTTGAGAAATGTTTAGTATCTCAGATGCGAGGGAAGACCAGGATTTTGGCGACAAACCACCTGCATGTAGCCGCAAGTCAACATGTGGACATGGTAATAGTTGTACATGATGGCTGTGTTGTCGAAACAGGACCTAGATCATACCTTTTGCGAGATCACAACTCCGAGTTTTCGAAGCTTCTCAACAAGTCTAAAGTGACCCCGTATAGAGTTGTAGAAAGCGCTGAATTGGGTGCCGTCTCCAGACAACAGAAATTTGAGGAAAATCTAGCAAAAAAGAGTCCAGGCGCTCATGGCGTTACCCTTGAGTATTCCACAACGCCCTTAATCAAAGACGAAAAGATGAAACTGTTGCCTAAACAACAAAATGCTAACTGCGAAACAGTTGAGAATGGAAAGTTGACCACGGAAGAGACCAAAGAAGAAGGCGCAGTCAAAGTTCATTACTTACTGGACTATCTTTTGAATATGAACTTGGTGCAATGGGTCCTTCCGATAGCGTTTTTTAAGATCATGGAGCTCACGGTAGCGGCGGGCGTTGACGTGTGGATGAGCATATGGAGCGAAAACTACAGAAGAGCTTCCGTTCAGTGGTACATGTTCGTGTTTATGGTCCTTGGAAGTACATCTGTCTTATTTGGTGGTGTTTCGGTCTTTTGTTTAGCATCCGGTTCTCTGAAAGCGTCGTTAAGAATACATCGTCAGCTAACTCTATCCGTTCTGAGGGCCCCTATATCCTTTTTCGATACAACACCTGAAGGCCGTTTAATGAACAGGTTCAATAACGACATCGATCGCGTTGATACCGAAATTGCTTTCAAGGCAAAGGATCTATGCAGTTTATTGGCACTCATGACCATCAGGTTTAGCCTGCTGCTTTGGGCGATTCCATGGTTCGTCCTGGTACTCGTTGCCATAATCTATGTTCTCTGGATCATACAACAGTATTTCCGACGGGCTACCGTGGACCTAAAGCGCTTAGAAGCACTGTCATTCAGTCCACTATATTCTCATTTTGCTGAAACAATTGACGGAGTAGTGACGATTCGGGCATTTAAGGACTTGCCCCGGGTCGTATACGCCAATTCAGTTCATACGGATCTTATGCTAGCGAACACGTATGCAACAACATATGCAAGGCGGTGGCTCTCGATGCGCATGAACACTGTTGGCTGTTTGCTCACACTCGTGACGACCATTGCCCTCATGAATTCACCATCATCAAGAGTTTCACCGAGTATGAAAGGGCTCTTGCTTTCGTACGTTGTCAGTGCTGTACGGATTATGAGGTGGACTATAAAGGGTGTGACCGATCTTGAGTCTCAATTGAGTAGTATGGAGAGAATTTCGGAGTATTCCAGCAAATCATTTGTAAAGGAGGAAGAAAATCCTTCGGTTGTTCCCCCATGGACTCATGCGGATCAAGGTGGAAATCAGGAAAACTACTGTGTTGACAGACCCGGAACTGAGAACCCCTGCGTCCACGAACTGCCCCCGATGGACAAGGCGTGGCCAGATAAAGGGCTCATCGTGTTTGAGCGAGTGAGCATGCGATACAGGCCGGATTTGGAACCGGCTCTGAAGAGCGTCTCCTTTCGAATTGAGAGCGGGGAGCATGTCGGTATTGTGGGTCGCACAGGTGCCGGAAAGTCTACCGTGATACAAACTCTCTTTCGATTGCACAAACTGATGGGTGGATGTATCAATATTGACGGGGTGGACATAAGCTCTCTCAGTTTGCAGGATCTGCGATCCAGAATTGGAGTCATACCCCAAGAGCCCGTATGTTTCTCTGGTACAATTCGCACTAACCTGGACATGCTAAATTGTTATCCTGAACATGAAGTGCGACGCGTGTTTGAGCTATGCGGACTTGCCCAAAGCACGAAAGTAGGGCTTGACCACGAAGTCAGCGAGGGGGGTGCAAATCTCAGTGTTGGTCAAAGGCAACTACTATGCTTAGGGAGAGCACTCCTGCGTCAAAGCAAAGTAGTTGTGTTGGACGAAGCTACCTCCAGTGTGTCTGCTGAGATTGACTCATGCATACAAGAAACAATTCGGAAGGAGATGGATGGGTGCACAGTCTTAATTGTAGCCCATCGCCTGGATACAGTTATGAGCTGCGATCGAATCATGGTCATGCAAAGCGGTCGGGTGGCAGAGTACGGAAGACCCAGGGATTTGCTCGCTAAGGATTCGTTCTTGAACGAACTAGTGGATGAGACCGGGCCAGATGCAGCAGTTCGACTAAGAGCACTCGCTGGTGTATCGCCACCTACGTAGACACCAGAGAGCGTTGGCAGAGAAATTCCCGAACTTTTCCTGCGGCAGTTACGAAACAGATCGTAATCAATTGTCCTCAGTCACAACATTTCCCCCAGTATTGATCTGGTAGGTTTCATTTTCTCCTGACTGTTCGAACTCGAAACCTACTGCGCGCCGGTATTCAAGGCAGCAAATTATAACTTTGGTGGCGCTTGTACGATAGGGTTGGTTCTCTAATGCCATTCAGTACTACTACTGTGTTTCTTGTTCTGACGGCAAAGAACTCAGTTTATAAAGCTGCGAAAGTTTTACGTAAAGTGGAATAAACTCGAACATGCTTCAAGCAACTCGATTGCGATGCCCATAACGATGTAGTCCACCGAGCTGCATAAGGCTAAGGAATAAACCACATGGAAAGAAGCCTGAGAACTTGTTTCGAAGCGACTCCATTCCAGGCCCGTAAACAATCCACTCTTAAGCCACCGACAACCGCACCGGTACCGGCTCTCTCGTTTGGATCTGATAGCAGCAACGAATTCCCACCTTTCCGTCACGCCTCTTGCATCTCTGAATCGAGCAAGACCGAATGCAAGTATTCGAACATATATACCGTGTAAGCGTCTGTTCAATTTCTGTAGCTGCACACGGTAGGTGACACGGGCACTTCAAATCCGCACGAAGCGTCTGCTTCAACAGAGTAGATGTTGCTGACTCGGAGGCAACGACAAAAAGGGGCAGAAGACAAAGAAGGGCCAGCAAGGCAAATGAGATGCGACTCATTGTTTTGGCCAGAGTGGAAGAGCAAGAAAACTTTGTGCGAATGCTTATTGAGGACCAAGTGTTTCGAGTGCCACTCGGAGTTGAGACTTTTCCGACTACACCCCGACATGATACATTGCGGTGAACCGGGCGCTTATATAGAACTGAAAGGCGATATTCTGCGAAACTTGTGAAGCACAAACAAGGCTGTGCCGCAGCACTGCTTCATTTCTTCTCTGAAACCTAAAGGACGCTGATTCATCAATAAAGCTTTTTTAACAGGAGTTTTCGCACTGGATTGATGAAGTGATTCCCAAATTCCCTGAAAAGAAGATCGAGAACATGCTTGTTTGTCTTAACTTGAGGTCACCCATTATAGTAATTTGTGTCGCGGAGACCCTTCCCTCCTGTTTTGTTTTGGGTCAAAGGGAATTGTGAACGTGTATGACGCGGTTAAACACATCAGGACAAATGAGAGTTTCTGACACTTTCCATCTCCTGCAAAGACGTGGCGAGTCCATTACAACAGGGCTTTATCGATAGTCGTCAACATTGCATCCTTTATTTCACTGATACAAATCGTATCGATAGAGGTAGTCGGCTATGTCGCGCATTCTACAAATCCTGAACCAGACCGCTGTTGTTTCGCCCGCGTCTTGTTCGCTAGAAACTATTGTCGCACAGTAAAATGCTACTGCCAAAGCATCTAACCTGTGTCAGTGTCCGCGTTGCTTCTCGCTCAGAGCTCCAATGAGCTAGTGAGAGACTCGTGTCTCTTGCTAAGAGCATCAAGTGTTGATTTTTGTCGACAAAACAAGAGTAACAGAGCATGGAGGCAGTTGCAGATTATCAGGTGTGAGGGATATCCCTTTTCTGCAATGCACAAAGAGAACGAGCTGTTTCTTTGTGCTCATACTTAATGGGAGTTTATAGCCGCCTTCGCCTTCCCGCTTTCAACTCAACGTCTCTTGCCTCAAGTTTGCCCCGAACATGGCGGCGATACGAGAGTGATATCATGTGCTTTCCCTCTGGTTTACACCGCCACCGAATCCTGATTGTAGTGCTCATGGACAGCGCAGTGCCGCGACAGGCTGTCCAGGTTACTGAGAGAAGCACGTTGTCGAATGACACACATCGTCGTCACGGAGCGGGTGGTTGGCAGCACTCCTTCGAGGAACAGCGAAATTTTTCTAAGGATCATGTGCGTCAGACCTGCGATTGCTTGAACCAGAGTCGATGGAAATAATCTTGCGGCGTGGAAGGCGATCGGTCTCTAGGGTAGAAACGGTCTGTGCCTTGACCTCGCGGCTAACTATTACTGCCTCGTGCCTGGTTGTCTGCACTCTGCACTCGATTGAACTCATAAAAACATGCCAACGTTTCGTTCTATAAAAAGCAAGCTGATACATCATTTAGCTCTTTGTTCCCCTATTTCTCCCTTTCTCAATTGCATCCGTATTGCGCAATACACAGTATTCGATCGAGAGCGGTTGTCCTTCACATCAAATTGAAGAGTGTTTTTGAACTAGAGGTACATTACACTCTTTGCAGCGAAAACTGCAGCCCCAAAAAAGTCGAATGCAATCTTTCCCTGTAATTTGTGATTGGTATCGAAGTCAAGGATTGCTGTCCAATTCTTGAAGACTTGACAGTTGCAGCTGAGATCGCAAAACAGAATAGGACCTGGAAAAGTGGAAGCTTTGACCTTTTCATGGTAGAAGAAGCGCGGATGTGGTTATATGTCGATTAACAACACATGTACAGGATGAAGGGCGAAAAATATGAGAGTCTTCTCCTGTATAGAGTTTGAATGCCTATTTACTAACCTGAAGGAAGACCATACCATATATGGGGTTCGTTCTTTTTTAAAAAGCCAAAACTGAGTATTAAACTGCATTTGTATTATTTCGATTGTCTTGCAACTGATTGCAATACAATGCTTACAATCATGGATTTCTTTTCTTTGCTGAGCATGACCAAAATTGCAAGAAGACGTCTCTAGTGTTTCCGCTGAGATCGACTCGTGCATTGAAGAAGCTTTTTAAACCGATACGGATGGATGCACTATCTTATTTGTAGCTTGTGGTTTGGACACAGTTCTGAGCTGTGATAGAACCATGGTCAATCAAAGCGGCCGTGTGGCAGAGTTGGCGAAACCTAAGATTATGAACAAACTCTAGCTACAGTAGCTAGTGAATGAGATTAGGAACCCAGTCAGCTCTTCGACTGAGTTCTTACTGCTGTACATTCATCGCACGGAAACACCTGCCGTTGATTGATCATCTCTAGAAGATATAGGGCGTTAGATGGGAAAGGCAGAAGCAAAAACTTCAACGAAGAAATCTATAAAGACGAAACAGATGCACGACTCGCGGTAGTTTCGGCTGAATTCCAATTCCCCCCAAAAACAAATGCCAATCTTGATCCTTGTTAAAACGCACATCACGAAAACTGTTCTTCGCAAATTCGGTGCAGCTGTGGGAAAAGACGCAGAACACGCTTTATTTCGATGTGGTGCGACTGTTGCATTGCGACGCGACGAGCTTGCGCCATCAAAAGAACGAGAAACATTGATAGTACAGACTAAGCTATGGGCGCCAAAGCTTTGGGCGCCAAAGCTTTGGGGTTCGTGAGGGAGATATTTCAGATCGATCTCCTTGAGTCTAGCACATACAAGCGTACAGTTGTAATAGAGAAGATGGAAAGTACTTCGTATTCACCTATCTCATGAGCCTATGGTCGAATAACTCCGTTCTTTTGTTGGTTGAGCCGATAACATCTCAATACTCGCATCTGACGTCTACAGCGCTCTTGGGTTCGAGGCCGTGAACCAAAGTTTTGGCGCTTTGTTTCTTTTGCTTCATCGGGATTGCTGACGATTTGCCATTCAATCGCCTGTATTTCTTGCTCTGACCAGCAAAGGTTTCAAGTTTACGAACAGTCAAAAACATTCGAAAGTACATGAACTGGTGGATTGGGACATCCCACTACGGAATGTATATTCTAGCTAAGAATCACAAAACGCGAATGCAAGCTTGCGAAATCTGTATCGAATCGATGCCATTGACCCCAAGACTGTCCCGCAAACCATCCGTTCTACTAAATTTTCGGTAGCGGCGATGAAAATTGAATACAGCAGCGAACTCCCAATCTTCCGTCTTCCCGCGCACACCCCTGAATCATGCAAGCCCGAATACCTGTGTTCGAACATATATATTTGGTAAGGATCTGTTCAACTTTTGTAACTGCACATGGTAGATGACAAGGGCACACGGAATCCTTGCGAAGCGCCTGCTTCAACAGAGTAGATGTTGCTGACTCTGTGGCAATAACGTGTAAGGGCATGAGAAGACAAAGAAGGGCAATGGCAACACATGAAAGCCGACCCATTATTTTGGCCAGTAGGTAGAGGCAGACACCGCTTTGTGAAGAACAGTTGAACAATTGCCAAGAGCGGAAATCCAGGTCTTAAATCCACGCTTGGCTGGCATTAGAGACGGTACAGAGGAGAACAGGAGAGGCTTATAAGGAGCTGAAACGTGATGTTTTACAAAACCCGGAGAGAATCAAGCCGTGGGGCGCAGGTGGCGGTAACAAGGAAGTCTCGTTGGGGTGCCTGAAAGAAAGAAAACCAGATTCAGCTTTGCTTCCTCTCGAGAGAACAATTGAATTGTGTAGTGAAGTGCCTGGCAACGAGTAAAAGGTTGAGGAGTCATCAAATGAAAGTTATCCCTCAAAGCAGGACGACGTGTACCTTCGTACAACTCCACGATACGACGTTCGAGCTGTGCACTACATGATCTACATGAGAGCGGCACCAACTCTGGTTTTAACAACAGGGCGACTTGAATATTATGTCGCTCGGTTTCCCTCACTTCAGGGAAAACTACGATATTCTCCCTCGTCTGAATGTAGTCAGGAAGGATTTGGGTTTTCTTAATGAGGTGAATTGTTCTCACCATTGTCGCAGTTGAGAGTAAAATTCTCTGTTCCTTCGCTTACCGTCTCAATGCAGGACACAAATCGCCGCTCCAGCTGCTCAACAATCTAACAGCGTCCTTGTCGACTTTCAGGCCCTGTCAACCCTGCGCTGTTGTCCACGCTCAGCTTGAAGCGCTTGTCCGGCTCAAAGCGCTTGTCCGGCTTATAGCTCTTCAAGGACCTCGGAACCCATTATCTCGTACGCAAAGCTACAGAAGAGTGCATGACCAGCTTCAAAAAGAATTGTGGCTAACGTTCCACGCAGAAAATGAGTAGTCACTCACCTCTTTTTTTCACTTGGAGAAATCTTCTGTTCGTCACAAACCTTCTTCAAAATCGATTAAAATATGTTCTTTTCAAGATGTTGCCGTAAATGGAAAACATGTTTAGTCTATTTGGACGATGTCATTATCTTATCTCAAGATATGGGAAGTCATAAGCGACATGTAGAGGAAATCCTCAAAGCGTTGCAGACAGCAGGTATAAATTTGGAGTTTAAGAAATGCGAACGGTTCGCTAACACTGTGAAGTATTTGGGCCACATAAAGTCTGTTTCAAAATCATATCCCTCGCGCAAATTTTCCAAAAATCGACGTTTTGGCTACATTAAAACTAACAAAATCAGTGTGAAAAAATTTTCAAGTAAAAAAACTGTTTCAAAATCATAACCTTTATTGCATTCTTTTTATTCTAACGCGAGTTCAGTAGTTTATTTTTGCTCCTCTAGCCTGTATAACACTTATACAACGCTTTGGCATTGATTCTATAAAAGGATTGATAGCATTACAGTCAATCTTTTCCCAGCAATCTTTGATACAATTTTTCAGATCAAAAACTGTATCAAATTGCCTTCCTTGCCCATAAACCATTCAGGCCAACATTCCCCAAATGTTTTCGATAGGGTTGAGGTCAGGAGAGCGCGCAGGCCATTCCATAACCGACATATTTAGACTATTGAACCACTGTTTCATAGAATTAGACTTATGCACAGGTGCATTATCTTGCTGAAAAATGAATTCTTCTTCGTGCATACAGTATGAAAAAGGTAAAAGATAGTTTTTTAGAACCTCAGCATACTTTTTAGAGTTCATTGTAGTTTCAACAAAAGCCATATCAGTTGCTTCGTTCGTAGAGATTCCAGCCCAAACCATTATTGATGCGCCTCCTGAATGCCCAATCACAAATGACTTCTTTTCTTTTCGTAGATCATGCCAATAAAATTTATAGCAATCTGGACCATCAAGGTTAAACTTTTTTTTCGTCGGAAAAGATAACATTATTCCATTCCGTTTTCCAATAAGCCTTTTGAGCACACCTTTAAACTCGATTTCTTGTGATTATCTTTTAAAAAAATGTTTTCCTCATTTTTGTGTACTTGAACAAATTTTGACGGTTGACTTGGCGCCAAATTGCAGATCTTGATAGACGCAAATTTAGATTTTTGACATTTTCCCCGCAAGATTAAGTGTGGCGGCATAGTTCTCGCTTAATTCCACGCTTATCGCCCGGGGATAATGCCGTAGGACGGCCGGTTTAACGCTTTGTTCCGTATGTAGCGGGGTTTTTGATGAATTTTCTAATTGTTTTTGGGCTGCGCTTAAGTTTTCGGGCTATATCTGCTGGAATCATACCCTGACCTACTAATTCCATGATTTCCATCTGTTCAGAGCGTGTCAGAGGTGCGCCACGAGCTATAATTGAGCGAATGATTGTATAAAGGATATACTTTTGAAACAGTGTTATTGACTTAGTGGTTTTTATTTGTTGTGAAATGTGCTCTACAGTACGTGAAATGCCTTTTTGGCGCAGTTTTTGTAAAGGGATATGTTTTTGAAACGCACTGTAATTAGGCCTGGTCAGCTTGCAATCCATGAAGCTTAGACAGAGGCAGTCCGCAAGTCGCAACCACCGTCCACACAGACTCAATTGCGATCCTTCTTTGGATTATGTAATGTCTACAGACGATTCATACCGCGCTACTCGCAAATTGCAACTCCATTGACCGCATTGTTGCGTAAAGGACAGCCTGTTAAGCTCGAGGAATTCGGACCCGCCGAACACGAATCCGTCAAGACTTTGAAGACAAAACTCGTCGCAGCACCAATTTTGGCCTTACCTAACCTAACCTACTCTATTCTTTGGATACCGACTCCAGTGAGTATCAGGTAGGGTGTGCCCTTTTTCAGACCCATTCGGACGGTCCGAGGAAACCAATCAGTTACTTGTCACGAACGCTGAACGTTGGGGAGAAGAATTACTCCGTATCGGAAAAGAAATGCCTTGCGGTAGTGTGGGCGCTGAATGCTTTACGACCCTATCTCCAGGGAGAAACGTCTACCACCCATACGGACCATTCGTCCCTAAGATGGATATTATAAATAAAAGACCCCTTTGGGAGATTAACACGTTGGCGCTTACGCCTATCTGAATTCGATTTCGAAGTTAAATATAAGAAGGGACTAGGTAACAGACAGGCCGACGCTTTATCGCGATTGGAAACTTTTGGGAAACCCCAAGGAGAAATCGATGACGATTTAGCGTGTTTCTCAATGGAGATGAACAACGATGAAACGCAACTTGAATATCAAGAAGATGAAGGGGATTACTCCCAATTGGACCCTCTAATTTCAACCCATGGAACTGAACCTCCTGATCAACTCGAGCGTATCTCGATCACTGAGCTCTTCAATGAGCAACTCACAGATACCTTCTGTACAGAGATACGCTCTCTTCTTAACGGGGGGCAGGATTTGCCCTTTTCGCTCGATTCACGAGGTAGATCGCTCAGAAATGTCGAGAAGCATGATTAGATCGTGGTTCCTGAAGTGCAACTCTCGTGAGGGCCGTTTTCCAGGACTTGGTTGTTTTTCCGCCTCGGGCGATACTTGTGAGATCTACGATTAATACCGCTACTAGCGGGCTGGCGTAGCCAGGTGTATACGCGTTGTACGCAAAGTGCACCGGCGGCCGTGCACCGTGACCCCAATTCGGGTGTGACTTACCCACGTGTACCACGGGTGGCCCAGGACAGGTTGGCACAGCATAGCTGGATATTTCTCTATTTATTTAGCTTTATTACACTAGGTTAGGGAGCTCTTTACAGTATTCTACACTATATAGTGCCAGGGCGATCTCGCCCTGACACTCAGTAAACCTCCCCAACCAGGGTTCTTGGCTCTAAGTCTTTTTCCGCTTTCGCGAGTCTTCCACACTCTACGGAGGTGAAGCCGCGTTACTCACGGTAGACTTATCCACCCTGCGTCAACAGGAGACTCACCGCTGTTAGCGTGTATATCTTTCATACCACTGCCGTGTTCTCGCCCCAGTATTGGGTTTGCTACATATTTCTTTTGGCTCTCGTGGCCCATGCCCCCGATCGCCCCCACTGGGTGGTTCCCCCTTTATCACTTGCCCACTCCCGTGGAATACAGCTCATACCTGGTCTGCTCCCTTCTAGCATCCCGCACTCTCCCCGCTTGGCGTGCCGGTGAACCTCGGCCTTACACCCCGACTTAGTCGTGTTTACTTCGGAGAGGCTCCGTCGCCGTGCTACCCTCCTTGGAGGAAGACTCGGACATCTTCGTGTGTTTCCGCTGCCCTTGGCGTTGCACTACAAACTGGTCTCCCGACTTAGAAGGCTAGGGGGACCTGGTTTGGTTGTTTTTCACATTGCTGTGCTGTCTTCTCTCGTCGAGAACTGCTTTCCAATTTCTTGGTTTGGACCCACTTGGTGGAAGCTTTTGTTGTCCTATTCTTAGTGGTCAACGCTACAACCATGTCACGTCTACCTTCGGAAGCGGAACCCGCGATCACGCGGAGCCGTTCCGTCAATGACGTGGTGCCTGCGGACCCTGGAATGGTTCCCCCGCCGTTACCTCAAGCCGCTCCGAAAGGCAAGAGTAAGCGGTCGAACTCCTCCAAGAACAACAAGCTACCGCCTAAGGCGTCGAAGAATGGACCCAATTCTGGTGCTGGACCGGCCCCTGCCATGGATGACCCGGCTCCTGCCGACGAAAAGGCCCAGAAAAACGAGTTCCACATCGACACCAACTCAAGTGTGAGGCAGCAGATCCGCATAATGCGGGAAGCGCACAATGCCTTCTTGGAAGAGTTCGAAGCCCTGCGTTCTAGGTGTGATGGCTCTTCTATGAAGGAAGTGGTTGACGACCTCCGCTTGTTGCGGGCGGACGTCAACACCCTGTCGGAATGTTTTGGTGGTCCCGCCGCTTACGTGGAAGGTTTCGAGACCCGATTCAATCGTGTTAGCGCCCGTCTCCAGACGTTAGAGCAAACCATCTTGATGGAAGACGTCCCGGAGAAGCCGGTTGCTGTGTCGCACCAAGCGAAACACGAGAGGAAAAGGGACGATACCCGCCGTCGGCGTGGAAAGCGTGACAGCGATGACTCGGACTCGTCGAACTCCTCACGGTCGTCGCGTGGCTCTCACCATTCAAATAGGTCGGACTCGTCAGATTCGTCTTCTGACGATGGCCATCGCAGGCGTTCATCCCGTTCTAAACGGTCGTCTGCCACCCAAGGTGTGATCCGCGCCCGCGAGAAGGGAAGGAAACACTCCGGGTTGAAGGAGCTGAAATGCACCAACCCCCTGTACAAGAAGTTGGTTTCTTACCGATACTATCGGCTAGAGAACTCCTCTTTGGATCGCACGCCCCGTGGCACGGGTAGAGTGAAGGATCGCATAAAGCGTATGCAACTGTCCCTCAGGAACCAGAGCTTTTCTGGAGAAGACCCCATTTTGGTGTTGGATTTCCTTGCGAGGTTCGTCGCCGAAGCGGATATTCTCGGTATGACCGAAGGACAGGCGTTTATTGCACTCTCGTACTTTATGAAAGGCCTCGCCGAGGATCAATACAACTCTGTAAGAGGTTCGTCTAGAGCCTCCGAAGGAGGGGTAACCTGCTGGCCAGAAGCAGTACAATACCTCTTGAGGTCCTACGCCACTAATTACGCGATTCAGTCGGCCATTCTCGCTCTTCGCGATACGCGCCAGAAGTCTAAAGAAACGGAAACCGAATTCTCGGTGCGCCTGAACAAGTCTTTCCACCGTAGTGGGAACGTACACTCCGCCGGAGAGCGCTGCACCATGTTCATCGATGGACTGGACCCCGCTATCCGAACACTCGTGGCCCGTTACCGGGAAGACCGAAGGAGGACCACGTATCTGGAGTTGGTCCAACACGCGCAAGCGGAAGGTGACGCTTTAAGAGCTCGTGCCCCCGGACACAGGTCGCGAACCGCCAAGGCGTTGGTGATGGAAACGAAGTCGCCATCCCTATCGCTGGTTGCGATTGAGCGCCCCCAACAGGAGTATGACAACGTACACTTCGCCCGAAGCGATATCCATTCGGTCCCGACAACCGAACTACCGTCTACGACGGACGACTCATATGACACGGCCCAGGATGGACCCCTGCTGTACGCAGACTCTTTCCGTGTTCACGGACCTCGCATCCCGTATTCAAACGGTGCGCTCCGACAGAGTCGCCCTGGATGGAAGGATACCCGCCAAGCGGTGAAGTTCACGGATGCTCGCTCCGGCTTGCAGCCCTCACGCCCGGGACTCATATGCCACATATGCTACGAACACGGTCACATTTCACCGGACTGTATCCTCACCATGAGGGAAGTAGCCCGAGTAATCGGTAATTATGAGGCGTTGACCCCAGTGGAAAAGCGGATTGTTCCGATGACGTCGTATCTTCGAGCGAAGATCGCTTTTCCACGGAGTATTCCGGAGGCGAAACCGCGCAATGCGTTGCTTTACCCTGCCGAGCAGGCTTCCGACCACCGCCCCGTTCCTTCAAACCCCGCCGCTGGCGCCCCATTGCTATTGGTTCAGGATTCTGAGGCCCCACCCCAGGCGGATGGGACTCAGGAAAACTGATTTCGGGAGTCTCCCCTTCGGGAGAGGCGTCCCCAACAGTGAGGTTGACGACGCCCGAGGCGTCTCCGCCTCGCTCCCCGGTCACAATCCTCACGAGGAAACAGGCCGTCTCAGACGTGGACTCTGAACACTTTGGTGTTCTACGTCGACCGTGGAAACGTGTTCTTAACCGCCGGTTCCCGGATAGAGTCTTAGTAATGGCCAAGCGCAATTACAAGGTGTATGCCGACCTTGGCCTTTCTACCCAGTTTATGGTTCGAGTCCTTACTGTTTTGGACACAGGTGCTGGTCCGAATTTCATCGTGGAGTCGCTGCTGCCCCCGCCCTTGCGGTCTCAGATCCGCCTTGGCGTGGCGCCCGACGTCGCGGACGCGAATAACAACCCGTTGTCAACGGTTGGAACCGTCGCTCTCGTCGTTCGCTTGGGCTCCTTCGTGGTGAAACTCGACTTTATTGTATGCCGGAAATTGGCTGCCCCCATCATCTTGGGATGTGACTTCTGTGACAGATTCGTTGACGCCATAAGGCCCCGCTTAAAGCGTGTTGAGATGGAAGACGGCTCGTCGGTCCCGATTGTCCGTCGTCCGCTGCGGCGTGCCTCCAAGAAGCACGTACCGCTCCCTGCCGCGCAGGAACCTCCACCCGCTTCTCGGGAGTCTACCAAGCTCCGCGTGGCTGCGTCTGTCCGAATCCCGCCAGAGACCCAAGTATGGGTGCGTGTCACTTCCCGTCAACACGGTTTACGAGTCATTCAGCCTCTCTCATCTCTGTACGATGGATATCAACTCGCCGTGGCGAATGGAGTCGCGCAGATTGTCCCAGACAAGTCGTTCACCGTGCTCGTTGCCAATCTGGGCTCCACCCCCCAGTCACTGGTGAAAACCCAAGTTATTGGATCGGTAATGCCTCACCCCACCGCGATGGTCCCCACTTGGCTGACCGCTGCCGAAGTCCTCGGTCTCGTTCACTCTAAGGAGGGGGAGGAAGCTCCCGTCCAATCACCGAATGATTCGGAATCGCAACCTGCCGAAACAGAAAAGAAGCCCGTTCCGACGAGTTACGACCGGGTAGACCCCGTGAAAGAACTCGAGGAACTCGACCTCGGTCATGTACCGGAGTCACACCGTGAAAGTCTGCGTGAGATGTTACGGGAGTTTACCACAATGTGGGATGGCTCTCTTGGTGAGATAAATACAACGGAACACCGGATAGATTTATTGCCGAACACCCGACCGGTGGCTCAACACCCTTACAGGGCAGTCCCCAAGGCTCGAGAAGAGGAACAGTTCCAAGAAGACAAAATGCTCCGAGCTGGAGTGATCGAACCGGCTCAGTCACCGTGGGCATCCCCAGTGGTACTGGCTCCGAAACCCGATGGGTCCTGGCGCTTTTGCATCGACTACCGTCGCTTGAATGATGTTACCGTCAAGGACGTGTATCCGATCCCACGAATGGATGAGTACATCGACTCTCTCGGCACTGCTACCGTGTTCACGGCTTTGGACGCCAATTGGGGATATTGGCAGGTTCCCGTTAGGGAGGAGGACCAAGATAAGACTGCGTTTGTCTGTCACTCGGGACTCTACCGTTTTAAACGGATGCCTTTTGGTCTAACCAATGCTCGCGCTACCTTTCAGCGTGCTATCGACATTTTTTTGGCCCGCTTTAAGTGGCGTACTTGCCTCGTCTATTTGGACGATATCATTGTATTCTCAGACAATCTGGATGACCATCTCACCCATGTCAGGGACATAATGACCACGCTACGTGATGCTGGAATAACCCTCAAACTGAGGAAATGTGAGTTCTTTACCGATACTGTTAAGTATCTCGGGCACATTATCCGTCCTGGACGTGTAATGATCGAGGAAGCTCGAGTGAGATCCATTCGCAAGGCTAAAGAACCCGCTACCCAGACGGAACTGCGCTCCTTTCTAGGATTGGTCAACGTCTACCGACGGTTTATCCCTAACTTCGCTGACATCGCGGCCCCCTTGAACGCGCTTCTGCGAAAAGGTCAACCACCTAAACTGGACCCCTTTACGTCCGCCCAGACGGATGCTTTTAACTCTCTTGCGGAGGCTGTCACATCAGCACCGATTCTATCGTTACCGAAACCCGGACTACCGTTTTCCATGGACACAGACTCTAGCGACTACCAGGTAGGCTGTGCGCTCTTTCAAACTACTCCCGAAGGAGAACGCACACCCATTGGGTACTGGTCCCGCTCGCTCAATGTCCACGAGCGGAACTACTCCGTGTCAGAGAAGGAGTGCCTCGCAGTTGTGTGGGCCCTCTCTACACTCCGCCCCTACCTCATGGGTGTGCACTTTACCGTTTACACGGATCACTCGTCCCTACGATGGCTCATGACCATCTCGGAGCCGTCAGGCCGCTTAATGCGTTGGAGACTCCGCCTCGCGGAATATGACTTTGAAGTGATCTACAAGAAGGGCACTCAGAACGCGCAAGCGGACGCGCTCTCGCGTTTACCCACGAATGGGGAAGCTCTAGCCGTCGATGACGAGGATATACCTTGCTTCGTCGTAGACGATGGAACACCGGGAAACCCGGATTGGTTACACGATAAATGGAACGAAAGCCCGGAATCGGACGATGATATTGATGCATTGCTCGTCTCGGACGATTCAGAGAAACCCCCGCCGGGTAATTTTGTGCCGATACCCCCGGAGGAGATGGTCAGAGAACAGCAGGGTGACCTCTTCTGTACGAAGATTCGCGCCTGGCTTAATGGCGGTGCACAACTCCCTTTCGAGGTGAACGATCTTGGATACCTCGTCAGGACGGTTCAGTCATCTCCATAAGTCGTGGTGCCGCATACTCTACAGTCTAGAGTTTTGCATCTATCGCACTATGCGAAACTTGGTGGACACGCCGGTGTACGGAAGCTCTACCTCACTTTGCGAAGGAATTTCTACTGGCCCGCCATGGCGGTGGATTGCTACGCAACGGTGCGGTTTTGTACCGAATGTGCTAAGAATCGGGTGAAACTTCGCAAGTACTCAAAGAAGTTGAAACTATTCCCGGCACGAGCTCCTCTCGAGTTTGTCGCCATTGACATCCTCGGTAAGCTCCTCACCACACGACGTGGACATAAGTTTTTACTCGTTATCACGGATCGTTTCTCAAAACTGGTTCGGACCGTACCTCTACGGAAGATATCCGCTTTCACGGTTGCACAAGCATTTGTAACCCATTGGGTATTCGTCTACGGCCCGCCGGTTATTCTTCTATCCGATAACGGAAAACAGTTCGCATCGCGATTCTTCGAGGACGTGTGCAGGATTCTTGACATCAAGAACCTGTTCACAACGACCTATCACCCCCAGTGTAATGGGCAAGTGGAGCGGTTTAACCGAACGCTATTAGCGTCTCTCCGTTCTTACGGGGCCGACCACCCAAAGACATGGGATTTATATACCGACGCCTTGACGTTCGCGTACAATACGCAGGTACACCGTACTACGGGCTTGACTCCATTCGAACTGGTCTTGTCCCGCCCTCCGCCCGCTGTCGCGTTAGAACCCCAGCCCACGCTGGATGCGTTCCCTTCCGTGAAAGATTATCGCCACAGGTGGAAAGACTGGCTTACGAAGCTGATCCCGGTCGCCCGAAGCTCGATGGCTCGTGCCCAAGCCGCTTACAAGCGTGATTTCGACTCTCGCGTACGCGGTTAGGCCCCGCCAATCAAAGCCGCTGACTTCGTCTTCGTCCGTAAGGAGTACTGGAACCCTGAAAAGGAAAAGAAGCACAAGCTTTCTTCCGTCGCGGACGGTCCTTACAAGGTCATTTCGGTGAAAGACGACACCATCGTGGTGGAAATTGTCGACGCTCATGAGCGGATCTCCCGCGACCCCGTTGTACTCGCCCCGCCACCGACGTTGGAAGTAACCGAAATGGGTCAACAATCCCTCTCTGAGGATGATGGTGCTCGGCACACAACAGTGGCTCAGCCCACTGCCGTGGTTTCCAGACCTTTTGCGTTACCACACCCTACCCGGGGACTCTCTGACTTGCCGATCTTATCGGACCAAGGCCAGAATGGCCTCTCTTCTCTCACGCCACGGCGCGGCGTCTACCCCCGCCCGTTGGGCGTTTCAACCACTCCCCATGCCGCTCCGTCTCAGGAGGGGGAGGAGGCTCATAACTCTCGTCTAGAGACGGAAACCGCTTCGTCACGTCATGACAACCGTGGTGCACGGACTCCTGGACACACCAGCAAGAACAACGGTGATCCGGACGTCCCGTCTACCGACAGGCCATCTCCGCATTTGCGCGCTACAGCCGTTGCTGAACCCTCTATGGGAAGCGCCACCGCATCTGCGTCTGATCGCATTCCCCACGGGGACTCTACTCGACAGGACGCACCACGTAGTGGAAATCCTCTCGCCGAAGCGAAACCGAAATCGTCGCAGGATGCTGTTCGCCCTCGCGATACTGGACCGGCTATGCCGTCGAGCGTTGACCCGCAGCCCGTGGGTCACGGTTCGTCGACACCAGCTACGCTGGAAAACTTAGAGCACGCCCTCGCAGGCCCCTCTAGGCCGAATCGATCGGAAGTGGTCCCTCGTACTGTACGGCAGGACACACTGGCTAAGCCGGGCAAGCACACCGTAGCAGACGGGAGATTCACACCCAGCACGCTTGATGCTGGTTCAGAACCCGCGCGCAGTGGCGGACGCACTTCGAGTGTCTCGGTTGACCCCGACAGCGTTGTCGAAGGCGCACCGGTCACCCTGGAGAATGAGCCCGTCAAGGACGGAAGCACCTCGTCGCCGAGTGAAGTTGAACCCTCGAAAGGGATAGTTGAGGACGAACTCGCTCCCCGCAGGGGTTCCTCGCCGCGCACTTCGCCGCCCGTTGGTGAGGAAGGCACGGTTGACCCGGAGTTGCACGCACGTCGCGGTACTTTGTCGCCCAAGCGAGCAGACATACCGGCAGCGCCGTTGCACACGCCCTCACGTGAGGAGGCAGAACGCAGCACGGCGCGGAGTACTCCCAGCCATCAGCCGGACGTATCACGTGACCAGACGACACCCGGCTCGGGAGATACGCCAATCAACGCTCAAGGCGGCTCACCCGGCAAGGCACGACGCCCCTTGATGAAACCGCCTCCCGCGTCAAGTCCAGCACCGTCGCGACGGATTTCACCCCGACGACTCGCGGAACGCGACCGTGAAACCCAGCCTTGGGATGATTCCGCGTTCCCCCGAAGGGTGGCCTCTGCACGAGAACTCTCGGAAAGCATTCCGACCCAAAAACTGGGAGAATTGCCCCACGGGAAGGCCTCCGGCCGAAGCCGTCGAACTGACGCTCTTCGTCATGACGCCTTGGCGGAAGCAACCCGCCAAGCGGCCAAGGCAAGCCGGAACCCGGTTCGTTCCCCTACCCAGGACATGGAAAGGCAACGCCAACCTATGGACCTCTCGGGGGAAGGGCACAGTAGCCCACACGCACCTGCGGACGTACACTGGTTTGGTCCGGTGACGCGTACACCTCAAGGGCGGGAAGTCTACGAGAAGGAGTTCGTGGTCGACCACATAGTGGAGCACTCATACCATCCGGATGGTTATATTCAATACCTCGTCCGTTGGTACGGTTTAGGGCCCGAATGGGATTCGGATGAGCCGATGGAACATCTCCCACGTTCGAAGGTGGTGTCATATCACCGCAGAACGCGGACGGGAATCCCGACATCGGTTGGTAAAGCCCAGGTGGGATAACACCCACCTCGGTGGAAGAGAAAAGAGAAGTAGATTTGCTTGAGAACAGGCTGGTTAAGGAAGGTTTTGGGTTACACAAGTCACTTGGTTTTTATTCGAAGCTATCGATGGAATACCGAGCACTCGGGATACTACTCTAAGTCACAAGGGAAAGCTCCCCATCGGGATCGCGTGCCCCGTCACGGGTTCGGCTCACTGCCCCCGGGTTGGTTACCTCCCTGGAGGCGGGTGATCAAGGCCTTGCGCATCGCGGCAAAATCGCCACTCGCTGCGTTGGTCCCCAGCCCCACCTTTCGCAGGAACTGGGAGATCACGGCCGCTTGACCCGCCGGAGCGGAGCTCGCATCGCCTGGGGCGGACGCCCCACCACTTGGGAGATTCACCGGTGGAACCGGAGGTGGTCCAGCTACCGCGTACTCCGACCCAGCCCCCGCGGGGTTATCCAAATCCACGTAAGGCGTGGCTGGCGTCCCTGCGTTAGAGGGACCTTCCGCTTCGGATCCCTCGACCTCCGCCTCGGCGTACGCTTCCCCGTCGTCGGGTTCGTTGTCCACCATTGGATTGTCGCCGTCGTAGACGTGGTAATATTCATCCGCGTCCACGAAACCGATGGGATGCCCCTCGGGGATATGGCGCGGTGCAAACCGGAGTTCGTTCGCTTCCTCGGCGGATATTTCGTGCCCTTCCCAAGGGTCAAAGTATACGAAATCACCTCCCAAGGGAGTACGCCTTCCTGGTGACAGGTCCTGACCCCGGCTATCCACGGTGCGCCCGCTTTGTTCAATCGGAACGGTGGTCCAGTCCAACTGGTCGATGTAATCGAGAAGACCCGCCACTTCTTCGGCGTTGGTCACTCCACCAAGTGGGATGCTCAGGTCCAGGCTGCGAATCGCGGACCTCAACCGGAACGGGAGGAACCACAGTCTGTACTGGTCATACACCTCCCAGAGAAGGAACACCGCCGCGCGGACTGCCCATTCGGTAATCACCACGGACCACAGTCCGGACTCGGGATCCTCGATGAGGTACGAAACGTAATACGTGATGACTGGTGGCAGCTCGATGTAACAGCCCCGGCAGGCCTCGAGGTTCGACCACCACGGTGGAATGAGGACATAGCGACCCCGTCGGTCGGCCACGCGAAGGCGTTCGATCTCCACGTTCTGCTACGGGACCAAATACCCGAATCGGGATCGTGCTCGACGCTCGAAGCGGATCAGGGCGAGGAAGTTGGCCCGCGCAAGTCGACGCATGTAGCGGAATTCTGCCCGGATAATCGGTCGCGTCCAGCACATGGCCTCTTGCCGTGCTATCGGGATGCCCCTCCACGAGAGTGTTTCCAAACCCGCCAGGCGGTCGACGTAACCAATCTCACCTTGAGCGCGGTAAAGCCGAATGTCGGTGCCGAGACCATCGGGGATGGGATATTCGAAAGGAGCCCGGCGAAGCCGTTGATGGCCAAGAAGGACGAAGGCCGCATGAGCGGAAGCCGAGGTTTCCCTACCCCGGCGCGCCACAGCGTGGACCGGAACCGCTACGCGGCGTCGCCAATCCAACGAAGTTGTCGCCACGGCCGGAATATCGCCCGGCAGCATCCCGTTTCCATCGGTGTACATCGCTATGAGCGCTTCGTTTAACACCGCAATCGGGTGGAACCACGGCGCAAGCCGGAGAACGGACGCATGATGCACAGGATGGCGCCCGACAAGCATGTCGTATGGCGGCCACCCTCTCCGGGGGAACATTCCGTACGGAGCAGCAGCCGCGTTCGCGATAGGAATCTGCGGCGCAGCCGATGACGCGCTTTGCGGAAGCGGAGCGGACCGGAAGCCGGAGAAGTACCCCGCAGGGAGACGGTTGGGTTGATTGCTTTGGTTGCTCATCGGTGAGCGAAGAGGCCGGATGACCGGAAGAGGAGACCGGCGAAGCGAAAGACGATGCCGAGGAATCGGAGGACTGGCACGCAAGGATGCGGATTCGGTTGAGATGGAACGTTAAGAACGGTTGTGGCCAGGAGACTGGAGTTTTGCCGCACTGCGTTTGTTGGCATCGGATGAAGTGGATCCCAGCGAGCTGGTCGCACTCTTATGCATTTGTCTCGGCGCGTCGCCCACCATCGCGGATGTCGTACTCGCGCCTCAGGAGGGGGATATGAAGTGGAACTCTCGTGAGGGCCGTTTTCCAGGACTTGGTTGTTTTTCCGCCTCGGGCGATACTTGTGAGATCTATGAGTAATACCGCTACTAGAGGGCTGGCGTAGCCAGGTGTATACACGTTGTACGCGAAGTGCACCGGCGGCCGTGCGCCGTGGCCCCGATTCGGGTGTGACTTACCCACGTGTACCACGGGTGGCCCAGGACAGGTTGGCACAGCATAGCTGGATATTTCTCTATTTATTTAGCTTTATTACACTAGGTTAGGGAGCTCTTTACAGTATTCTACACTATATAGTGCCAGGGCGATCTCGCCCTGACACTCAGTAAACCTCCCCAACCAGGGTTCTTGGCTCTAAGTCTTTTTCCGCTTTCGCGAGTCTTCCACACTCTACGGAGGTGAAGCCGCGTTACTAACGGTAGACTTATCCACCCTGCGTCAACAGGAGACTCACCGCTGTTAGCGTGTATATCTTTCATACCACTGCCGTGTTCTCGCCCCAGTATTGGGTTTGCGACATATTTCTTTTGGCTCTCGTGGCCCATGCCCCCGATCGCCTCCACTGGGTGGTCCCCCCTTTATCACTTGCCCACTCCCGTGGCATACAGCTCATACCTGGTCTGCTCCCTTCTAGCATCCCGCACTCTCCCCGCTTGGCGTGCCGGTGAACCTCGGCCTTACACCCCGACTTAGTCGTGTTTACTCCGGAGAGGCTCCATCGCCGTGCTATCCTCCTTGGAGGAAGACTCGGACATCTTCGTGTGTTTCCGCTGCCCTTGGCGTTGCACTACAGTTCCGCACGATTTGAAGAGCCGTTTACTCTACTTGGCCCATTATGCGAAGCTATCTGAACACCCGGGAGGAACAAAGTTGTTTGTGACTCTAAGAACGGACTTCTATTGGACGATGTTGGAAACGGACTGCCATGCGACGGTAAAGCTGTGCCGAACTTGTGCGATGAATTGCGTGAAACTCTATAAGGAGAGTAAAAAGATGACCCTATTCCCGGCGAAGGCGCCTCTACAATTTGTCAGCATCGACATACTTGGAGAGATAATTCGTTCCAATCAAGGATATCGCTACCTAGTGGTAATAACGGATCGATTCTCAAAAAATGTATGGACTGTACCGTTGAAGAAAATTACCGCCTCGGTAGTAGCTCAGGCTTTCATCAAATACTGGGTGTATGTGTACGGACCGCCGGAAGTGCTGCTAGCAGATAATGGAAAACAGTTTGTCGGTAAGTTCTTTCAGAATGTATGCCGAATAATGGGCATCAAGAACGTTTTTACCACGACCTACCATCCACAGTGTAATGGTCAGGTGGAACGCTACAACCGTACGTTATTAGCCACTCTTCGGCATTACATCGCGGATCACCCGAAGGAGTGGGACATGTACACAGAAACACTCTGTTATGCGTACAACATGCAAGTGCATACGTCTACAAAGGCGGCTCCTTTTGATCTCGTGATATCACGTAGCCCACCTTCACTACCTATTAGACTGGACGAAGTCGATGAAGACAAAGCGACACCGGGGAAGAACCATCTGAAGTGGAGAAACGACCTGAGGTTAAAGACAGAGCAAACGGCTCGAAAATTGGCAAAAACGCAAGCGCGTTACAGACGTAATTGGGACGCCCGACGGCGAAGGCAGTTGTCAGATCTCCGGGTAGGAGAATACGCTTTTGTTCGCGTCAAACGACCTGAAAAACAGGATGTACCCCATCAGAAATTGCTACCAGTAGCATCCGGACTTTTCAAGGTAGTCGAGCTCACTGATGACACGGTAGTCCTGAAGACAGGAGAGGAAGTTGAACGGTTTTCGCGCGACTGCGTTGAAAGCGCACCAGAAAACTCGGAACCCCATGAAACTGAGAAAGAAAGCGCTGTTGATCAGCAGGAACGGTAGCTACCATTCGAATGAGACGATCAGCCTCCCGTGGCACACGGCGCTGACACGGCTCACGACCTCCCGCTGCGCGGCAGTACAGTGGCATTTCACGGCAATTCTCCGAAAATTCTGAAGAAGCCCCGTGGCAAGAGCCAGCACTCTGGTACGACAACAGTACCGAAAGACAGGAAAGATATTTTCACATTTGGCCCAATTAGATCCGGTCCAGAAGCGGCTGCACACACGCCATTACCCATTCAGGTTGAACTGTCATGTGGAACGCCACTCGCTGAGCGATCGCGCTTGACAGCCGACCAAAGAGAAGAAGGCCAAGATGAAGCTAAATCTCCATTGGTGGTGGATGCACCTCCGGCCGAACCCTCGTTGAAGAAGCCCAGTTTAGCTCAAGACCCTAGGAAGGGCCGAAAGAACACGCAACGTGAAGAAAAACGGGTAACCGCAGACCCGACCACTATGCAGTCAGAAGCCCAAAACGTTACAGTGGCACGAAAGAGCCCTCAGCTGTTCGAACAGACTACGCAGGCTCAACCTGAAGATATACGGAGTTCCCAAGCGCTCTGTCGGGAGGTTCAAGGAAACGACAACGTTGTCACATCCCGTCAAGATTCACCGCGGTTGTTTGTCAGACGGTATAAGCCGGTGAACCGGAACCTCGCACCACCCGCCGCAACGTTCGGAAATGCCCAGGAATACGTCATGGATGGCATCATCGATCACGGCGAAGACGAAGACACCCACAGACTACTGTATTGTATCCTTTGGTGCGGTTTTCCTGCAAAAGCTGATACTTGGGAGTCTATAACTCATATCCTGCGCTCGCAGGTTGTGCGTTATCATCGTCGCATTCGACTACCACTCCCTACCGAGATCGACACCGCGATGATGGGCTTTCTAGACTCGATTCCGCAGAGCGACTGCTAATTCCCTTTCTCCTCAGAACAAGCATGTGAGAGAAGAAGACTCGAGAAGAAAACGAGAAGACTCGAGAAGAAGACGAGAAGACTAGAGAAGAAGACGAGAAGACTCAAGAAGAAGACGAGAAGACTCAAGAAGAAGACCAGAAGACTCAAGAAGAAAAGAAAGTACTCAGGAACACGTGAAGTCACGGAAACAGTATAATTTGGTTGATGTGATCGCCTCAAAGGGTGTTGACGACATCTAAAGTCGTTCAAAGAACTTACTTGCTGGTATGATGATTCAGCATGGCGGTAATCGCAGCACGATCGCCTTGCAGCTGTGCTTCGGGGAAACCCGCGTCTAAGAGGAATTGTCTCAACGTTGCCAAAAAGGGATCCTTCGCATCGCTCCGTTGTTTGCCAAACCTATGAGAGTCTCCCATCGACGGGTTAACACCCGATGTCGCAGCTGTTGGTAGCAAAGCAGCCGTCACAGGCGCAGTACCGGATAGTTCAGGTTCATCCTCGAAATCGAGTTCTGCATCAGCACCTGGAGCCTCTTCATACTCCTGATCCGCAAACTCGGAAAGTGTGAACTGGTACAAATATCCAGTACGCTGATTTGAAGGGAACTCCCTAGGATTCGCAGGAAGGTCACGAGCCTGATCAGACGTGATTATCTGGCTGGTCCAGAGATTGCACCATACAACATCTCCAGCATTAGCTGTGTGTCCCGGGGAGTGATCTCGATGGCGCACCCTTGTGCGTCTAGCTGATTGCTCCAATAGAAACCCATGCCAGTCGATATTGTCGATCACGTCTACCAAGAGTAGGAATTCGTCATAATTGGCACGTGACCCCAACACAAGGAAAAGATCGAGTTGTCTCGCATATCAACGCGCTGTTGGCGACATGTACCAAACCCGATAGGTATCGTATGCATCCCAGAGGATATACGCTGCCATCTTGGCCATGAACTCGAAGAACACGACCGTCCAGTATCCCGAGAACGGTTCGTTGATCAACGCGGAACCGATATAGGTTATGGCAGGAGGAAGCTCCACCGGACATCCCCGAGGGCTCTCGATCTCCGCCCAGTGTTCTGGCAGCGCGACATAGCATCCGACGCGAGCATTCCGCCTAATTCGATCAATCTCGATCATTTGGTATGGAACCAGGTACCCCAAGCTGGATCTCGTACGTCGCTCCCAACGAGGATAATCCCAGTACGGAATGTCTCTCTTCTGGAGGAAGCGGAAGTCCGCACGGAGCAAGGGCCGGCGAATGCAGAGTGCCCCCTCGCGTACATCGCGTAAACCGCGCCATTCGTCGATGTCGACTTTGTATAAGGCCTCGATGTACGAGTATCCTTCGCCATTCGTGCAAGCCATCCAGGGATCCAGATTCCGATCTCCTGTGAGAACGACGGTGCTAATGAAACGGTGCAGGCGCTGGTATATCAGCTTCGTGAACCGAGTTTGGGCTTCGTCCATACTCTCATTGGTTTACCGGGCAATCGCGTTATCTGGCAAAGCACAGTGAGTAAGCCAATCGTGGTTGCGGATAGCCACATGAGGAATGCCATCTGGAAGGTAACCGCTGAAGACGTACCTGCTGATCAACGCGTCATTGCGAGGAGCGACTTGGTCAAACCAGAGAGCCTGCGCAAAGAGATCAGCATCGTCGAGAGGGTCTCGTCCCACAAAGTCCGTGAGATGTGGAGAGCTTCGCTGAGCCCGACGAGACGGCGCGTAACGCAATGACTGTTGTGTCAGCGTACGGGTCTCGACCGGTGGTAGCGTGGGAGAGCGGGTCCTAAGGTTCGAATCCTTGACGGCGGCACTCCCAGAATACTTGGTGCAATGGGCTGGCGTTTACTGCGTAGTCCTACAGGTTGGAGCTACAGAAACGATAGCTTGAAGACCAAAGGGTGGAACTAATATACCAAAAGGGATTATTTAGTATCCTAGCGGTGCCTACCGTACTCTAAGAGACAAGCGTCATTGGAGCCAAGTAAATAGTACTGGCAAGGCGCTGAGATCTCCATGGCATTGTAATGCTGATCTATTACACTAATTAAAATAAATTAATAATCTACATGAGTCCACCTGAGGTCCACCCGTCCACGTGATATCTGCAAGATCCTTCAGGGCCCGGCGGCTTACAGGGCTCAAGCGCTATCAACGCTCCTTCACATATCTCCCTCCTTAGGCTTCGACCGTCACGGCGAAGTCCAAATTGCCTCACACCTTCCTGGGAGTCTGGTTTTAACTGGACCTTTGGCTGAACCTCCAATTCTGCCTTTGGGGTCGGAACGTCGTGATACTGAGCGTCCTAATGGCCTGGAAACGAGCGGGGCCGTGCCCGAAATGTCAATGTCTTATGACCATCCCGGGGTTTAGCTGCTCTCGTTACCAGTGGGCGCGACGGGGCGTCGCATCGCCACCATCCTTGGGGGTACCAGTGCGTGAGAGTTGACCCTTGACGCCAGGTTGGCGATTAGGTCAACTAAGGTACTGTACGCGCACCAGGATGGGGATCGCTTGCCGCTTTTCCTACCCTTCGCTATTCCTTGGGCGACCCTACGCTCGTTGTCTGCCGTGAACCACGGTGCGCGCTTCGTCCATTCAAGGTCACGTCGGTCATCCTGCCCGATTCGGTTTCATCTTTCCTCCTTCCGATCGCGGTATTCCTCCATTGGTCGCGCGCGATGCCGCGATCGCCGTATAAGCCCGTCGGGTATGCCATTCTCCCACCGGACTATGTCGCTTCCGTCGGTTTTACTATCCATTTCCCGGCGGACCAACCTGTGGGCAGCTGCACCATGGCTTCTAACAACCAAGTGGGGAGCTTCTCTGGATACCAAGTAGCTTAAGAGCGCCCCGGGGAAAGCTATGACCATACCATCGATTGAGATCCGCGGGCAGTGCATCATGCCATTCTGCCGTCCCGTTGGTATTACTGCCTTGATGGGCATTGCGACATTTCTGAGGGAAGCTTACTCCTGGGCGCGTCGCGTGGCGTACGACGCCGCGGTTGTCCAACAGGGTCAGGATCTAACGACCGCTATGTTCAATCTCCTGCAGTAGAATGTGCAGGCGATGTTCCAAAGGGTTACTGCCGACTTAGATGTCCAGTATGGTCTAAATTTGAGCGACCGCGGGCTTCTGATGGTGACAATAGTTCTTCAGGTGAATCTCCGACGAACAAGCGTGCTCGGCTCGCTGGGGCCGGTTCTGGTGGTCCAGTTGGCTCCTCGGGTGACTCTAGTTTTGGTTTCGCTCCTGCCGGTTCCAATGAGGACGACAAAGTTACTCCTGCGCCGCCCCCGTTAGCCCTGTCGGTGTTCCGAGCGCTTCTGTGAACCTTGAGGTTATTGTGAGGGCTTTTCTACCTCTGTTAGTTGTCAAATAAATTAATGCTTGTGCTTTACCAAGGTCGTTCTGGTATCTCAAATGTGCGTGCCCCGGGACGGCATTCATTCTTGAGAGCGTCTCGAGTCTTCCTCAGGTGTCTCCAAAGGACTGCCCTTGTTCCCTGATGCAATAGCTACGACGAACCGTCGTGTTCTGGCGAACCGTCTTGTCGGGAGGCGGTTTGGGAGGCGTTTGGGGATTATACGGACCAATGGTTGAATTATTCGGACCAATGGTTGCCCCCTCCTGAAGGCCGCGATCCGAGTGGCTGATTCTGCGCCAATAGCGGGCGATAATATTAGCCGGAATGGTTTGAGGCTCTTGCCAAGTATCTTCCTGAGGTGTGTAGCCGAACCAACGGACGCGATAGAGCAGAGTCCCATCTTCTCCCAGACCGGCGGAGATGATGCGCTCAATCACATATTCCGGTTGATATTCATCCTCCGGAAGGAGAGTGTGGTCCAGAGGAACGAATTTATCAGAGTCGGTTGGGAGCGATGGGTCATAGTAGTTGGCATTGACCATCGTGTCCGTGGGGCTTGTCAAGTCCTTGGGAACTGCCTTAGGGGGTGTGGAGACTTGATCTTCGACCTGAGGTCGTGGTGCTTCCGTTGAGCCAGGGGGCTGTGACTTTGGTGGTCCGGAGGAACTGGGAGCTCGTGTCACGCGGTCAATAGACATGGTGTCCTGTAGGCCGTCAATGAGCAACGTGATGGTGTGGTCATTGGCCTTAAGGACTTTGTATGGTCCCGTAGAGCGGGGTGAGATCTTCCGCATAGTGTCCTTGAGTTCCTCACTGTCCTTCGGTGGCCGGTCCAGGTAAACCAGGTCTCCTTTCCCAAAGGTCAGGATATTCCAAACGGCTTTGTCGAAATGGATCTTGTAGCGCCGTTGGGCTTTGGTTAGTACAGTTCTGGCCGATTGGAGAATGCGGTCAATGCGTCGGCGCGAGTAGCGCTTCGCCTGGGTAGGAGCCATCCCTTCGGTTATGTCCTGGAATTTGATAGACTCCTGAAGTTCAACAGCTACCGGCGGCGGCGCTCTTGATAGCGTTAAGTCGAACGGTGTTGTCCCTGTGGAAGCGTGCACCTGCGTGTTGTAGGCATAAATCAGTGGCTCAAGGTATTCGTCCCAGTCCAATTGGTGCTTCGATACGTAGTGTGCCACTTGGTCCAGAAGGGTGCGGTTGAAGCGTTTTTCTTGGCCATGTGCCCGCGGGTGGTACGCCGTGTTGGTCACATGTTTGATTCCTAAGGTAGCACAAACGTGTGAGAAGAATTTGGATACAAACCGGTTGCCTTTATCCGTAAGGAGGTAGAGTGGCATGCCATATGAATATATCCAGTGGGAGAAGGAGGCCGTGGCAACATCCGTGGCTGTTATCTTCCCTAGGTGTAGGGCTAGGGTAAGTTTGGTAAACCTATCGGTTATAATCAAAACAAACCGTTTCCCATGGGACGACTTAAGCAAAGGCCCAATTATATCCCTTGCGACAAATACCATTGGACCGGCGGTTGGGAAGAGCTTCAGTTTGGCCTGATAGTTGGCGCGAGACCCTCGGATATGTGCGCTCGATGCACAGTTCCGTGCGGTTCGCCACAGGTCCTGCGCCATTAGTGGCCAGTAGAAGAACTTCCTTAGGGTCTGGTACATTCGTCGGCCTCCAGGATGACCAGCCAAGCGGGAGAAATGGGCGAGGTACAGGAATTGGGCCCTTAGCGAGGCTGGTATTACCCGTTGGAGTGCGTTTTCCAGCGGTGAGCGGCGACATAGTAGTCCAAATCGGTCATGGTCGAACAGACATCCTGGGGTCCCTACCAATTGGACTGTTTCCTTGCAGTATTCGTCTTCGATCTGCGCCTGTAGGAGTTCCTCAATAGTTATAGGGAAGAGTTCTTTTTCCTACGGGGCTATCGCGTTAACCTGAGGTGGTGACGAATTGGGCGGTACTGTTTCCCAGTCCAATAGGTATACTTCGTTGTTCTTTACTTCAGGATCCTCCGATTGCACCTTTCCATAAGTTCATCTGTTTCCGTGTAGTCCTGAGGTCCATCATCTGTAAAGGGGGTGGGAATTAGGTCGTCCACTGGGTTTTCATCAGTTCCGTCGATAATGATTCGCGACAGGGCATCTGCTGCCTGGTGCTTGATGCCTGGCCTATACATTATCTCTTAATCATATTAGGAGAGTCTGAGGCGCCACATAGCGAGGCGACTTGATGCATCGGTCATATTGAATAGCCAGCGGAGTGAATCATGGTATGTCCTAATGGTAAACCTAGCTCCCTCGAGGTACGGACGCAGTGTCATTACAGAATATAAGATGGCTAGACATTCCTTTTCGGTCGTAATGTAGTTTCGCTCCGCGCCGGTGAGCGTTCTGCTCCAGTAGCCAATAGGTCGTTATTCCTTCGGTGGCTCTTGTTCCTGTAGCAGTACACAACCCACTTGGACATCAGAGGCATCTGTGTCCAGGACGAAAGGCCTATTGGGCTTTGGTAAGGCCAATATGGGTGGGTTCAGCAATTTGTTCTTTAGGGTTTGAAATGCTTCGTACTGGTCGTCCGTAAGGGCTTCGAACTCCGAAAGTGTTCCCTTCTTAAGCATCGCGTTGAGAGGGGCTGAGATCTTGGCAAAATCTTGGGCGAACCGTCGGTAAACGTTGCACAAGCCCACGAAGGATCGTAGTTCCGTGTGGGTCCTTAAAGGCTTAGCCTGGCGAATCGCATTCGTTGTCCTTGTAGCCACCTTTAGCTTTCCTGGGAGGACGACGTGACCGAGATAGTCCACTGAGGCCTGGAAGAAAACGCATGTGCGGAGTTTCAGTGTTACTCCAGCGTCCTGTAGGATTGTTAGCACCTTCTTAACGTGGCGAAGGTGTTCCTTTACGGTACGTGAGAAGATTGTAACGTCATGAAAATAGAATAATGCGAATTTCCATTTGACTCTAGACAGTATGATGTCCAGTACCCGTTGGAAAGTTGCTGGTGTATTCTTCAAACCAAAGGGCATGCGAGTAATTCTGAACAGACCTTCATGAGTGGTAAACGTTGTCACCGCTCTCCCGTCTTCGGCCAACGGGATTTTCCATTATCCCGAGTTAGCGTCCAGTGTGGTAAATGCAGACAGTTGTCCATGCGGGGTATCGGGTATAAGTCCCTCTTGGTTACTGCGTTTAGCTTCTGGTAGTCGACACAGAACCTAACGGAGCCATCTTTCTTCGCAACAAGGACAACGGGACTTGTCCATTCGGATTGCTTTGGAGGCGCCGGCTCTATGACTCGAGCTTTGCGCATCTTTTCCATCTGGTCGGCCACAATTACCCTACCTCCAAGGCGGGTACGGTATGGGTGCTGGAAATGTGATCTAGCATCATACTGAAGGTCAATGCCGTGTGTAGTGGCTCTGGTTTTTCTCAATCTACCTGACCACGTGGCCTCGTATTCCCTGAGGAGATCAAGTACCTGGGGCCTGTAGGATTCGAATTCTTCGCCAATGGCGACTGTCCCCTCCCAAGAGTCGACGTCCTTGTCGGGAGTTGGCGTCGCAAGATTATCCATTCGGACCTCCATAATGGCCACAGGCGCGGGTAGAGTGATACCAATCACTGTATCTTTAGGTAATCGCACGGGTTTATCTCGGAAGTTGCTGATTGTGACCAAGAAGCTGTTGAGGTGGATGTCCATTACGCCACTGGCCATCAACGTAAGGTGCTTCAGATCCGTTTTCGGGTGGTTCTGAATCGTTACGAGACCTGAGGACTGGGAATGGACCGATAAAGCGAGTTGGGTCATCGGCGGTATCGTTATGGCCTTTGCCAGGCGAAAATTATTGGACTTCGTGTTTTCGGAGACAACCGCCTGATTGTGGTTAGCTTCTGGCCCTGGGGTTGAACCAGTTATGGAGATGGAAGGTGCGCGGTAAAACGCGACTTTCCAAAGGCCTGGATAAATGGCCCTAATGTATCAGTCGATAAAGGAGGTCCCTAGGATTGCTTCAAAGGTTATGTTAGGACATACAAGGAACCACGTGCGGACTTTGAATTGTCCTAATTGTAGGTAAAGTGGTACTTTCCCTTTGATGTCCATTGGTCTACGAGACGCATCGGTAGTCCTTGGGGTCTTCCTTGCCTGAACGAAATCTTCCCAACCCAGTGGGAGCAGCTTAGGATGGACCAAGTTGGGACCAGCGCCTTTGTCCATTACAGCTGTGGTCACTCGAGAGTTGCTGGAACGAAGTGCTGTGGGTACTCGAACTTTAAAGTTCTCCTTCCTGAGGATACAGACGGGGTCGTTACTGTGTTCCAATTGTGGTTCATCCTGATTGATCCATTGTGGGTGGTTTGTTTTGGGAGATGAGGAGCTCTTTGGCTCATGACCATCCAATTGGTTGCGGCAGGGGATTAAAAAAGAGAAGATTTGCCTCGCGTGGACCCTCTAAGAGGTTTCCGATGGGGTTCTCATTTCTTCCTGAGGATAGGGTTCTTCCACGGGGTCGTTTGTAGGATCTACAATGGCGTGGACCTGTGGGGCTTTGATCGGAGTGTCCGGAGGCGTGGCATAGCGTGAGCTTCCAGGGGTCCCTGTGGTTTGTTTCTGTGCCCTGTTATACATTCCTTCGGATCTTTGCATCCGGTAATTCTCTTCCCTTAGGGCTAGGAGGGTTTTTAGTGCGTCCTCAGGCAGATACCTCGTACAGTCACAAGGTTAGGTCGGTGATAGGCAGAGGAAGCAGGCCCTTGGGGAGCGAACAAAAACGTCCTTGCGGGGCGGGAAGGGAGAATAATTAGGTGTGGGTGGTCCAGTGGTCGCTGTAGCTCCCTAGGAGGTGTATGATGGGGGCCCGTACGGAGGAGCACTGAAATTGACCGCGAGGAAGTCTCCCGAATCGGCGTAATGGAATGAAGCATGTCCGACTCCGTGGAGCTAACCCAATGGGCTTGGTTGGGTTTTCGCAGTATAGTTGCGTGTCCTCTGGTTATATCATCGTTGCGCCTGGAGGTTCTGTAGGTTTTACCATAACCCTCTGTAGTATTCTACTATGTTGGGGAATCAGACATGTTGGTTTTTTGCGAAGTCGTGGTTGGAACTCATAAGTGAGTGATGTCATCAAACTTGTGATATGAAACGGCACACCGCGTAGGATGCCTAGAGGCAGAATGTCTTAGTGGGACACGTGGTATCACGAGTGGAGTGGCTTGCAACGGCGCATGTAGTGGCGATCCACGTGGCTGGTTTTACTACCCTTTGTAGCTAGACGTCCATTAGGGACCATACCCATACAGTGGTTTGGCTAAATGGCTGACCACTGGGTATTATTTATATATTTATTTGGGCACTCACCCTGGCACACAGTATATAGTGTACCAGAGGTGAGCGCCAACTCCAAGTAAAGGAGAAAACATGGGCATCATGACTATTCTGTTCCTCGTTTAGGATTCCTTAACCGGAGATCCAGACGAGCTATAATAGATAGTCAGCCCCCAACCACTTTATGAGCCGTCTCGTACCTACGTCCCATCAACGTTTTACAGTTACACTGTTCACCCTCGCTGGCGAGTAGTGGCCTTACACCCCACTTCCAGCTCGCTGGTGTTGTAGCTCTACCACCCCTTTTCCTTCGCCGCAAGCGACCCATCGGCAGTCCGAACGCTGTCGCAGGTGTCTGCTCTCTCCGTTAGAGCGGATACTACACCCTCGACGTAGGTAACGAGCCTTGGGAAGGAGTATTGCGGGTTTTCCGTGTGGTAGTTGCGCACATGTGTCCGAATGGAAAAGAGCAATCCCCTGATGAGGTGAAGACTGAGCCGTTTTTCGGAGAACACGTTTTCACATCGGTAAGCCTTCTTCCATAGGTCGTCTGCGAAAGCCGAATCAGTCATGTCGGAGCTCGGCCTAAAGGAGATGACTTCCTGGTGGGCATCCATTATGACTTCATCCGTGCCGTAGGTTTCCAATAGGTAATGAACAACCTGGGGGTATGACCTGAGGAGCTCACGGTCTTGACCATCTACGAGGGCAGTTGTGCCAGATATCTTCGAAACCACTCGGTCACGCGCCACTCCTGAAAGGAAGAATTGGAAAAGGTACAGAGCGGCGCTCACGTGGACACCGTTCTGATCGCAAGCCGTACGGAACAAACTGAGAAACCTAAGAACATCAATGGGATCGGAACCAAAGAACTTTTCCGTAATGATAAGTTGCATCCGTTTGGCCCATTTGGCGACTCTGCAAGCAACCGAACCAGAATATTTTGTGGGTCTGTCGGCCAGCCGGTAAATCCGGTAGTCTTGAACCTCAAGGAAAAGTTCGTTTGTGGTTTCCAGTGGTCTGAGGCTTCGAACGGCCACCTCATCCACTTCCGAGTCGGTCGTTTCGGTCGAGGCCGATTCGGAATCACTCGTGTCCGAATGGTCTCTTCTCTTACTCTTTTTGTGCTTCTTTCTCCTGCAGTTACTTCTTTTCTTCTTTCCAGCGGAGGAGGGACCTAAAGGATCGATCTCTCTATCAGATTCGATGGAGCCCTGAGGTCGCTGTACCTCGTATAATCCGTCGGGTGGGGCAAGCGGTCTCTCTTCTAGACGCGGAGCTTCTCTTTTTCTCCTCGCTTGTCCCTCCCTTGGATTCTCCTGATGGGCGACCTGTCTCTCACCGGATGGTTAATTTGTGGTGGGGTGGTCCTAGGGACCAAATTGCCTCCCTGGCGGGTGACGGCTCCTTGAACGGCCTGTAGGAGGGAGTCTATGAATAAATCAGACTCCAATACCTCAGGTACGATTTGCGCGATGAAATTATCCGTATGGTCAGCGATCGCCGTAGCGAGTCGCACGTCCATAACGGAATCCACGTGGGTTGAGCAGAGCTCACGGGGACGGGGCCAGAGAAGGTCGGCAAGCCCTGTGGGCATGTTTTCTCGAATTCCTTCGGTCTGGGGGGTTTCTCCTTGAGGTGTCCCTGGCCTAGAGGTGGCCCTGGTTAGACGTTCTCGTAAACGCGCTGCCACCGTGGGTTCTCGACGAATCCTTTCAGGGTTATCCAGTGGGGTCAGTACTTCTTGCGGCTGGCTCCTCATTCTCCTGCTGTCGCTAGCGGTATCACCCTGAGGGTCAGGCGACATCGCCGGCGTTGTATTCGCCCTTCGTCCTGCCGTAGGAGTCTTATGGTCGGGTCGGCTGGGTGTGTTTTCTGCATCCATAATGGGGGTTGCTTTTGTACTTCTGGTCCGTTGGGGAATTATAACAAAGGTTAGAATCCGGATAATTCTTCGTTCCAGTGGTCCGTTCAATTATTCCAAAGGTTTTCAAGTCGGGAGACCAAAATGTAACGCAATGACTGTTGGGTCAGCGTACGGGTCTTGACCGGTGGTAGAGTGGTAGAGCGGGTCCTAAGGTTCGAATCCTTGACGGCGGCACTCCCAGAGTACTTGGTGCAGTGGGCTGGCGTTTACTGCGTAGTCCTACAGGTTGGAGCTACAGAAACGATGGCTTGAAGACCAAAGGGTGGAACTAATATACCAAAAAGGGTTATTTAGTATCCTAACGGTGCCTACCGTACTCTAAGGGAGAAGCGTCACTCGAGCCAAGTAAATAGTACTGGCGAGGTACTAAGATCTCCATGGCACTGTAATGCTAATCTATTACACTAATTAAAATAATTTAATAATCTACATGAGTCCACCTGAGGTCGACCCGTCCACGTGTCATCTGCAAGATCCTTCAGGGCCCGGCGGCCTACAGGGCTCAACCGCTATCACCGCTCTTTCACACGGCGCTCGAATGATCCCAGCGGAGGATACATAAGCCGCATTCGACATCACACCTGCAGCCGAAGACTATTAGGCCAAGGATTGGAATCCCACGCGAGGAGACCGCATTGATCGGAAAACCGAAGGCGAGGCAGCCTGCGAATCGAAGCCACTGCTGGCGTAAGGACCCTCGGAGGGTACGTCTCCGTTGTTGGAGTTGTGCAGCGCGTATGGGTTCATCGCTGAGCAATTCGAACCAGATGGTACTCTCGTGGAGACGAGGAAATTTCGGAATACAGATGCATGCTCCGTTATATGAGGACGTCTTGCTTTGCCGCTGGTTCGCGCGCAACGAGGGGGATGTGTAGTATTCTGCACTGTCGGAATGCTGATGGAAGGTTTTTTAGCTAAGTATAATAATACTCATAAGTGAGTGCAACGGCTGGGATGAAGTTATGAAGTGGCACCCCGCAGATGGTCCGTGAGATGGTAGGTTACACGTGGGACCTCGGTCTGCCACGGCGCATCCGATTCGACTCTTTGTAGGGAAATACCGGATTGGCAACGGCGCATATACTGTAGTGAGTAGCCACTTGGCAACCATTATCCCGTACTGTAGAGGGGTTAATCGGCTAACCAAGTTTATATCTAGATATTATTATATGCGGCTCTCACCCCTGTGCACTGTACTTAAGGCACAGAAGGGAGCGCCGACTCCAAAGTAAAGGATATAATAAACGGGTTCACAACTCACTTGTTTCTTGTCCAGGATTACTTAACCGGAGATCCGGAAAAGCTACAACAAGTAGTTGTCCGTTCCATAGTACCAACCACCCTCATTGGCGAGTGGGGCCTTACAACCCCCATTCTAGCTCTCTAATGTTGTGCTCTACCACATCTTCCCCTTAGCCGTAGGCACCCATTATGCAGTCCCAAACACTGTCGCATGTGTCCGCTCTCTCCGTTAGAGCGGATACTACACCCTAAAACGCAGACAATTACTCCGTGTGCAGCGGTAACGCTGCATCGATCGCAGTTCGCCGCAGGAACTCGAAGAAGAAACGCCGCGATGAGGACGTTGACTTTGAAGAAGAGAATCGCAATATAATCCCAGAAGATCTCATCGCGAGGCGCTCGTCAGATGAAGCCAGCCTTGGATTTGTGCGTGACCACTTGGACTTAGAAATAGAGGCTGAAGAGACTACCAAACACAGGCTCAATCTCGACGAGAACCGTGCGGCTGTTGAAATAGAGAAAGAAAAAGAGGCTGTGGAGTAGCGCAAAATAATGGTGGACGTGTTTTCTCTGATTGCTAAGAAGCTCTCTTGATGGCAGAATGCTTGTGGCTGACCTTATACTGCGAGTCTGCAGCGCCCGCCCCCTTCGTCTTGCTAATCGCGCGCTGCATTTGTTAGGAAACATTTTTACATGGTTAGGTAACGTTGCCAAGAAGGTGAAGAGAATTAAAATTACAACTGCGTATGACCGTCGTGGCAAAGAAATGACTTGATTTTCCGTAGCAGACCAGAGCTTATGTAGGCAAGCGCCACAGGCGCTTTCTTAACGCGCAATAAGCGGCGGTAATTTTGTGAAGAGAACATTTGTTTGATATCTTTATAGAATTCCACCGCTTCTCGTACCGTTCTCATCCTTCTGTTGTATAGGGCTTGCGCCGTGGTTGCGTCTATGTCGTACAATCATCTCTGGGGTCTGCGACTGTCTTGTATCGGGAGCGTGGTGACTCTCAGCCTTTGAAGGTAGACGTGATAAACCTCGATGGTAACAGGGCACTGTGAAAACCCGCAGGGGCTAACTGCGGGGCAACTAGCCTATACCGTGTAGGTGAACGATGGTAGACGTCGACGCGCGGGAAACCCTGGGTGGTAGTTGAGAAACAATGAACCAAAAGGTATAGTCGTGACCCAAGTGGTGCCTGTCTTTATCAGATTAGGATAGGGGAGGTGCAGTTCCCTATATGCAGTGGACTGCACTCTCCAGATCACCCGGGAGGTGCCAGAAAGGCACGGTCTCTGACCTAGTGTCAGAGACCTGGCCAGCACTGGCTACAGTGCCAGGTGGCCACTCCACTACTGTACTAAAATAAATATAATTACAATTACAATTACCAACAATTACTCAACCAGAAGGTACATGTCAACACTACACGTGGCCGACAACACCTAGATGGTAGCTCGCCCGGAGCTGCGTGGCCGATGATCCCTCGCATCCATCACCCACAAGGTTAGTGTAGTACATTGACAACCCCAAAGGTCAAACCTTCTGTCACTATACAACAGTCTAGTTTTGCGTGTATCTTCTGTAGCCATGGTCGCAACACATACGCAAAATCGCCCTACAAGCAAAATTGCCGCCGTTTGATTGCCATATCCGTTTTAAATCGCTGGGATAGTCCACTGTTACGAAGCAAGGTCTTTTCATGCCTTCACCCTGTGTCCAGCCAATAAAAGGTGAACATCAGTTCATCGAGGGTCGTTAAGCTTTGATTTATTATACATTTAATACACTTATGTCCTAAATAGCAGCTCTCCTGAAAGGAGCCTTGTCGACATAGGCGGCTAATCTTAACCTTTTTGCAGTCAATAAATGTGACGCAGTTATCGAGCGGTGCCTCCATTTGTTCTATTGCAGCAGCATATTTTTTCACTCCCTTCTGCATCAGAGCATAACGGAAAGAAGTTATGAGTGCCTCTTTTCCTGGACGAACGTCTCTACTACTTTCTAAAAGATATCTCTCATGACCGATGAGTGCATTTCAAAGGTCGTCTTCAAATCAAGACACCTACAATGTGTGCTCAGCTTCTTAAGCAAGATGAAATACACCGCCAGTGGCTGTAAGTGATAGAAATTGCGCTCCAAAACACTCGCAATTTACAATATCATCATAAATATTCGCGGCTGCTGGTGAAGACGGAAACAAAAAGACGTGAAACTTTGAACTTAGTTGTAGGAATTGAGGTTGAAAGAGGTTCATGAGATTAAATAAGATCTAATTTCAAGCGTTATCATTTTTTTACGCGCTGCATGAACTGGCAAAAAGTCTTTCAATGCTATCAAGGGGCTGTTACTGCTGATAACAGCGGCGTAGAGCGTGCGCCTTTTTTTGCGCTTGCGATCGAGCGTGTGGCGAATGGACAAGTCTTTCTGCCGCATCTCGGTCACCCCTTCCCGTAGTCGTACTCATGATTCGACTCGCCGACGGGTAAGTATTTTTTGCGTAATATCATTTTGTACGCTCAAAGTTTTTCCGTGTCTTTGAAATTGGGACTCACAAAAGCTCCTCATACGAATTTTTCCTTTTGCGTAAGCTCTCTAATTTCTATATTAGTTGAGTGCAACTGTAGGACCGATGTGCATCGCATACATTAATATACACGAAGCGGCGCGCGTTTCACTCGTGCGTTCTACACGCCTCACATGTTTCATGCAAGGTCACATCAATCGTACAAATTCCGCTCCTTCCACGGCCAGCGCCCCACCACCAGCTAGCGGCAACGGTGCGTTGAAACGGCAATCATGGCGTTCGTAGGCTCCTTCACAGCCAACTCTGTCCGCAAACAAAGCGCCTTCAACTCTTCTCTGAGCCGCAAAACGTGCGCGCACGCTTCTCACAACGATGGCACGGGAGATGATGACTCGCAGCAGTTCCCCCCGTTAGGCCCGCGCTTCAACCATTCGTTCCAGCCGTTTGACGGGTCCAAGCCACTGTTGCCACCGTGGAGACCATCCTCGCTGGAAGATGAGTTTGGGTACACTGCGAAGCGAATAGAGTCACGACAGAAAGCGCAGCCCACACTTCGAAGGATTGTCAAGGTTGAGAAGAAGGGCTTTGCTACTATGTTTGCTGAAGTGGTGCAGGAACTTGACGACGGGAAGGGCAGGATTTGGTTGAGGCCGTTGTTGCTGAGTAACGACCAAAAAGATACTGCTGTCGACTTGCGGGGGGCAACCGATGTTCTTCTCGACAAGAAATGCGTAGATGAGGTTGACAGCGAGACAAAGTTGAGACTATCTGTCAACTTGATTGCTACAGAGGAGGATGTTGTCGATAGAGTTCTTTCAGATGAGCATTGGGATGAAGTTGGTTCCAATGCCGTTCTAGCGTTCATGAAACGATTATCCGAATGACGTTAATGAATCCAACTGAGCCCTGTGCTCGCGGTAGAAATCATCGTGTGCAATGTAATATATACATATACACGTCTGTCACATTCGACGTAGAACATCCAGTTGTACCATAAAAGCGCTTCGCAAGCTTCTTGAACTCTGTTCAGTATACGTTCAACCCATGTGTCAATATATGCCACTCCTTGACAACCCGAGGATAGAGGCCGGTTAATCAGCTAGGGGCTGGGGCGCAGTGCCCCGGATTCTAGAGAAGGAATGGTGCTCTGGGCAAGAGTCAAGAGCCAAACCATAGTTTCAGGGAGACTACGCGTGTACGGGAGATGGATGGAAACGATGTAAAGAAAGCACCGTCGTAGCAACTTTCTATGCTTCGTATCTTGTGAAGGAGAAATCAAACACGCTTCGAACTGCACGCAGCTGCTCATCAATTCTTCGGCGTCATGCTTTTAATCCTGTAAATTGTCATTCGTGGGTCCACCGAGGAAAACAGATTACTACGTCTCGCAGCATCGCTGCTCGCTATAAATTCGTAGAGACCACGTGCACTTCGCAGATGACGTTAGTTTTCGGCGTAATGTGTAGGGTCTCGGTTTCCCGTATGTGGTCGGAATGAAGAAGAAATGGTTTATCCAAGATACCGCCCGCCTCTGCCCAACAAGCACGTCAACAAGTCTCGCTTACCCACGGCTAACCCACTGCCGAAGCACGAACAATCACACCCCTGTGTTCGATACATTTTTCGACTGCTGGGAACACACAATTAGCAACCCTGTCACCGCCACACGAAGGAAGTTTCCGCTGCATGCATTCTATAGCAGCCTTGAGCTTGTTCTGCGTCGGCCTTGAACAGAAATCCACCTCAAAATGGAAGAAAAAGCATCCATTGTTAACCTTGACTTCGAGGCCCTTTGCTCCTTTCACTGTACATGTAGGACGAATCTGCAAGAATGACGACGTGATGCACGTCTGATTGCATGGAACAGGCAATTGTTCCGCCTTGGCGATGTATAGTAGAGCACAGGTAACGGAGACGAGAAAGACTGTGCAACGCCTCATGATGTGCGATGTGTTTCGGGCAACCGGATAGACTGAAAGCAGAGAATGTGGTTCTGGAATACTACCAAAGAAACCCAAGAGTTTGGGGGCGCAGGCTTTTATGCTACTCGTCCTGATCAGACTGCGTGCAAGACAAGTCACCTGTCAGACATACTTCTACATGTAGTCATGTGCTCGCCTTCGCGTTAGATGGGCTGGCGACAAGACATGCGAATTGTAGCGTGATGTCCTACTTGTGCCAGAGATGGAACAAACGTGGGAATTGATGCAATCATTCTTCTTTCTCAAAAAGTATGTGGGACAAAATGAACCGTGTGGGCGAAGAATGCTCCCCTTTACGGCAAACCCTCACAAATATCTACAGTTTCAACTCGATCTCAGTGTGATTATTGTAACCATTGGAGGAATCAAAAGCCATTCGGCTGTCATCCAACAATGATTCTGCCTGGCGTCAACGACTTGTTACACCAATCACCATTGGTTAAGATGCAACCGCATTGAACACAATATATGAGCTGTGGTTTTCGGGGGTGGTATGGAGGGAGGTGGGGGGCACTTTATCTGCACATAAGAAACAGCTTCTTGGCTGAGGACATTCAAGTCGCTCTGCTCCATTTTGTTGCCCAAGAAACACCTCAGCGTTGAACGATACTGAATTGGGATGAAGATATGTACTTGCATGGTTGGACGCCTTGAAATCCAAAAATATGTGTCAAATCTTTTTGCCCAGATTACTTGTTTTGCGACAGTCGCTGATGTTTCAAACTTCAGTCTGTGTTTTACTCTTGGAATCACCTTTGACATGCACGCGGTGTACGTATCAATTTCAGTGTTGGGTTTTGGTTGCTCAGTTGAGGTAGCGTCATTGTCAACATTCCGTTTCAATATTCCGTTGAATCGCGGCTGCAGAAGGCGAATAGACGACAACTTGATATATGTGAATAGAACATGAGGGATGAGGTAGCCAAGACAGCAATTATTTAGGACAGATAGAGCATACAATGTCCGGGCTGCGTTTCCATAAATAAGCCATAGATAAGCCATAGATAAGCAACTGATTGCAATCAAGAATGAGATGGCTGCCTGTCCAATGAATTGCCTTGTGAAAGAAACTTTGAAAGCCACCGTCCATCACCCCGTCACCAGTGTACGAAATCTGTTGCAAAAAAAAGCCCCCCACACATGCGTAGCTTCAAACGTTTCCACATCACATTTCGTTATTACAACAACTTCTTCATCAACGCGCTTCGATAAAAAGAATCGCTACAATCGTACGTCGCACACAATAAAGTCGAGGCAGATACAGTGTATTCAACTCCCGCCGGTTCAGCTGAATTTCGTTCCGAAATCATCTCCACCATCGCTCTTTGCTCCTCTACCGAGACGACCTAGAGGTGTAAGGATGCATCTCCCTCCACCCATGTCCCCGCTTTCCCACTTCAAGACATGAGTTCTACAGAAACTCGCTCTGATATAAGGCATCGGTCGCGTACCGAATCATGGACAAGAAGAACATGGTATCCATTCTCTCCCCACGCATATCACCGAACCAAGATCTCGAAGAATTCCAAAGTCAAAAGTACCATCGTAGATTCATGCAACTAGGTCATTGCGCTCGCATCACCTCGTGAAGCGCCGTTTCTGCTCGAAGTCCGGTGTAATTAACCTTCTCTCGGCGATGTCCACATTACTTTTCTGTGATACTCGCGCCCGGTCTGTCAGAGAACTTGTACTCTGAATTCCATTCATTGTGTCACGCTCTGGGTCTCCGTTGTTGCGATGACTTACAAAAAGGTAAATGCAATTCGAACTCTGCTTCCCAGTCACGAATGCTGACTCTGGATGACTGAAGGACTATAAAACGAGAGAACGCAGACATTGGTAGAGCTGTTGTCGACTCCAACCCTCACAGCTCTACGTTTTTCTTCACATCTCTACCACAACTCTAATCCTTTCACCCTACTCCTTTTTTTGTTACGATGGACTTCTCCCAGTGCATCTTCGTTGACCGCTCCGGTGATGTGTTGATGATGGATGTTTTCTTGGAAATCACCATCGTGTTGGCTTTCGCCGCCAGCAAGGGTTACCGAGCCGTCACCTACTCGGACTGGCTACGAAGAAACGATGCTTCGCAGCAAACGTCTTTTGGAGCCCAGCTGGTGGCGGAGCCTGGTGTCGCGGGGGCTGCGTTTCACCTGAAACGCAGTAGGAACGTTTCAAGAGGAGGCTCGCCCCCACGTTCGCCGGAGCGGTCGCCGAAGATGTCGAGGAGAAGATTATCGCCGCGATGCCTCAGGAGGTCCCCAAACAGATCGCCGGGCGGACCCGCTGCTCATAATGCGGTGTCCGGGGATTCGAAGAAACTCAAGCTTCAGAGAATCCCGCCTCACAGGTTTTCACGGGCGTCGATTTTGGAAATGGTGGACGTTCCAGGGGCTGTGGTGATGCAACTGTCAATGTTGGGGCGGCGGCAAGCAAGTGAACCTACCGCAGTTCTGACGTTTGCCACCGCCCAGCACTGCGACATTGTCTACGTACAGATGAAACAGTCCCTGGAACGGGATGGTATGTGGGTATCAAAGGTGTAGTTTGTAGTTGGAACTCTAGGTAGCTGAGATTAAACGGTGCTGACCGTCTTTTTGTATGAACGTTTGCCGAAGCCGTATGACAACTAATTCCAGCTTATAGTCAACAGAAAGAGTTATTAGAGAAATTCGAAGAGTTTAGTTCGTCCGTTGAATAGTATGTTTCTGTAGTCTAGAGCTAAGATGAGAAACAACAACGAGATCTTGAATGCTTTTGTTTACTCTCGAAAGGACAAAGTAGAGTGACACCCGAACTCATGCGAGATGTCCATCGACTTCAGCTTTCAATGCCACAAATCTTAGTATCACTAAAGCACGGCGGCGTTGTTTCCAAAGTACAGAGTACAAGGGATTCTCAGCACGCGCTTGTCGTACAGCCAGCGATCTCTTCAAAGTGTGAATCTGTTTTCTGTTCCACTCGGGAATACCGGCACACCCTACAACATACTTTCAGGAACCTCGACGGCCTGGCTTGCGGTATCGTTCGCACCAATTACGAGAACTACATCTGCTACATGAAGGGTGTCACTGATTTCTTCTATTTCGTGAATAGTATCACGTGGGATCTACCTTCGGTACCTCTGCAATCAATACGTTCAACCGTATATGCATGAGCTCAGCGACAGGGTGAGTCGCAAGGCTTTCTTGAATACCTTTCTCACTGAGTCCTCACCACAAAAAATGCTGGGAAAGCGTCTACAAACACTGATAAGCTCAAAATTCATCAGTGTGCAAAGGATACTATTTGCTCCTCGATGGGTCACAGTGGCGATACGCCATTGGTGAAGGCGGAGGAATTTTCGAAAAGAGAAGAAGAGGAAGAGAGAGCAGCTACACTTCTGTAGATGGGACACAAATGCAGGCCGTAGTTAAACCGGAAGAGGGCCGGTGCATGGATGCCTTCGTGGTTCATTCGTGTCCACGTCGAAAGCCATAAATCATTTCAAATACGTTTCGCTCAACTTTGATAACAAGTGTGTGTTTCGCAATCCTAAGTCCGCCGACGCGATCGCTATGGAGGAGCAAAACCAGACTCACGGGTCTGAGACAGACACATTCCAACCGCTTAGCTCGTACCAAGCGTTCTTGAAGTCAAACAATGTGAGCGACAACGAAAACAGCGAGCTTCTCTACCAGGTCTACCAGGATCTTCTCCGGATTCGAAAGTGGACCAACTTGCGCGTGTGCCATGGCGCGCCGCGCGTGTACCTTGCGGGCACGTCAGCGCTCGCCTTCGACTCGGTGTTTGGGGGCAGCGGCGGCAGCGAAGCGCAACTCGGCGATCGCACGCAGGCAGTAATCCCGTTGAGCGCGTGGGAGACATTATCGCCAGATGAGATGCACGCGCTGTGTGACGATTGCGTGCATCCGGAAAGCGGAGAGAAACTTCGATGCGTAACGTTGGCGATTGTGGACGACGACAGTACGACGGCTTACTATCGCATGGTGAACACGTGGGAGGAGATTGTGGATGCGCGCTGGAAGTCGACAAAGGTGAAAACGGAGGAAGGCGGTGGTACGGAAGAGAGGGATGAAAGTAAAGTGCTAGAAGAAAGTGACTCGTCACCGTGTGTGGACTCAGATGATTGAATGTGGGACAAGTATCCGGACTTGTATAAGTATTTATGAAGTCAACACAAGGGCGCTCTGCATGTGCAGCATGGGAATGGATAGGGATGGGTGCGACATGAGGCGCGATAGAGAAAGAGGCTGGTGCTTCCACAAGAGAGAGAAAGAAAACGGCAGCAGTTAGGGGAGCTTAAAGAGTTGATGCAGGAAAGCGCATGTGGCATTGGTCTGGAGTGCGCGCTGCTAAATGATCACATGATGTTACGGCTGTTGGTCGGCAGCGTCATCGTGATCGCTTTGCTTGTCCAGTTGCCCCTCCGGATGGGCGAGCGGAGACTCGGCGGTAGTGCAAATCTGCAACGCTCTACAAAGCAGCAAAAGAAGCACAGAAAAGAAAGAAGCACATGTGTGAGCTAGGTAATGGGCAGGGGAGGAAAGAAGGAGCGAAAGCGGGTGCGAATCTTACTTTTCAGCGGCTGCGAGGTTGGCGCGAATTTTGTCAATGTCGTGTTGAATACGGTCCACCTGTTTCTCGAAGTCGCCAGGTTGCGCGCGCCGTTTGGGCTACAAACTCAGACGATGGGCAAGGCGTCAGTACTTGTTGGCAAGATGTGAGTTGGTGGGCAGGTAGCACGTACCTTGCTCGCTGAGGGTTTGCCGTCGGCTTTGTCGTTTTTGGACGCAGCGCCGCTCATGACGCGATGTCAGTGGCGCGAGGACGGCGAGCGCAAGTGTGGTGAGCGCGAGGGCGGTGAGCGCGAGGGCGGTGAGCACGAGGCACTGAGCACGAGGCACTGACAGGCGGCGGGAAGAAGGGGAGGGTCGAAGGTCAACCTCGAGGCTATGACGGAGAATCGTGGAATTGTGACGCGCGCCAAGCGAAGACCCTTTTGAAAACGAGTACAACAAAAGGGGCGCAATTTGAACGCTTTTTTATTAGGTGATGTACGGCATGAACGGCTGCGCACTATCGCGCTCCAAGCGCCATCGGTCCACCAGAAAGCTGAGTTCGTCCGTGGTGTCATCGTCAGCGAGGTGCACGCCGCCCGCGTCGCCGCTGGCGCCTACATCGCGGACGGCGCGGGCGGCGCCGTCAGCGGGGTTGGCGGGATGGGCAGGGCGCGTCGTGCCACCGAGCTGCACAGGCGCGAGGGGCGATGCGTGCGCTTGCGAGAGCTGCGCCGCATGGTGCAGCGCGGCAGGTCTGACGCCAAGCCGCTTCGAAAGCAGCGCGCTCTTGGAGCGTCGACGGCGTGAGAGTTGCGACGTAGTGCCCAGCACTTCCTCCATCATGGCGGTGAGCGCGTGAACGCTGACGGGCTCGCGACATCGCTTTGGCACGGGCGGGCGCGCTATGCGCTCGCTGACTGGCAGCGGCAGCTTTGGGGCACGCGCGCCGAACAGCAGCGCGCTGCGCGCTGGCGACGGCAATGGAAATGGAGACGGCGGAGGTGGTGACAGCGGCGGGGGCCGCGGTGGTGGTGATGATGGTGGAGGTGGAGGTGGTGGTGGTGGCAGTGGTGGCAGTGCTGACGGCGGCAGCTGTGACGGGGTACACGGCGTAGAGGCGCGGATGGTGGCGTTAGAGGGGTTGTTAGCGGCTCTGGTGGCGAAGTTAGTGGCGCCGCGCGTCTGGAACGGGCGGCAGTTGGGGCGCGAATATGGCGGCGCTGCTGTGACCGCGGCAGTGGAAGCAGCGGCACAAGCCTCAGCGCAAGTCTCAGCGCAACAAGAAGCAGAGGATACAGCGGAGCAGGAGCCGACGCGGGAGGCGGCGCCAAACACGTAGCCGTGTGTGCGACGGCGACGGTCAGCGCACCGTTGGGGAAGCGGCAGCTGAAGCTGCAGCTGCACCTGTACCTGCACCTGCTCCGCGGCACGCATAGCGGCGAACGACGCAGACGACGACGCGGGTGACGACGCGGGCGACGACAGGGGAGACGGCTTGGACAACGGCGGCGGGATGGTGAGGCTGGGCGCGCAAGGGCGCGCACGCGGGCGGCAAGGATGCGACGGGGGGTGGTGACGCGCGTGTGTGCGGCGTGATGGCGCGACCAACGGTAGCGGCGGGCGCGTGTGTGCGCTTTGGGCGCGTCGCGCCTGTCGTGCCGCCGTTTCAAATAAACGCACCGCGCTGGCGTAACACGTTGCCTTTTCGCTTTTCGTTTCGCTTTTCGTTTCGCTTTTCGTTTCGCTTTTCATTTCACTTGCCCTTTCACTTCAGACTGGCGCCCTGCATGCATACGTGTCCACGTGAGCCACTTTCCCCTTCGTCTTGTCTCGCGCCCTCCACGCCGCTACCGATTCCGTCCGATCCTTCCGCGCAGGCGCATCCCCTGTGTGATTGGCACGAAGCTGCAACGCCCTCGACCTCGCCCCCCCACCAGCCTCCCCACCAGCCCCGCCCCTATCGTCCCCTACTTCCCATCCACCGCCATGGATCGCCTGCAGAGAATGCTCACGCAGAGCCAGGGCGTCATGGCCGCCGACACCCCCGTGTGGGACACCGCCGAGACCGTGTACATCTCCTCGCTCGCGCTGCTCAAGATGCTCAAGCACGGCCGCGCCGGTGTGCCCATGGAAGTCATGGGACTCATGCTGGGTGACTTTGTCGATGATTACACCGTCAAGGTCATCGACGTCTTCGCCATGCCGCAGAGCGGCACCGGCGTGTCCGTCGAGGCCGTCGACCCCGTCTTCCAGACAAAGATGCTGGACATGCTCAAGCAGACCGGCCGCCCGGAGGTCGTTGTCGGCTGGTACCACTCGCATCCCAGCTTTGGCTGTTGGCTCTCTGGCGTCGACATCAACACTCAGCAGAGTTTTGAGCAGCTCAACCCGCGCGCCATCGCCGTCGTCATCGACCCCATCCAATCCGTCAAGGGCAAGGTCGTTATCGACGCCTTCCGCCTCATTATCCCGCAAATGCACATGCTGGGCCAGGAGCCGCGACAGACCACCTCAAACGTCGGTCACCTTCACAAGCCATCCATCCAAGCCCTCATCCACGGTCTCAACCGCCAGTACTACTCCATCGCCATCGCCTACAAGAAAAACCACCTCGAGCAGGAGATGCTGCTCAACTTGCACAAGAGCAAGTGGATGGACAGTCTCTCCGTTGCCGATTTCGAACACCACTCTGCAAGCAATCAGAGCACCGTCGCCGCCATGCTCCAACTCGCCAAGGCCTACCACACCACCGTGCAGCAGGAGCAGAAGCTCACCCCGGAGCAGCTCGTCATTGCCAGGGTCGGAAAGCGCGATGCCAAGAAGCATCTTGCTTCCGATGTTGCCCAGCTTATGGCCGACAATATCAACCAGTGTTTGGGCACCATGTTAGATACTGTCATATTTCGTCAAGACGTTGCCACTACCGATTAACAGTTGTACATATACATTAAACCCTCCTTTCTGGCGCTCTTTCCAATTTGAACCTTCTAACGCTACGAAACCTCACTAGATGATGAAAACCCAAAACTTGCCCATATGCGCACATTGCCCACACTCTTGCCCTCATCCCCTCTGCTTCTTTTTCGCACAGTCAAATCGGCTGAATTGCGGCGCCGCCATGCGTTTTTAAGGTAGCAAGCCATTGAATAAAAGTGAAGGGTAAAGGTTGGCAGTCATTACTTTCTTCAGCTCTCACGGCCCGATATCTCAACATATCATTTTTCTAGGTAGAGCGCGCCGCCCAAACGTACCCTTTGTATTTGTACATCTTTCATTTTACCCTGTCTGTCCCATCAATTCTGATCCTCACTAGCCCACCATCTCCCCAACTATCCGTCTGTCACTCCGAAGCACACGATGCGTCGTTCCGCCCAGAACGACCCGTCAGTCACGAAACCTCTCTTTTCCGTGGACGACGATGAAGATCTCAACGAACCGTCCTTCACACAACATGCGCCACCGCCGCCACCACCCCCTTCACGCAAATCCTTCTTCCGCAATGCATCGCAAACTTCGCCATACCCAAGCCTCTTTCTTATGCGCTTGAACCGCGTTCTGTTCTTTTTTTTCCCCCGCCTTCTCGTCGCAATTGTCATTTTTCTCGTAGCAGGCACTCTTCTGCCTGGCGGATGGCGAGTGGCCTTGTGCGCGGCAAACCTCCTGCCCCCACCAGCGCTGCGTCCGGGTGAGAACATCACGCTGATTGCCCACCGAGGTTGCGAGTTTCCATATCCCGAGAACTCCATCCATGCCCTTCGTCTAGGCGCGGAGCAACTGCACTTCGTGGAAGTGGATATCACGCTAACTTCGGATGGAAAAGTTGTTGCCATGCACGATCTCAACCTGGACCGAACAACCAACGGAACGGGCCTTGTCTGTACCAAGTCGCTGCAGTACGTCAAGAAACTCGAACTTAAAATGCCTGCACGCGATCCACGCGGCCGGATTGCCCAAGCAAAGTTTTGTTCTGTTCCCTCACGCAGTGGAAGCACCGTTCCGTGTACCTACCGCGTCCCGACTCTGGACGAAGTGTTCGAAGAGCTCCCGGATGGCACGCACTTCATGCTCGACATCAAGGATTGCTTTACGGATGGTCTCCCGGTTTCCAGCCCAAAGTGTACTGACTGTTCGCGGTTGATGAAAGCCACTAGGGATCTCATGCAAAGATATGCTGTATCGCCGGAGCACGTCGTCTTCACCTCTTCCCAACCAGCGAGCCTTAAAGTATTTCAGGATGGCATACCGAGAAGCACGTTTTCCATTAGCTTGGACCAGAAGTATACACATTATAAGAGATCAACTTTCACAGGGCTTATAACACGCGGAAAATACGACTCTGCTGCCATGTATTACGGCTTGGTTGCCGTTCGTCCTGACCTAGTACGCATAATGCGTTCTGAAAAAGTGAACGGCGTGGGTAAGCACGGAGATGTCTATGCATGGACAATACGAAAAGACTTAGATTACCGATTGGCTAGATGTGCTGGAGTGAGCAAAATGATCGTAGCTGAGCCGCATCGCGTGAAAAAGAGTTTCACGTCGGGCAGCATCGCTCAATGGCTTGCGGAAAATGTGTAATAGTACTTGCTACCCATGCAAACCCCCTACTTTGAGAACATACCTTACTTCAGACATCTATCATTTGACTTGTAAAACGAGAATAGAAACCCAGGACTTTTAGTAAAGCATAGTCGCAGCGCTCCGTCTTTCTTCCCTCATGCCCGAAAGTGTTCAACCGGAGTGTAGTTACTACCGGACACCATAGGCATGCTAGCCTCTGCTTATTTTTCCGAAACAATCACAGCCTTCGAAGCCATTCAACTGGTTATTTCTTTAAGTGGTATGTTTCAAACCCTGGACATCATGCCGAACCTTTTCCTCTTCTTACAAGTGAAGGATGCCGTGACGCTCCAGTTTCTTCCCCTCCGCCTTGCCAAAACACACGAGCGATCCAGGAACACGTTTCACGCATGACAGTCACATCACACCTCCGGCCGTGATCTAAACGGCGCTGTGAATAAGCAATATTGGGCCGTTGTATCTGTGTCAAGATAAGAGTAATGCACATTTGACCCTGCTGCCCGGATATAAGGTGATTTGAACGAAGTATTCAATTCTAAGTTCGTCTCTCTATCCGCTTTAGTGTTGCTGCCGGAGTGCTGCTTGTATTTTCTTGGCGAAAGACTACATCTTTGCTAAACATTCCCCTTTAGGTAGAAAAGGCCTTGACACATCTATCCGTTTGCCCGTAGCCACTATTTCGCTTTTGAAACTACCAAAGTTCACTTGGAAACCAAAACGTTAGAGGGCGGGCAACTTCGCAAACTTCATTCGCGAAGGCGTAGTCTCGCCAAACCGCCGACGTTTGTCCTCAAGATATGCTGAGAAATTTCCTTCGAAAAACGTCACTTGCCCAGGGACAAGGTCCCCTTCAAATGCAAGAATATGAGTCGCCACTCTGTTCAAAAACGCTATGTCATGAGACACGATAACGGCGCACCCGACAAACGACAACAAAGCTTCTTCCAAACTTCGGATTAAAAATGCATCAGCGTCATTTGTCAACTCATCTGTAGTCATATAATAGTTTTGAAGTAAGGAGTTAGTTTCACATTCTCAACTGTTCGACGGCGATTTCTCTATAGCTCTCAGAGATGGAATCAACGTACCTCCTAGTAGCACGTTACCACCGCCTTTCACAACTTGAGCCAAGGCTAGTCGATTTAGTTCACCACCACTGAGAGCGCCGACGGGTTTTTGCTGATCGCCCCCTTTGAAGTTGAACCACGAAAGATAAGCTCGTGATTTCACAGATCTGGTCCCCAAATGAAGTTCATCGTTACCGTCAGAAACTGTTTCAAACACTGACTTTTCTCTGTTCACAGAAGAGCGATTCTGATCCGCATACATCGGCTAGCGAACATGAAAAGAAATAGGCAGAGTCAGACCAAATGTTTAGATTTGAATGAAGACGTCAGTTCGTTGAACGCTATTGTAACCAATAGCTACTTAAACGATAAAGTGGCGGGTTGACTTACGATTACCGACTCCCCGACTGTGAATACCCCAGCGTCGGGGGTTTCTTCTCCCATGATCATTCGCAATACTACATATCGATTAGTTAGTCGTTTGTTTTCGGAGTACATGGGCTCTTTTCCGATGAAACTAGTGGTGCTGTGCAGATGTTCAACTCACATGTGGTCTATAATTGAAACAGCGGCAGGAAGAGACAAAAATTTGGAAAGGATGTAGATAAGTCAGCTACTGTTTTTCTCCTAGCAAGCAAAAATATGACAAGTGGTGAGTGATAAACTTTACCTTTCCAGCTCCATTGGGACCTATTACACCAACAATACCTCCTCGTGGCAAGCTGAATGACATGTTTTCAAAAAGAACATTCTCCCCGAAGCCCTTCCGTACACTTTCTGCTTCTACTACAATGTCACCCAATTTCGGACCTGGTGGTATGTACATGCGATCAAGAGCTGATTGCCGGTTCGCCTTAGCATCATCGTCGAGAAGGCTCTCGTACCGAGATATCCTTGCCTTAGACTTTGCTTGTTGGCCCTTCGGACTAGATCGAATCCATTCAAGTTCCTGCCGGATAAGTTTCTGTCGACTTGATGCCACCTTTTCTTCTTCTTCCATTCTCTTTGCCTTCTTCTCCAAATACGTCGAGTAGTTCCCTTCGTATGGGAAGGCTTGGCCATCGTCAATCTCCAAAATCCAATCTGTCAGAGCCTCAAGGAAGAAACGATCGTGCGTAACGCAAATCACCGTGCCGTTATAAGTCTCTAAGAATCTCTCAAGCCACAGGACGGACAGGGCATCCAAATGATTTGTGGGTTCGTCAAGAATCAAAAGCTCAGGTCTCGTGAGTAAAAGCGCACACAAGGCAACGCGACGCTTTTCACCACCGCTAAGAGTTTCAATGAGAGCATCACCAGGAGGACACCTCAAAGCTTCGCGCGCTCTGTCAATGTTTCGATCAATTTCCCAGGCGTTGGCGGCCTCGATCTTGTCCTGCAATGATGTCCATTCAGCAGTAATCTTTTCGCGCGCAGATTCTGTTATGCCATCCTCGCCGATCATTTTTCCTAGCTCCGCGTAACGCTGTAGCCAGCCTTTGGACTCGCTCACAGCCTTTGCAATGTTTTCTTCTACAGTCTCTTCTTCAAGAACTGGCTCCTGGGCCAAATAGCCAATTTTTATTCCATTTTGCGGCGCGGCTACTCCGTCGTATTCTGAGTCGAGACCCGCAATGATTCTCAACAAAGAGCTCTTTCCAGAACCATTACTCCCTACGACTCCAATTTTTACCCCGGGAAAGTACGCAAGCGATATGTTCTTAAGAATCTGCTTTCCGTTATTCAGAGTTTTGCTAACACCGGCCATTTGAAAAATGTATTCTCGGCGATTTGTGTCGATTGAATTTGCTTTTGCTCTCGGAGGGGAGCCATTCCGACCCTGAGAACTGGAGGCGTTACGAGAAACACCTTTTTTCTTCCCTCCCTTCTTCTTGTTCTTGGCCATGTTCTTAGCATTTAGTCCCATCAGTAGCGCCTCACGTGACCTTTTGGAAACGGCTTTTTTGTCAATGCTCTCATGCCGGACAATGAGGCAATGGCGCCCGGAGAACTGGAAACCGTGGCGAGTTTTGATGAGCGGACAGGATGGAAGGAATGCTATTTCATTCATGAAGGAGAAAGGGAGCCCTGCGTTCGATCCGCCAATGCTTTAATAAAATACTTGGCTGCGGAAAACTCTCGGGTATGTCGGCAGAGAGCAGAGACTACAAGCGCCTGTGGAGTCGAGCACATCGGTTCCAGGTTATGAGAGAAGGTGTGATCTCGCCCGCCTGTATCAGTTAAGAAACCGGCTTTACAGTGAAAGAAACAATTATAGGCAGCTACAGGTGAACACTGCAACTAGTGTGGGCCTCACTAAGGGCCGGTCTATACAGCGTCGATTTTTCTGAATCTGTATCTCCTGCGGGGGTTAAAAAACATACTTCCATTCAGAATGAACGGACGGTCTATACACGTGAATATAGCACACCATGTTCGGACCCTCGTACTTGATCAAGCTGAAAAGTGTGGGTGCAAACGGCAGTGCATCGCACAGCGACAACTCTTGAGACTGTACCTCGTACCATCTTTCCCGGTGGAGTACCCTATTAGCACGATGGTGGATAGCTATGAATCTGATGCAGATCACGGTGATACATGGCACGCCCAGGACAAAAAAGAACGTCCCAAAGCACAGGCCAAGATTGTTGCCGTTGTCGCATTTTCAGTCATCTTTTCACTTTTTGTTGCTACCGTAGTGACTTTTTTGGGAATCTCAGCACCACTTATGACCCACAGGGTGATCTCGAAAAGACGAAAAACGAAAAAAGAAAGTATCCGAAGGACGCGGGCATCTTTCTCCGAGTGCCATGTCTACCTGTCAGATAAGGAATTTCAAAGAGCCTTTTTAATCACCAGAGAAGCTTATAATCAGCTGTTGGTCATTTTAGGTCAGCGATTTGAGCGGGACGCTGCCATGGCAACTCGATATAGCGGCGGACGTGTGGAACCAGTAGTGCGGGTCTGACAATACGAATGCTATCGGGGGGTCTTATCATGACTTAATAATTCTGTTTCGTTTAGGGCGCTCTACTGCATATGATATATTCGGAGCGACCATAGACGCCATTTTATCGGAAATGCAACGCCCTGAACTGCCACTGAATGATGCAGACCAGCTACATGGAATGGCAGAAGCTTTTAAAAACGCACGGCCAGCCGTGAGCTTGCTTTGGGGCTGTGTTGGAGCACTCGACGGTATTGCTGTAAAGATATCGAAGTCCTTGCTCTTTCACAATCTAACAAGCTACTACTGCCGGAAAAGATTCTTTGCCATCCCCGTACAGGCACTTGCAGATTCTTCCTACCGCTTTCTTTATATGTCGTCCAGATCCATTGGTTCTACACATGAATCACTCGCGTTTACTGTCTCCGACTTAGCAAAACGCTTCCGTGCGAGAGAGCTTATGCAAAGGTACTTGATAGCCGATGAACCGGCATTTTAGTGTAGAAATAAAATTGTAACGCCGTTTTCAGAGTCACAGCTTCAACACGAACAGCTGGAGGTAGCCTGCGACGGTTTCAATTTTCTACATTCCTCTTTGTGCACCGTGGTCGAACAAGCGTTTGGTATGCTTACGGCTCGCTTCGGTGTTATGTGAAATCTTATGCGATATTCCCTACCACGAGTGCCTCTGGTACTTTGCGCGTGCATGCGCATCCACAATTTCTGTATAGACAACAATTACCCGTGCATCAAGCGTGCCTTGTCAGTTGAAAAGTTAGCTGTTTGCGAAAAGGCTTTTGAAAGCTGGTGCGAGGCTGCTACTAAAATCAGGGACAATACAAAGCAAGAACGAAGGGGAGAACTTGAAGTTTCGGAGCTGAGAGACGCTCTCACTGCTGCAATTCAGCAGATTGGATTTTATCGACCTGTTTGAGTCTATGCGAGGTAGCTGCAACCTGCTTCGTATGGAAGAATCACCGGTCATGGCAATTTGTCACAACACGCAGACAACGACCCCCTGCTCTCTTCTGGACTAGCACAGGGCCCTTTCTCAGCGTCCGGTGTTTTCTTCCGGGTCCCCTTCATCACAGCGCAATGCTGTGAAAATTATAAGAGCGCGCTTACCGTCCGCACTGATCTCACATGAGTTCGGAGCACGCGGAACAAAGTTCGCGAATGAATTGGGATCGGGGTCATTTTGTCCACTCCGGTTCCATTTGTCTAGAGCAACTGTGAAAATGGCCCTTATGCGGGAGAACTGCTGGCAAAGTTTGTCTCCTGGCAGATGCAAAACCGGAGGCGAAAAGGGGTCTACATCCGATACTACGCCCTTTAGATTTAGATTAGGCTTCACAGCTGCGTCATTGAAGTACTTGCAGACCACGGTGTCCCAGAAGTCATTCGATGATGCCCGTTGATCGATATAACTTCTAGTAAGGCACGTTCCTGACTGTAGAAGAGCATGAGTGCATTCTTCAACAGTGTACAACACGCCGATAAGTCGTGCAAACTCGTTTGACGTAAACGGTGCTGCTGTCGAGGCGGAAACTGTCGGGCCCCCAACACTCCTCTGTCCCTCAAATTGTCGGGCATGTTATGCAGTAAATCAGCTTCAGTTGGACAACGCTTCCAACGCTGACTCATTGCTAAAACCTGTGCGGAATTCGAGCACCAGTCACGCACTTTGCTCTCGTTTTTTTCAATCTCCGCAGCTGCAAGCTAGCTGAATGAAACCTCCTCGCGTTCCCCACGCCAAAATCGAAGACCCAATCGCAGTGCCATTTCACGTTTGTTACCCACCTGCTTCATGTCATACCGTTTGTGAAGCGCTCTTAGCAGGGGAACAGTGCGGGATAGTAAATAGGTGTACACCTTGTCGCGAACGGTTGTTTCACCATCTTCTACCAGAGCATCAACATGTTTCTTCTCCCACAGCATGTTGCTGGCCTCAGTCGAAACATGACGGCTGCCGGGCTTTGAATGATCATCGGTCACTGTAGTATCCACTCTAACGGAGAGAGCAGACACCTGCGACAGCGTTCGGAGTGCCGATGGGTCGCTTGCGGCGAAGGAAAAGGGGTGGTAGAGCTACAACACCAGCGAGCTGGAAGTGGGGTGTAAGGCCACTACTCGCCAGCGAGGGTGAACATTGCAACTGTAAAACGTTGATGGGACGTAGGTACGAGACGGCTCGTGAAGTGGTTGGGGGCTGACTATCTATTATAGCTCGTCCGGATCTCCGGTTAAAGAATCCTAAGCGAGGAACAGAATAGTCATGATGCCCATGTTGTCTCCTTTACTTGGGAGTCGGCGCTCACCTCTGGTGCACTATATACTGTGTGCCAGGGTGAGTGCCCAAATAAATATATAAATAATACCCAGTGGTCAGCCACTTAGCAAAACCACTGTATGGGTATGGACCCTAATGGACTTACATCTACAAAGGGTAGTAAAACCAGCCACGTGGATCGCCACTACACGCGCCGTTGCAAGCCACTCCACTCGTGATACCACGTGTTTCAACAATGTACCTTGCCTCCTGGCATCCTACGCGGTGTGTCGCTTCTTATCCTAGCACTGACCAGGCCACTCAGTAATGAGTTCCAAACGCGACTTTGCGACAAAGAAACCATCGGAACGCCGAAGTAGTAGAATACTACATACCCCCCTCGTTAAGCGCGAACCATGGGGGACGCAAGAAGCGTTTATACGCAGTCGGACGGGTGTTCCGGGTACTCATCGTCATCACGAATTCCTCGCCGCCCGACCAACTCTTACAGTTCTCAACAGCATTCTGTTCCTCACCGCTCTTCAGCTCGATCTCTCGCGATGGATCGAATGCCGGGTCCAACCCGTTTCAGCCCTCCTCTGAGGATGTGCCTTCAGGGGCTCCGTCCAACACTGCTGGTTATGCGTCGCAGCCTACTGCTCAACTCGGTCCATACCGTTCGTTCTCCACACCGTACACCGGATTCCGGTCGGTACCGTTACCTCAGCCAACCGTGGCTCCGATGCCGAACGCGGCTTACGTCGCCTCTGCGGGTGTGATTCGATCTCCTTCTCGTCGTTTTCAGCGGAGCTACCCGCCCCCTGCGTATTTCTATGGACGATATCCTCTCTACAACGTTGAACTTTTCGCGCAAGCGCCCTGGTTTGATCCAGTTGCTATCCGCGATGACGCGTTGATACAACAGTATGTACGCGGTGGGTACTTCCCCGACGGTATTCCGGAACACGCGATTTATAGCGACGACTGGGCGAGCCATATTGCTTTGCCAGACAACGCGATCGCGCGATATTCAACGGAAACCTTGTCCGAAGCCCGTACGCGGTTCACCAAGCTGATTTACCAGCGTCTTCATCGATTCATCAGTACGGTTCTCCTCCCGCAGGACTGAGAACTTGATACCTGTAAAGCACGTACCGACGGTGAAGGTTACTCGTATATCGAGACACTCGTTGAAGTCGATGTTAGCGGTTGGCGCGGTGTGCGCGGTGTGCGTGATGCAGCTCTCTGCTTTCAGCAACCTCTTCTCCGTGCGGAGTTCCGCTTCCTTCGAAAGCGTGACATTCCCTATAGGGATTATCCTGGTTGGGAACGTCGTACTCGATCACGTTTGGGCTATTTGGTGCCCTATCAAATGATCGAGATTGACCGCATCCGGCGGAACGCGCGCTTAGGGCGCTACATCCGTATTCCGGAGCATTGGGCGGCGATCGAGAGTCCTCGTGGTTGCCCTGTGAAGCTCCCACCTGCGATCTCCTACATCGGGTCCGCGTTGGTTAACAACCCGTTCTCGGAATATTGGAAGGTGGTTTATACCGAATTTATCGCCAAGATGGCCGTCTTCCTCCTGTAGGATGCTTTTGATACCTTTAGAGTTTGGTACATGTCGCTCACAGCGCGAAAGTATCGAGAGAACTCGATCTTTCCCTTGTCCTGGGATCCCGTGCGAACCATGCGGACTTCCTCCATCTTGTGGATTTGATCGACAGTGTCGATTGGTTTGGAGTGCCAGCTGATCAATCCGCTCGCGGAACCCGTGCAATACACCACGACCATTCTCCTGGACGAACAGCAAGTGCTGGAGATTTCGTTTGGTACGACCCCTGGACGCGCCAGTTGATCACCTCCGAGCAGGCTCGCTTTCTTCGGGAGAACCCACGTGACATGCCACCGAACCAGCTTACTGGATACGTGTACGATGCTACTCCATCTGAGAACGGAGAGGAACTGCATGAGGAAGCGCCGGGAGCTGAGGCTGAACTCGGTTACGAGGACAAGCCAGAGCTGGCAGGCGTAGCGACTTCCGTCGATCAATCCGCAGCGGCGGGAGTTGCTCAAGAGAACTTTCATGGGTTTACCCAACAACCGAGTGCAGTGCCGGTCGAAGATCCAGGCTTGGATCCGCTGAGGCAGTTTCCCTTAGATGCGGGCTTTCCCGTGGACCAAGTTGAGGGTGATCGCGCACAGCTTCTTGCGAACCTGCGTGCTCGCACGTCTCTTTGATGATCCTAGAAAAGACTCCTAGTCAACACTCTTGCGGTCGTATCTTGATACCAATAAAACTCCGGTGATTTCGTGTCTCCACGTTCCCTTCTTATCTTCTAGTCTTCATCTCTTCTCGCTTCTCGAGTTCTTCAATCCTTCTTCTCGCTTCTCGAGTTTTTACTACCTTTGTAGCCCATACTTAGAAATGGGATGTGCCCATGAGCCCCACTATCGAGGAGTCGATCTCCCTGGGGAGTGGAAATCGCATGCGTCGATGATATCGCACGAGTTGCGAACGGGGGATATGAGCTATAGGTTCCCACGTATCCGCTTCCGGAGGAAAACCGTAACAACGGACTCGATACAGTAATTCTCTAGTATTATCATGCTCTCCATGTTCACACATGCGATCCATAACATATTCCTGGGCGTTTCCCAATGCTTTCGCTGTTGGCGCGAGATTCCTGTTAACAGGTTTGAAATGACTTAGGGCTGACCCAAGCGTCTCTGTGTTAGCAGTCTCAGCGTCGATAAGCGTTCGCTCGTCGACTAACTGTCGTTCTGCCCGCAGGGGCAGTGTAATCATTCCTTGAGAACCTTTCTCAGATAAAGAGTTATCCTGTTTTCCGGGTTCCATAAAAGCGTACTTCTTGCTACTTCTCAATTCCATTCATGGATGAACTTCCTTCGGTTTATCCGATTCTGACAGCTGTTCGGTGGACGATGGTGCTTGCCCCACGACAGGAGGCGGTACCTCTTCTTCTTCCTTCCCACGAGGGATGGGAGCCGATATCGGCGGAACAGCGAGTGGCGCTTTACCTGACTGTTCAGCCTGAAGCAGCAACGGCGAGTGCTCGCGTGCACTTGTTTCCAAGTCCTTGGGGCCAACTTCCAAAACATCTTTCCTGCTTTCAGGTTCCATTTCTGTACTTACGGGTGTGCGCGTGCCACGGGGCATATCCCGATACTTCGGAAGCTGTCTATGATTGGCGTACGCAACCGCCGGCGGTGGGAGATCAGGAGCTTTCTCCTCCGCTCGAGCTATTGGTGGCGGTTCACTCTCCTCAGAGCCACTTGGGCTTTTGCCTCGACGTTCCGTCGCACTTGCCTCCTTAGTTCTACCAGATACCTGGAGTTCTACTTGCGGGTCAGGCGCGACTTCAACGCGATCGCGCGATACACGTTCAACGTCCTCACCTGTCTTGATGACCACCGTGTCTTCATCAAGGTCCACCACTTTGAAGGGTCCAGCTGCTATCGGCAACAAATTATGACGCGATTCTTCCTGTTTGTCCGGTCTTTCGACTTGCACGAAGACGTGACCTCCTACTCGGATTGCCGGATTTCCTCTTCGCCTTCTGGCGTCATAGTTTCGCTTATAGCGAGCTTGTGTCTTCGATATCTCCTTAGCGGCTTCTTTCGCTCTGGCATTCAGGTCATTCCTCCATTTCAGATGGTACTTAGCCGGGGTCGGCGCGTCCAATTCTGTCTCGTCGTCGAGCGCAACCGGTAAAGCCGGAGGGTTACGTGAGAGCACGAGGTCGAACGGTTGCCGTCTTTGTAAAGGTATGCACTTGCGTATTGTACGCGTAGCACAGAGTATCAGTAAACATGTCCCATTCTTTCGGGTGGTCCGCGATGTAGTGTCGTAATGCTGCTATCAGCGTGCGGTTGAAACGCTCCACCTGACCGTTGCATTGCGGATGATAGGTCGTGGTAAACACGTTTCAAATGCCCATAATGCGGCAAACTTTCTGAAAGAACTTCGCCACGAATTGCTTCCCATTATCTGATAACAGAATTTCTGGTGGTCCGCATATAAATACCCAGTGTTTGATAAACACCTGTGCGATTACGGTTGCGGTTATCCGCTTCATCGGCACAGTCCGCACTAGCTTCGAGAAGCGGTAGGTGATTACCAATAGGTAGCGATAACCTCGCCTTGAGCGAATCAATTCCCCTAGGATGTCGATACTAACGTATTGTAAAGGCGCTTTCTCCTGGAATAACGTCATCGGTTTCCGCTTCCTGTAAAGCTTCACGCGATTCTTCGCACATGTTGAACACAACCTCACTGTAGCATGGCAGTCCATTGCCAAAGTAGGCCAGTAAAAATCTCTTCTTAGATTCATGAACAACTTCGTTCCTCCTGGATGACCAGACAGCCTGCTGTAGTGTGCCAGATGGAGTACTCGACTCTTCAAGACGTGTGGAATCACGATTTGATCATGCTTTTCGACATGTCTTAACAGTATTCCTCGTGAATCGAGTGAAAAGGGGAGCTCCTCCCCCCCGTTAAGACGAGAGCGTATCGACGCACAAAACGTATCGGCGTGTTGCTCATTGAGGAGCTCAGTGCACGAGATTCGCTCGAGTTGAACTGAAGGGTCAGTGTCTGCTAATGCAAGGAACGGGTCTGCATCCGAAAAATCATCAAGGGTCTCTTGTTCCACTTCTTCAAAAGATGGTGAATGGGTCTCTATGTAGAAGCAAGGTATCTCTTCATCGATTTCGCCTTGGCTTTCGCCCAGTGTTTTGAGTCGCGATAGCGCGTCAGCTTGGCCATTGGCCAATCCCTTCTTATACTTTACTTCGAAATCGAATTCAGAAAGGCGTAAGCGCCATCGTGTGAGACGACCAGACGGGTCTGTAATGGACATTAACCATCGTAGAGACGAATGATGCGTGTTGACGGTAAAACGTTCTCCTTGTAGATACGGTCGCAATGTGGTTAGAGCCCAAACGACTGCAACGCATTCCTTTTCTGAAACTGAATACTTCTTCTCAGCTGCGTTCAGCGATCTTGACCAGTAACCAATGGGGTTTCGTTCACCATCGGGGTGTGTTTGAAAAAGGGTACACCCTACTTGGTACTCGCTAGAGTCTGTATCCACCGAGTATGGCAGGTTGGGGATGGGCAGCGCCAAGACTGGGGCTATAATAATCTTTGTCTTCAGCGTGACGAACGCTTCTACTTCAGCTTGTCTGCATTGTTCCAGCTGTACTGGTTGTCCTTTACGCAGCTTTGCGTTGAGCGGTGCCGCTATATGCGAGTATCGCGGCACGAATCGTCGGTACACGTTGCACAAGCCGAGGGAAGAACGCAATTGCTTCTGTGTCGACGGAGGTTGTACTTCGCGGAGAGCCGCTGTTTGTGCCTCTTGAATGGCTAGCTGTCCCGGTTTGATCACATGTCCTAAGTACCGGACGGTGCCAGCGAACCATTCGCATTTCTTGAACTTCAAGGTGATACCTGCGCTCTGTAGTGCTTTGAGGATCTCCTCGATATGCCGTAAATGGCTTTCCACATCCTGGGAAAAGATGACCACATCGTCCAAATAAACTAAACAAGTCTTCCACTTGTATCTTGAGAGCAAGATGTCCAGAGTACGCTGGAAAGTAGCCGGTGCATTCTTTAAGCCAAAGGGCATCCTTTTGAAACGGTAGAGGCCGGCGTGACACGCAAATGCGGTTTTATCTTGGTCTTCTTCCGCTACAGGCACCTGCCAATAGCCAGAGTTGGCGTCCAAAGTGGTGAACACGTTCTCTTCTCCTAAGCTGTCAATAAATTCGTCCATTCGAGGCAACGGGTATGTATCACGAACTGTAACTACGTTCAGTTTTCGATAATCGATACAGAATCGTAAAGAACCATCAGGTTTTGGAACCAGCACTACTGGTGGGGCCCAAGCAGATTGAGCTGCTTCGATTGCTCCTTCTTCCAGCAGTTTGCTGACATTCTCCTCCTCGATTTGGCTAGTTCGCAGTCCCGCTCTGTAGGGTGGTTGGGAGATGGGTCGTAACCCTGGGACAAAATCAATGTGGTGTTCCGTAGCGGAGATCTCTCCTAGTTTTTCCATTCCACATGGATGCATACTTCTTCAGCATAGACCTGATCTTCGTTCTGTAGGGTTCCGACACATGTGCGAAGTCTAGCTCATCGACCAGGCTCTCTGGATCCTTTGCCGTTTGCAATTGATCTCCAGACGGAGTTTGCAGTTCTTCGTCTGTGTCACCGACATGTGTTAATCCCAATACTTCTGCAGTAGAAATATGAGTAGGGACCACCACTGTAGGATGAGGCAAAGCTGTTGCAACAACCTGATTCTTCGGTATCTGATAATTTTTATCGGTGAAGTTACTCACTAGTATCCAAAAGTGGCTACCAGGATCAACCTTAACAATGCAGTTAGCGACTATCAATCCACGGGATTCGTACATCCGAGTATTCGGTTGAATTACCACGAGTCCGTGTCGTTCTCTTCTTACTTGAACCCAAGTTTGGGTTTGCGCCTTCAGCATGGCACTCTTCGCTACTCGAATCCTCGGCGAGACACGTCCTCGGGATTTCCCGTATTCCATAGATGGCGGAATTGGAGGTGCTTCAGGGCAACGACGCATTGGCTTGCGAACAATTGGTACCATTGATCCATCATCTAGTTCCACTAGTTTTCTTCGCGGGCGAATGGCTTCGACAAACTAGTCGCAATAATCACATCCCAGTACCACTGGTGCAGCTAACGTCTTACAGACGATGAAGTCGACTAGGACTACAAAGCCTCCCAAACGCACCACGACTCGAACTTTTCCCAGTGTCTGCACAGCATTTTTGTTGGCATCCCGGATGTCCGGGAAAGGACCGTATCGAATTCGTTTTAAGTCAGCAGGAGCGAGCTCCGATTCCCGTATAAAGTTCAGACCAGCACCTGTGTCCAGGATAGTCAATCGACAAGACAACAGATTCCTGTCAGAGCCGATGTCGGCATAGACCTTATAGTTTCTTTTAGACACTATCATGAGGTAACTTTCCCGTTTTGGCGGAGAAGTATAACGTCTCCAAGGAAGATGTAACTCACAGTCAAACTGTACTCGCTTTCCGTCTGGCGGATTGACTCCGTACGGCGGAAATTTCTGAGGTCTCAAGAGAATCTTGGGCTTCCAAGCGCGGGAGCAGGGAGGCGAGCTCTCCCTGGTCAGCACTACGGGATCGACTAGTGCCGACCCCCTAGGGGCTCCCTCACTTAGTTTTCCGGTTGCACCGGCTTAATGGCCTCAAAGGCGCCTCTTCGTACCGGGGTTCCGGGTTGTAACACTTCAGCATTCTGAGCAACCGGCTTGTCCGTCCGGCGCATTGGTGTCTGAGAAAACCAACTTTTGGCTTTCCAATACATGCCCGCCGGTAAGCGGCTCCTTTCCTCTTCTGAGAGTGCTTCATAATTTGTCATGATACGACTCAAATCCTTTGCAGGAAGCGTGCATTCTGCACTCAAATGGTGTTTCCATAACATGAATAACAAATCAAACCGTCACGACGGTTGGTCAACATAGGTTGTGAACGGTATGCCGCGCGAGTATCCACCCATTCGGGTTTCCCGTTCTTAAAACCTCCTTGTGGTGGCATCGTGTAGGGACGGTACATAGGGCGACGGCCTTCCATAGCCATTAGGGCTTTCTCGTCCTGAGACTCCGAGTGTGGGAGATCCACTGGAGGTACAGAAGAGTCCGTATATTCCATTAAATGGACCGCGTCCTCATGCGAGTCACTCTTTTTGGGTGCCAAAGACGAATCTCGCGAGTCAACTGGAGATTCCAGACGTTGCAGTTTGCTGCGCTGATTAACTCTGGCGGAGATCTTCTCCTTACCAATTGAGGTTCCAAAAGCCACTGAACGACGGGGGCTACCACGCGCTCTGGCCTCGTCTCCTTCAGCTTTCGCAAACTGAACGAACTCCAAAAAGGAGACTCTTCCATGCTTCTCTCGATATCGAGCTACCAACGACTTGATGCTTTGGTCAAGCCCGTCGATGTACAAAGTAATCTTTTCCTCCGTCGAGTGGACGTTTCCACTGCGGACTGAAGCTTTGTTAAGCCTTGAGCTGTACTCAGCTTCGCCCTTCTCAGGCTTTTGGGTCACATATCCTAGGCCCAGGATCGCTTGACGTATCGCGTTTAAAGTCGCGTAACTGCGCAGCAAATACTGCACTGCCTCTGGCCATGAGGTAACGCCGCCTTCATCGGCTGTCAATGATCCGTATACGGAACGATATTGCTCTAAAGCAAAACCCTTCAGGAAGTGAGGTAAAGACACAAATGCCTGCGGTTCACTCATCTCCAGAGTGTCTGCTTCGGCAACGAATCGAGTGAGAAACTCGATAACGAGAATGGGGGTTTTCCCATCAAAGGTTAAATCATTAAGGCCGATCTTCAATCGTTTGATGTGATCCTTCACCTTCGCGGTTACGCGTCCTGAGCGCTTCTTGCTCTTCACCTTCAGACGGTAGTACCTGTAATTCAGGACCTTCCGATAAAGCGGATTCGTGCACGGGAGCACCTTCACTCCTCTGTAAGGTGAGCCTTTTTTCTCATTAACCACGAAGACGTGTTCTTCTTCCGAAATCGGGACCTTCGATGACCATCATCACTGTCGTCGTCATCTGACGTATCTGAATCATCAGAATCATCAGTACTGGAACTGAAGCCCTCCGTACTTGACGATTCATCACTCGAATCACGTGCGGACTTCCGCTTCTTACGTCGTGACTTCGACTTCTTCGAACGAGCTTCTTTCAAAGGAGCTCCTTCCTCTTCCAGCACGACTGGTTTAGCAGCAGTCTGCGCATGAACTGCCGCCTCCAGGCGTTCTAAACGAGGGTTAACTTGAGTGAGGACTTCCTCTACATCCACGGTTAAGCCGGGTAGCGCATCGGGCGTATTCCCGTACCTCTCCAGTAGATGGTTCAAATCCTCACGTAGTGCTATCACTGATACAGAGACCCGCTTCCCATCGTCTTGACGAACGAGTGCTTGATGCGCACTCCGTAATTGTTCGACATCAGCGCAATTCCCTGCGCAAATCATCCTCTTCTTGAGGTCCGACGACCTCAGGGTCAACTACGGCTTCTGTGGTGGGCGTGACTGCCGCTGCCACAGGGGCCGGTACATCCGAGAGATCTCGTTCATCATTCACCGAGCGTGAGCGCGACATCGCTTGACGATACAGCCGCTCTCCGGCTTCAACAGATGAGGCGAGCCTCCGTTTCGGGGGTGGTCCAGCAGGACCGCGGCGACCAGTACTCGACTGGCTTCGGGTCTTCGGCATCCTAGACCAAACCTGAGTCCAGGTGCGAACCAAATGGTGTCTTCGACTTCTCGACCACGTGTTCAACCACGATGAACTCTGCAATTGCCGGAGGTGGTTCTATAAACAATAACTGTAGTGATTCTACTTCTTCTAAGTATCGATATCGATTCCACGTTCCAGGAACGAAATGTTCAGTGCTGCTGACCACAGTGGTTCTAAGTCGGGAGACCACTCGTAGTATCCGCTCTAACGGAGAGAGCAGACACCTGCGACAGCGTTCGGACTGCCGATGGGTCGCTTGCGGCGAAGGAAAAGGGGTGGTAGAGCTACAACACCAGCGAGCTGGAAGTGGGGTGTAAGGCCACTACTCGCCAGCGAGGGTGAACAGTGCAACTGTAAAACGTTGATGGAACGTAGGTACGAGACGACTCGTGAAGTGGTTTAGGGCTGACTATCTATTTTAGCTCGTCTGGATCTCCGGTTAAGGAATCCTAAGCGAGGAAGAGAATAGTCATGATGCCCATGTTGTCTCCTTTACTTGGGAGTCGGCGCTCACCTCTGGTGCACTATATACTGTGTGCCAGGGTGAGTGCCCAAATAAATATATAAATAATACCCAGTGGTCGGCCACTTAGCCAAACCACTGTATGGCTATGGACCCTAATGGACTTACATCTACAAAGGGTAGTAAAACCAGCCATGTGGATCGCCACTACACGCGCCGTTGCAAGCCACTCCACTCGTGATACCACGTGTTCCGACAATGTACCCTGCCTCCTGGCATCCTACGCGGTGTGCCATTTTATATCACAATGCTGATGATATCACTCACTTATGAGTTCCAACCGCGACTTCGCGAAAAACCAGCCTATCTGATTCCCCGACATGGTAGAATACTACACAAGGACGAGGGGACTTGTCCATTCGGATTGCTTCGGAGGCACCGGCTCTATGACTTGAGCTTTGCGCATCTTGTCCGCCTGATCGGCGACAATTTCCCTACCTTTGAGGCCGGTACAGTATGGGTGCTGGAACTGTGGTTTAGCATCATCCTGAAGGTCAATGCGGTGTGCATTGGCTCTAATTTTTCCCAATCTACCGGACCACATGGCCTGGTATTCTTTGAGGAGATCAAGTACCTGGGGTCTGTAGGATTCGCATTCTGCGCCGATAGCGACTCTCCCCTCCCAAGATTCGACGTGCTCGTTGGGAGTTGGCGTTGCAAAGTTATATATTTGGGCCTCCATAATGGCCACAAACGCATTTAGAGTGATGTCAATCACTTTACCTTGAAGTAACAGTACGGGTTTATCTCTGAAGTTGCTGATTGTGACCAAGAACGGCCTGATGAAGCGGATGTCCATTACGCCACTGGCCATCAACGTAAAGTGCTTCAGATCCGTTTTCGGGTGGTTCTGAATCGTTACGAGACCTGAGAACTGGGAATGGACCGATACAGCGAGTTGGGTCAACGGCGGTATAGTTATGGTCTTTGACAGGCGAATCCTATTGGACTTCGTATTTTCGGAGACAACCGCCCGATTGTGGTTAGCTCCTGGCCCTGGGGTTGAACCAGTTATGGAGATGGAAGGTGCGTGGTAAAATGCGACTTTCCAAAGACCTGGATAAATGGCCTTAATGTCTTGGTCGATAAAGGAGGTCCCTAGGATTGCTTTAACGCTTAAGTTAGGACATACAAGGAACCACGCGCGGACTTTGAATTGTCCTAATTGTATGTAAAGTGGTACTTTCCCTTTGATGTCAATTGGTGTACGAGACGCATCGGTAGTCCTTAGGGTCTTACTTGACTGAACGAAATCTTCCCAACCCAGTGAGAGCAGCTTAAAATGGACCAAGTTGAGACCAGCGCCTTTGTCCATTACAGCTGTGGTCACTCGAGAGTTGATGGAACGAAGTCCTGTGGTTACTCGAACTTTAAAGTTCTCCTTCCTGAGGATACAGACGGGATCGTTACTGTGTTCCAATTGTGGTTCATCCTGATTGATCCATTGTGGGTGGTTTGTATTGGGAGGTGAGGAGCTCTTTGGCTTATGACCGTCAAATTGGTTGAGGCAAGGGCGTAAAGAGAGAGGATTTGCCTCGCGTGGACCCTCTAAGAGTTTTCCGATGGGGTGCCCATTTCTTCCTGAGGATTGGGTTCTTCTACGGGGTCGTCCGTAGGATCTACAATGGCGTGGACCTGTGGGGCTTTGATCGGATTGTCCGGATGCGTGGCATAACGTGAGCTTCCAAAGGTCCTTGTGGTTCGTTGCTGTGCCCTGTTATACATTCCTTCGGATCTCCGCACCCGGTAATTCTCTTCCCTTAGGGCTAGGAGGGGTTTTCCTGCGTTCTGAGGCAGATACCTCGTACAGTCAAAAGGTTGGGTCAGTGACAGGCAGAGGAAGCAGGCCCTTGGGCAGCGAACAAAAACGTCCTTGCAGGGCGGAAAGAGAGAATCCCTAGGTGTGGGTGGTCCAGTGGTCGCTGTAGTTCCCTGGGAGGTGTATGATGGGGGCCCGGACGGAGGAGCACTGAAATTGACCGCGAGGACGTCTCCAGAATCGGCGTCATGGAGTGAAGCATCCATGTCCTACTCCGTGGAGCAAACCAAATGGGCTTGGTTGGGTTTTCGAGATGGAATTGCGTGTCCTCTGGTTCTTTTATCGTTGCGCCTGGAGGTTCTGTAGGTTTCGCCATAACCCTCGACGTAGGTAACGAGCCTTGGGAAGGAGTATTGCGGGTTTTCCGTGTGGTAGTTGCGCACATGTGTCCGAATGGCAGGGAGCAATCCCGTGATGAAGTGACAATTAAGCCGTCCTTCGGAGAACACGTTTTCACATCGGTAAGCCTTCTTCAATAGGTTTTCTGCGAAAGCCGAATCAGTCATGTTGGAGCTCTGCCTAAAGGAGATGACTTCCAGGTGGGCATCCATTATGACTTCATCCGTGGCGTAGGTTTCCAATAGGTAATAAACAACTTGGGGGTATGACCTGCGGAGCTCATGGTCTTGAGCATCTACGAGGGCAGTTGTGCCAGATATCTTCGGAACCACTCGGTCACGCGCCACTCCTGAAAGGAAGAATTGGAAAAGGTACAGAGCGGCGCTCACGTGGACACCGTTCTGATCGCAGGCCGTACGGAACAAACTGAGAAACCTAAGAAAATCAATGGGATCGGAACCAAAGAACTTTTCCGTAATGATAAGTTGCATCCGTTTGGCCCATTTGGCGACTCTGCAAGCTACCGAACCAGATTATTTCGGGGACCTGTCGTCCAGCCGGTAATTCCGGTAGTTTAGAACCTCAAGAAAAAGTTCGTTTGTGGTTGTCAGTGGTCTGAGGCCTCGAACGGCCGCCTCATCCACTTTCGAGTCGGTCGTTTCGGTCGAGGCCAATTCGGAATCACTCGTGTCCGAATGGTCTCTTCTTTTACTACTTCTGTGCTTCTTTCTCCTGCAGTTACTTCTTTTGTTCTTTCCAGCGGAGTAGGGACCTAAGGAATCGATCTCTCTATCATATCCGATGGAGCCCTGAGGTCGCTGCACCTCGTATAATCCGTCGGGTGGGGCAAGCGGTCACTCTTCTAGACGCGGAGCTTCTCTTCTGCTCCTAGATTGGCCCACAATGGGGTGTTCGTGATGGTATTTCCGGCGAGGGGCAGATAATTCCGCCGCTTCTGGGGTTTTGGTAGGGGACTGCCATATGGAGAGCGGATGGTTAATTTGTGCTGGAGTGGTCCTAGGGACCAAATTGCCTGCCTGGCGTATGAAGGCTCCTTGACCGGCCTGTAGGAGTGAGTCTGTGAATAAGTCAGATTCCAATACCTTAGGGACGATTCGCGCGATAAGGTAATCCGTATGGTCAGCGATCGCCGTAGCGAGTCGCACGTCCATTATGGAATCCACATGGGCTGAGCAGAGCTCACAGTGACGGGGCCAGAACCGAGAAGGTTGGCAAGCCCTGCGGGCATATTTTCTCTAGTTCCTTCGGTCTGTTGGGTTTCTCCCTGACGTGTCCCTGGCCTCGAGATGGCCTTGGTGAGGCGTTCTCGTAAACGCGCTGCCACTGCGGGTTCTTGGCGAATCCTTTCAGTGTTATCCAGGGGCGTCAGTACTTCTTGCGGCTGGCTCCTCGTTCTCCTGCGGTCGCTAGCCGTATCAACCTGAGGGTCAGGCGACATCGCTGGCGTTGTAGTCGCACTTCGTCCTGCCGTAGGAGTCCAGGGACTGTACCATACAAAATCTCCAGCATTCGCTGTGCGTCCCGGCGAATGATCTCGATGGCGCACCCTCTTGCCTCTACCTGATTGCTCCAATATAACTCCATGCCAGTCGATACTGTCGATCAAGTCTACCAAGAGTATGAATTCGTCATAATTAGCACGGGACCCCAACACAGGGGAAAGATCGAGTCGTCTCGCATATCTCCGCGCTGTTGGCGACATGTACCAAACCCGATAGGTATCGTAGGCATCCCAGAAGAGACACGCTGCCATCTTCGCAATGAACTTGGAGAACAAGACCGTCCAGTATCCCGAGAACGGGTCGTTGACCAACGCGGAACCGATATAGGTTATGGCAGGAGGAAGCTCCACCTGACATCCACGAGGGCTCTCGATCTCCGCCTAGTGCTATGGCAGCGCGACATTGCGTCCGACGCGAGCATTCCGCCTAATTAGATCAATCTCGATCATTTGGTATGGAACCAGGTACCCGAAGCGGGATCTCGTAGGTCGTTCCCAACGAGGATAATCCCAGTACGGAATGTCTCCCTTATGAAGGAAGCAAAAGTCCGCACGGATCAAGGGCCGGCGAAGGCAGAGGGCCGCGTTGCGTACATCGCCTAAGCCACGCCATTCGTTGACGTCGACCTCGTATGAGAACTCGATGTACGACTATCCTTCGCCATTCGTGAGAGCCATCTAGGGATCCAGATTCCAATCTCCAGTGAAAATGACCATGCAAACGAACCGGTGCAGACGCTGATATATCAGCTTGGTGAACCGAGTACGGGCTTCGTCCACTCTTTCGTTGGTATACCGGGCTATCGCGTATTCTGGCAAAGCACAGTGCATAAGCCAATCGTGGCTGCGGATAGCCGCATACGGAAGGCCGTCAGGAAAGTAACCGCTGAAGACGTATCGGTTGATCAATGCGTCATCGCGAAGAGCGACTTGGTCAAACCAGGGAGTCTGCGGGGAAGAGGTCAGCGTCGTCGAGAGGGCTTCGTCCCACCAAGTCCGCGGGATGTGGATAGCTGCGTTGAGCCCGACGAGACGGCGCTCGAATGAACGCAGCGGAGGATACATAAGCCGCATTTGACATCACACCTGACGTCGAAGGCTGTAAGGGAAAGGATTGGAAAGCCGCACGAGGAGACCGCGTTGACCGGAACACGGAAGTCGCCGCAGCATGCAAATCGAAGCCACTGCTGGCGTAAGAACCCTTGGAGGGTACGTCTCAGTTGTTGGAGTTGTGCGGCGCGTATGGGTTCATCGTTGAGCAATTCGAAACAGATGGTACTTTCGTGGAGACGAGGATAATCCGGAACGCCGATGCATGCTCCGGTGTATAAGGAAGTCTTGCGTCGCCGGTGCTTCGCGTTTAACGGGGGGATGTGTAGTATTCTGCACTGTCGGAATGCCGATGGAAGGTGTTTTGGCTAAGTATAATGATACTCATAAGTGAGTGCAACGGCTAGGATAGAGTAATGAAGCGGCACCCAGCAAATGGTCCGTGAGGTGGTATGTTACACGTGGGACCTCGGTCTGCCACGGCGCATCTGATTCGACCCTTTGTAGGGAAATACCGGATTGGCAACGGCGCATATACTGTAGTGAGTAGCCACGTGGCGACCATTATCCCGTACTTTAGAGGAGTTAATCGGCTACCCAAGTTTATATATATATTATTATGTGCGGCGCTTACTCCTGTGCCCTGTACTCAAGGCACAGAAGGGAGCACCGACTCCAAAGTAAATGAGACAACAAACGGGTTCACAACTCACTTGTTCCTTCTTTAGGATTCCTTAACCGGAGATCCAGACAAGCTACAACAAGTAGTTTTCCGTTCAATAGTACCAACCAACCTCATTGGCGAGAGTGGGGCCTTACAATCCCCATTCTAGCTCGCTAGTGTTGTGCTCTACCAAACCTTCCCCTTAGCCCCAAGCACCCATTCGGCAGTCCCGAACACTGTCGCAGGTGTCTGCTCTCTCCGTAGAGCGGATACTACACTCGTGTCCGAATGGTCTCTTCTTTCACGCCTTGTCTTCTTTTTTTTCCTGCGGTTACTTCGGTTCTTTCCAGCGGAATGGGTGCCTAACGGATGGATCTATATATCAAATCCGATGGAGCCCTGAGGTAGCTGTACCTCATATTGTCTTTTGGGTCGATCAATCGGTCTCTCTTTTTTAGACGCGGAGCTTCTCTTCTGCTCTTAGATTGTCCTTCCATTGGATTTTCCTGATGGTATTCCCGGCGAGGAGCGGGTAATACCGCCACTACTGGGAGTTCGGTAGGGGGTTGCCGTATGGAAGCCGGATGGATAACTTGTGGAGTGGTCTTAGGGACCGCGTTGCCTGACTGGCTGGTGACTGCTCCTTGAACGGCCTGAATGAGGGAGTCTATGAATAGCTCAGAATCCATGACCTCGGGAACGATTCGCGTAATGAGTTAATCCGTGTGGTCTGCAATAGTCGTAGCGAGTCGCATTTCCACAATGAAATCCATATGGGCTGAGAAGAGCTCACGGAGATGGGGCCAGAGAAGGTCAGCAAGCCCGGCGGGAATATTCTCCATAATTACTTCCGTCTTATGGGTTTTTCCTTGTGTCGTTCCTGTGCTAGCGGTGGCCCTGGTGAGGCGTTCTCGTAAACGCACTGCTACTGTGGCTTCTCGGCGAATCCTTTCAGGGTCCCCAGGGGAGTCAGTACTCCTTACGGCTGGCTTCTCGTGCTCCTGCGGTCACTAACATTATCAACCTGAGGTTCAAGGGACATCGTCTGCGTGGCAGTGGCAACTGGTCCTGTCGTAGGAGTCCTATGGTCTGGTCGGTTGGGTGTATTTCCTGCATCCATAATGGCGGTTGCTTCTGTACTTCTGGTCCGTTGGGGAGTTAAACCAAAGGTTAGAATCCGGATAATTCTTCGTTCCAGTGGTCCGTTCAATTATTACTTGAGGTTTCTAAGTCGGGAGACCAAAATGTAACGCAATGACGGGTTTAGTCAGCGTACGGGTCTCGACCGGTGGTAGCGTGGTAGAGCGGGTCCTAGGGTTCGAATCCGTGACGGCGGCACTCCCAGAGTACTTGGTGCAATGGGTTGGTATTTTCTACCTATTCCTACAGGTTGGAGCTACAGAAACGATGGCTTGAAGACCAATTGGTGGAACTAATGTATCAAAGGGGTTATTTAGTATCCTAACGGTGCCTACCTTACTCTATGGGAAAAGCGTCATCCAGGCCTAGTAAATAGCAATGGCGACGCGGTGGGATGCGTGGTGTTTGTAAGATACCTCAGGCCCTGGCGGCTTACACAACTCAACCGCTATCGTTGCTCCTTCACAATAACGCCGCGTACAGAACGTCTTGAAAAATACCGAGAAGACTACCGTGGCCAAAAGGATGATAGATGAGGCGGCAAGTAACGGCGAAAAACTTGTTATTTCACGAGCAGTAAGCCACTTTATAATTATTTTTCCCGTGGCAATCATAAAGCTAACCTACAGAAAGCAAGTAGATATTGGAAACAAAGAGAGATGTTGTTCAGTGGGGATAACAGGATATCCAAGAACAAAAAATTTTCACTCGTCACACACACAAAATATGGACTAAGACGAAACTCTTGCAAGTCTCAAAATGGATGCCTCATAAAAACCTCTCCATTGGTGTACGCACTGCAATTAGATCTAATTGAAGAATTCAATCGCATGCACAAGACCGCCTTAAAGTTCAATACAACTTTATTACGTCGTTTGGCTATGTTGCTTATTTCAAAGAAAAGATATGGCTCCTTTCATGTACATATGAGAGAAAATCACACAAACGACCTTATCAAAAATTAAATAACCTCGCTGGGGATACTATCTTTCATGAAACGATATCCCATCGTCAGCCGATACCAATGTGGGAAGATAATGGTGTCTCTAAAGAAGCAAGAACAAATAGAGCGCGAAATGGCCCTTCATTTCGGACAGTTAGCAGGAAAGTCCCGCTTCAACTCTTTGCTTGAAAAAGAAGTCCTAAATGCAGGCAAAACGCATTTTTGCATTAATATGGACGACCGAATATGTTAGCGCTCGTCGGAAAGAAAAATGTTTGCTACGCCGATGTTGTTTCTGGATATGATGGGATTACAATCATGGGTATGATATAGGGTAGAAAAACGGCTTCTCTGGAGATAATGATGTCGATTTTCAAGAACGCACATAGTAACTATCCTATTCGCGGTCTAGCAGAAGATGCTCTACAAGCGGTATACCGGACAGGTCCAAGAGCGTGGATGAATGAGCAGGTCGTTCTTGAGTTGGTGCGCGAAAAACATATGTTTATGCCGTTGCCAAATGGCAGCAAACGTGTTCTGTACATTGAAGACTTTAGTATTCGCGACATCACGGAGGACGTAAGGAAATTATTCGCCGAAAGTAACACAGAGATTTGGTCCTTCCCTTACAATGCCAGTAATTTAGTACAGCCTGCTGGTAGCTTCATCATTCAGATACTCAAGACGATTTGGAGGAGAGAATGGTATGACTATAAGATGGAATTATTAGATAAACTCTTGTAGGCGGACGGTGGAAAGAGATTTGGAAAGTTGGGAAACCCTGAAAAACATGGCTTTTTGAAGACCGCTGCTACATCTGTGCGTGTGATGAGTGCACAGGGCAACAATGAGTAGCTTCCGCCCAGGGTCAAAGTGGAGCACTTTTGACCAAAATTTTGGATAAACCATGATAATATCCCCAATTTAATTGAAATACTGCTCCAACCGAGCAAAAACAAGTCTTCGAAGAGCCCCAAAAACGATTTCGTATGAAATCCAGTACTTTTCCTTTCCGACAAGAAACAACGCAACCCCCCAAACTTTGATAAAACCAGTTTTCCGAGGTCAATGTGGAGGAGATTCGCTTCTATTCAAAAGCACTAAGCATTTTCCAATTCTTATCGTCTAAAACCTATTGATCGCCTAAAGAGTGGTCAATGATGATTTTGTGCGACTCGAAGGCGCTATTCTCAACCTCGTGCTGCTTCAACAAATTTTGCGCACACATTTCTTCCCCAGCCAAGACATGCTTGTGACGCAACTGATCCTCACTCTTACTTGAATCACACAGCCCAAGTCGTTCAGCGAACGTTCTGCGCCGCGGCTCTCGACTAATTCTCTCCAATGTTGGATACTCTAAAGATTCGCTGTGTATCAAAAGCCCACTCGGACAATCAATATCGAAGGCTAAGCTAGGTGGCGGGGAGGAAGTATTTGGTTGACTTATTTCAAATTGCTTTGATGAAGAATTTTGCATGGACTTCTTCTACACAGATGGCGCACTCAATGTGTTACCGCTGACTCTGAGGCAATTTTTCCAACCTGCCCCGAATTCTTTCTCAATTTTGCCTCTTGTCGTTTCTTCACTTTCTGCAGTCTAGTGCCTTCTCGTTCTTTGGACTTCTGAGTCTTTTCTTCCACTTTCTATCGTTGACCTGCAGCTTCTTCAAGCCATTTTCCTTGCGTTCGATTCCTTTTTTCTGCTTTTTTCTGTTTCCTGAATTGAATAGATTCTTCATTGCGCTTCTGGTTCTCGAGTTCCATTTTCTGCGCCAATTCAGCCGCTTTCTTCCGTTTTTTATAACTTCACCATACGTTAGATATATGGCCGGGACAACTGTCGATATCGCTGTGCGGTCGAATAATTTGTCTATTGCCTTTTTGTCCTTTTTCGATGTTGGAGTAAGTTCAACGGTGATATTTTCTGCTCTACGACTCTTTTCGAAGACGTTGTTCAGCCTTACGTGCTTGTGAAAAATAGATCGTTTGTCGGCTACAATGTCATTGAAATTCTTGAGAAAGGCGGTGCCTGTAACCCGCTTAATCTCATTTTTCGCTGCGTTCGTCTTTCTTGAAGTGGCTCCATTCCACTTTTCTTCGGCCATAGTCTCGTGCTCTCAAACACAGCATTCACGATAGTCTTAGTGAGAGATTTAAAACCTGTGATACCAAAACGAAACTTATTGACCATGTCCGGGAAGTCAATATGTACATCTCGCGACAGATAGTCACGCATGGAGCGTGTTGCTTTCTTGAACAAATGATTGAAAGTATTGTAATAGACTCGCATGAAGTGGGAAGTATTTGCTGAGCTTTGAACGATTTTTGCATTATTTTCTATAGCTTTTTCCAGCCAGTCAAATCGATTTCGAGACCTGTGACCATCCGAAATGAGTACGAACTTCTTCTTGGGTTTTAAGTTTTAGAAGGCGTGGCGCACAATGTGATTGATTAAGTAAAGTATAACATCCTTCGTCGTGGAGCCATTTTCTATCCCAATTATGAAGGCATCTCGAAGAAACCAGTCTTCGTACTTCACTCAGTGAGACCGTTCTCATACTTGAAAATTTTCTTCGTGTAGAGGGTAAAACCACCGTTTCTTCACGTACTTGCCCGCAAAAATAAAAAACGGGGGCAGCACATGTCCGGCGGCGGACGTAATGACTACAGCTGTGAAATGCTTTCCTGGCTTAGTTGAATTGATTTTGAATCCTCCATGCATAGTATGAGCCCCTACGAAGCCTTTTTGAACACTTATTCTCTCGCCAACTACGTCTATTATGTCTATGATTCATACCGAAACAGTATCTTCCAATTTGCCATTATTTTGATTTCGGCAAGCTAAAAGAGATTTTTCGAATGTCTTCACATGTTCAGGGTTTTCAGAGGTAAGTTCAACTTTATCCTTGTCCTCTGCTTTTCTAAAGGTGATGCTTCTGTGTCGGGCTCTAAAATAACGTACCCAATCGTCGGAAGGGTATCCATTCGAGAACGATAGGCGGTTATCGCTGGCCACTTTTGCCGCTATTGATTTCAGTGTATTCACATTGGTTGCGAAACCTTTCTTGGCAGTCTCGATGAAGTGATTAAAGTTTTCTTTCTTCTGTTATCGTTAGTACTGTTTTCTTTCCTCGTCGAATGTTTTGAAAGGCGTTGCAATACAGTTTGTTTGATTGTTCGCATTGGAATATGTTCTTCTTCATTGTACAGGTTGTTCCATTGGAAAGGCTTGTTATCTTTGTGATAGTGCAAATAGGAGTTTTTTCGTCGCAGAGTAATAACTTCTCTCCTTAATTTCACAGTGTTTTTTCCCGCTCATTGCGTTTGCGAATTATAAATTATTTCTTTCGCATTGAATTTACAATGTTTTGCGAGTAATCTCTGCAAAACGGAATGATGTTGACAGGTTTTTGCTCGTTATCAAATAAAACTATTGCGTTTTGTAGCCCGTCGTAGCTATGAAGCAGTTACAGAAGTGCTTTGTTCAGCTGTTTGCCACATGAGCTGTAGGATTCAAACCCATTCTCTCTTGGAGATGGGGAAATTTTTGTTCAACGCTTTATGTTAGCTACAAATGCTCTGATCAAATTGAGGGTACAGAATGGATTCTATGCACCACAAAAAGGCCTTCGCGTATGAATACAATACCAAAGGTGCTTGGGGCAACTGAACGCATTAGAGATGCCTGGAAAGTGTTCATATTACCGTTTCTAACTTCTGAAACAGACTTCTCCAAAATCTTTGCTCTACTTTGACGCTGCGGGGAAGATAGTCATTTATGCCCATGAAACCATGATCAGATGCAGTTTGGCTCTAAATTATAACGGACAGTGGGAGGAAAGGCAACTGTATCCAGAGTTGCAGGCGATTGTTGGCAAGTACAGGGAAAACTTTGATGGTGAGGTTGTAGGAGAGACATCACAAGGTCTACTTTGGCACCCACACTATTTCGGATGGTTCTGATTAGCGTGGTCCACACTAATTTACCCGATACTCAACTATTGTGGGTAATAAAAATAGTGTGGTTCACACCAATTCTGTTGAACTGCCGTAAAAAAAATGCGTTCAGATTTAGGGCCGGTCTATACAATGTGTATTTGGATATGTAGCTGCACGGTTGTGATGAGACCAGGTAATATATGGATTCTCATTCGGCGAAAGGGAAGATAAGAATACAGATTTCGTTCAGACAGAAACACTTTTTCCGGTCAGAAAAGGAAGTGAGATGGCCTGAAGCAACGCAATCTGCTTGGATGCCGTACGAAACCGAGATAAATATCCCGGGAACTCTCCTTTTTTGGCGGGATCGGTGCGATTATCGCACTTCGATGACTGCATCTCCATGCCCCCTGCTGACCAAGGGGTGGTATCAGCTCGAATCCGTTGGTTCATGACAGCCGAAGCTCTAGTTGCCAACAAATCTGTCAACATGGAGGTGACTGTAGTATTCTACTACTTCGGCGTTCCGATGGTTTCTTTGTCGCAAAGTCGCGGTTGCAACTCATACGTGAGTGATATCATCAGCATTTTGATATGAAACGGCACATCGCGTAGGATGCCAGGAGGCAGGGTACATTGTTGGAACACGTGGTATCACGAGTGGACTGGCTTGCAACGGCGCATGTAGTGGCGCTCCACGTGGCAGGTTTTACTACCCTTTGTAGCTAGACGTCCATTAGGGACCATAGCCATACAGTGGTTTGGCTAAGTGGCTGACCACTGGGTATTATTTATATATTTATTTGGGCACTCACCCTGGCACACAGTATATAGTGCACCAGACGTGAGCGCCGACTCCCAAGTAAAGGAGACAACATGGGCATCATGACTATTTTGTTCCTCGCTTAGGATTCCTTAACCGGAGATCCGGACGAGCTATAATAGATAGTCAGCCCTCAACCACTTCACGAGCCGTCTCGTACCTACGTTCCATCAACGTTTTACAGTTGCACTGTTCACCCTCGCTGGCGAGTAGTGGCCTTACACCCCACTTCCAGCTCGCTGGTGTTGTAGCTCTACAACCCCTTTTCCTTCGCCCCAAGCGACCCATCGGCAGTCCGAACGCTGTCGCAGGTGTCTGCTCTCTCCGTTAGAGCGGATACTACAACAGAGACTAGGGTCACCCGGGGAGCCAACTGGACCACTATGACGGGCCCCAGCGAGTCAGGCACGCCTCTTCGGCGGAAATTTACCTGAAGAGCTATTAAAGCCTCCCGGTCACTCAAATTTAGACCATACAGGGCATCCAAGTCGGCTGTAACCCTCTGGGACATCACCTGGTAGTTCTGCTGCAGGATATTGACCATGGCGGTCTTCAGGTTCTGAATTTGTTGGACAACCGCTGCGTAGCGCGCCGAGTGACGCGCCCAAGAGCAAGCTTCCCTCAAGACTGTCGCGATGTCCATCTAGGCCGTAATACCAACGCTACGGCAGAAATGACGGAGATCCGAAGCCGCAGCCGTGACCGAAGCGAGAAAAGATGGCAACGGAGAGGACGGAGCGATGTAGACGCCCCCAGAGGACGTTTGAGCCAGCGCATCACCCAAAAAACTTCCAGCTTCCATAGTAACTTCGCCAGGAGGGATGTCCACCTGGGCGACGGGCGGCTCATACGAAAGATCATCCTGAGGAGCAGCGCCCGGAGAAGCTGGAGGAGGGGAAGCGGTCGGCAACTCCACAGCGGAGGCAACCGGAGATTTCACGCCCTCTTCGGGTAGGACGAATGGATCTTCACCGAAGGATTCTCCATCGGACATACCAGCAGGGACCAACGGCGTGGCTTCCACATCAGGCTCAAAGCATAGGGGATCGAAAGCAATGGCCTACGGATGATAGTCCGACACATGGCGCCTCGGGATGTCCGATGGTTGATTCCTCAAAGGCTTGGCGGGATATGCACGGGCGTCGTCCCGACCCTGCGGATGTATCGGAATCGGCATGAATGAGTCGGTATCGTGGTCCTACCAAAGGAACCCAGTAGTCTCGCCCCACTCCACCCGTAAGACATGATCCAAAAGGGCCTCGATTTCATCGACGTGGCATTGGGTCCCACGGACGATATTCTGGATGTCAAGGTTCCTTAGGAAACGGATCATGATGTCCGAGAGCGGTATTAGGCGACCTCGAGGATCGGTTATGTTCTCGTCGCACCATACCCTCCAATCCTCCGAACGGACATTACCACGGATTCCGTACTTCGCAGTATCTAGGAAGGCCATAAGGGACATCACGCCGAACTCAACGAAAAGTACCTACCAGGACAGCCACGACCTTCGGTCATTGTCATCGCCCATGAGTTGGGAGGAGTAATACGCCAGCACAGACGGTGTGGGAACCAAAAGAAGTGGGGAGACACGCCATTACATGGCCAATTGGTTCTCATCTTCGTGGGGAAGCGAAAGATATAACGGAAGACGTTTGTCTGCGCTCATGTCGTGAAACCCCACCTGATGCCAACAGAAGAAGAACCCCATGGATTTGCGCAAACGACCATCGGGCTCGTGCATCTCGTTCCAATGAACCCTATTGGACATCCAAAACAGGAGGTCCTACGGTGGCCGAAAGCACATAAGCGCCAAGAGGTTGTGACCGGCGGGAGGAAAGCGTACATGAGGTGAGATGAAGTCCGTGTATATGTCCAAAAGGAGTTTGTTCACCCTGAACTGGTATTAGGCTTCCTCCTCGCAGCGAACGTATGGCATGTCCGCTTTGATGAGGGTGCGACATCGCGTCGCCGAACGCGGATCCACAGGACAATGCAACCATCTGTTATACCACGAGACGCTGCGCGCGTTCTAGCTGCCCCTCCGGAAATCGGATATCTTGGCAAACCTTCAGGAGTCGAGATAAATATGACAGAACATTTGGTATTCTTCCACGGAGGACGGAAGAATGGCATGACGCACTGCCCGCGGATTACGTCCGATGGTATGGTCGTAGCGGTCCCCGGGACGTTTATAAACCACTTCTTATCCTAAGAAGCTCCCCGCTGGGTTGTTCGAAGACATGGTGCCGCTGCCCACAGGCTGAGACGCCGGGAAGTGAATAGCACGACCGACGGAGGCGACAAAGTCCGGAGGGAGAACGGCATATCCGACGGGCTTATAAAGCATGTTCGGCATCGCGCGCGACCAATGGAAAAGTACCACGATGGGAAGACGAGATGACGAAGTTGACCCGAACGGACTGATAAGCGTGAACCACGGTGGACGAAGCGCGGAGGGTCGCCAAAGGAAGAACGGAGACTAAGGATGGCCCCAATGACCGTCAAAGGAGAAAAAGCTAATGCACTGTCTCGTCAATGCGACGCGAGGAATGCGCTGGCGATGGACCAATGGCCTGCGCTCACGGCGCGTGGGAGTTTCAGTCCTTAGGAAAATTAATTGCCCTCCGCCGCCAATGTTCATCTCACGCTTCCCCACATTCCCGCGTGAGATCACGACGCCACGTGCCGTTGCAACCAATAGTACAGGGAGCAACGAAGTGCTCGCGTCCCCTGGGTCAATCATGAGGCCATCTGGACTTCGCCCTGACGGCCGAATCCTAAGGAGGGAGATATGTGAAGGAGCAACCATAACGGTTGAGCCCTGTAAGCCGCCGGGCCCTGAGGTATCTTACAACGGCGTGGACTGGCCGATATCGGCTGGGCTTATTTAGATAATTATTTTATTCTAATTAGTGTAATAGATTAGCCTTACAGTTCCAAGGAGAACCCAGCGCCTCACCAGTACTATTTGTTTGGCTCGAGTGACGCTTCTCCCTTAGAGTACGATAGGCACCGTTAGCATACTAAATAACCCCCTTTGGTATATTAGTTTCACCAATTGGTCTTCAAGCCATCGTTTCCGTAGCTCCAACCTGTAGTACCACGCAGTAAACGCCAGCTCATTGCACCAAGTACTCTGGGAGTGCCGCCGTCAAGAATTAGAATTTTAGGATCGGCTCTACCACGCTATCACAGGTCGAGACCCGTACGCTGACCCACCAGTCATTGCGTTGCAGATAAACACATGATTCGTTTATGGACCAGGGTTGGTCTGCGCTACTATAGTGTACACGTATAGTTCACTGTCTAGTTTAGACATAAGTGAGGGCGGTGACGCCATGAATACCAAAAAGAAAATGGGAACCGAGTGCTTGGCTTTAGATTATGTCGCCTATGCGAGTCTCTTTCTCTTAACGGGAAGAACAGCGACCGGTTTGTCTAATATTTCTTCTCAGAAAGCTCAGGCGTCACTATACCATTGTTATTAATAAGTCAGTTTCTTTTGTTTGGTTTTATGTATTGAGGGCAGTACACCGCTTCAGTATAAGGTTGTTTTTACCCGTCTTGGTTTCGCTTATCCAGTGTGGATAACCCTTTTATAGGTCTGTACGCTTGTTCGTGTGTCCTATTGTACCCTACATTTTCACCCTATATTTTACTGTTGTCCACGGAATATCCTCGTCCTTGGATATTTCTTTTATCCTTCTCCTTCTCTTGGATTCATCACCTTCGTATCTATTTCGTGAACTACTGTCATTTTACACCCACACATCGGTAGCATGAAGGCCCGCTCGCTGAGTTACCACTCCTCGCGAGAGTGCGAATCGAACACCCGAGAAGTATCTCTTCGTTGGGGATTGCTCTACAGCGAGTCGAAGCGCATTTATTGTCAGAGTAATATTCGCTGGGACGCAAGTCTTAGCTTTGCCGGCTAAGCGAGTACTCTACTGTTTCGTAAGGTCTTCCCTGCCGTTTTGTAGGCGAGCAATAAAATCCCTCATTTCACCGTGCCTCTTCCCTTCAGCGTAGACCGGTGCAGCTCCTTCATCTAATCGATAGTTTTCGTCACAACTAGTATGACGTGTTTCATGGGAATTCAATGGTTGGTCGGGCCGCCCATTTGACGTCAAAAACCCGCGTCATTGTCGCCAATCTCTTTTGTCCCATCACAACCATTCATGTGGCTAGCAGTGACAGGGTCCAGCAAATTTTTCGCAACCTGGGATGAAATCGTAGCGACAAGAAACTTCACCAAAGAAACAAGACGTCGCCGCAAATGCGAGACGCAGCAGCATATGGCCAGTAAAGATATACTCAGCATTGGGAGCCCAAAGTTCCATGTTAGCAGGCCAGATGTGAATTGGATAACTTTGGAACCCGAGAACAGGAGTTGTGGGGGCGCAACTCGCAGGTAGGCAAATCAAGAAGCCAAAAAACATGTGAAGGAAGGTAGTTCTTTTACCAATTTTCTTACGCGATAATAATGGGCAACAGGAAGCTGTAACTGCAGTGATAGCTATCACGCCAACCGGGCAGTCGCATTGGGAAAGCTGCAAAGCAAAGGCCAGATCACGGACAAAGAGGGCCAATGCGATGCATGAGTGGGGAGGTGACCGGGGAATTCGCACTACTGGGATGGTGTGAGGAAGAGAAGGGCTGTGCATGTTGGAAGCCAAAAACTTTTTGAGATCCAAAAGTGGATCAGCCATGTTTCATTATTCAATTTGTTCACTTTTTATTCGTTATCGAGGTCTCCAAGCTGTTCGGGGAGAAATCATTTCTCCTCGTGATTATCAGAAACAGGGAAGAAATCGGAGAAGGCAGAGTACGAAGTGGCGCCCTCCGATTGGCCAAGCATACTCCTCCGATTTCCATTTTCCATTGTCCAAAGCCATTTTTAATTTATAGGTCGGCCGTGAGTACTGACTACGATAAAAGGCCCATTTGCCATTTGTGGATGGCAGTAAGGAGGAATAGGGTGGTGGCTATATCCAGATTTCGCGTACTGTAATTGTGGTTTTGGATGGGTACAGCACTCATTTGTTCCTACGTATCGTATAGTAGCTTCACCTCACACGGTAGTCTTATATAAATAAAGATGAGTTCTGGATTCGATTCTGTAGGGGTTTAACTATCTTTCTATATGGTTTTATGAGGAGAATTATCCCACAACTTTCAACTAGCAGTCTTGTGAGCAAGATCGTGAAACTTTAAAAAACCGGGGTGTGGTATAGGATTTCGCTCATTCTACGAGGAACCACAATTGGCATCTCTTTCATTCGGCTTTCGGCTCTCTACCGCTTAAATCCAGACACAACCTCTTAGCTAGATACTACATGTCTACCCTCTATAGAAGAAAACAATTTTTGTGATTAATCAATTACTCTCACACCAACGCCCTCATTACCAGCAGGACTAGCTTGGGCACATAGGTTCCAATAGTGTTCAACGCCTTGTTTGCGAAACATTCCCCGACATTCAGCTTCCTGTGGTAAAGACATTGTCTGAAACTGTTCAAAAGATGTCTTTTGTATCGGGCCCTCCCAAAGAAGTACACAGCCTTTGTTTGACAGCTTTCCCTCATCTTGCTCTTCATTTACGGGATTGTTTTTCGTTGTCCCGGAATAGCTTTTCTCGCTTTCAGTCCAATCAATGCGCCTTAGCATGAGCTTTTTGAACTTGCGAAGCGCCTTCTTTCCTCCTTCAACAACGACAACATTAAAGGCGCTGTATAGAACAAGAACTCCACTCATGTCAAGTTGTCGTGCGTTCACACTTATTTTAAACTTCTGACCCCCATGTATGCCACCTAATCGATAAACGGCCGCAAACAATCCTGCTTTCTGGTCGTTTGCCAACTTTTCACGAGCCGCATCGCGACGCTCCTCTTTGCTCTTCTTCCTTTCGTCATTTTCAAGTTCGTGTTTTCGCTTCCTTTCTTCCATTTGCAGTCGAACTTCTTGCTCAACTTTGGTTGGATCCGCGGTAACCTCTGACAACAACACACGTCTCATATTGCTCAACTTAATTTTTGGGGGTGGTGGAGGCATGAGTCCTAATGCAATCATTTCCTGCTTCTCTTTTTGAGCCTCTTGCCGTCGCTGCCTTCTGAGCTTCTTGGCCTCTTTCTTAGTTAGCATGAGAGGAAGTTCGGGTGGCGGATGCTTTGACATATCTGGATTGATAGGAGGTGGGTGATGTATGTAGTGAGTTATGCGATCTTCTCGTACCTCCAATGAATCGCTTGTATCGTTATTCTGATCTTTGTCAGTTGCAAAATCGCCGGAAGCTTTCCCAATGAATGGTTCGTCCCACCATTCGCAGTCGGGTACCATTGCATCTTTTACGCGTAAGTCCTGCGCTAGAGGTGGAAGCACAGGCAATTCACCTTCTCCTTCAGCGAGGCGCTTGCGATATTCTTCTCTCCGAGCTTGAATCAATACTGCTTCTCTCTTCCGCTCCGCTCGGGCGGCAATCTCTCCCTGAGGTACAAACTTGATTTCTCGTGGAGGTCGTGATCGGGATATGGTATTCTTAATGGAGTTGTCAAAATATGGGTTTCGGGTCGGATCCCGGTCAAGCAGATCATTCTCAGATATTTTCAAAACAGCATCCAACTTACGCTTCTTTTGCACGGTTCTGTTTATGCGTAGGGTTGAGACTGGAGCTATTGGTATTGATGAAAGATCAATATTTGCAGAAGCAGTAGCAACATTTTTAGAAATAGGAAGGGAGACAAAACTCGGTGCAGCTCGAGGAAAAGCCTCAGATATTGGCTTGCGGTTTTCGACAAACGGAGGTTCGGCCGTGGAAAAGCGAGAGCCCTTTCGACGTTTTCTATCGCGATTGGTATTCTCCGAGTGCACATTGGTTCGCTCCTCTTGGTCCGCTGCTTGTAGCTCAAGGGTTCGTTTCTGACGAGAAGAATTAACAGCTCGCAACGCAGCGACAAAAGGGTTGAGCAACACTGTCGGGGCCTCATTTGCTGACAAGCTTTGTTTGTTGGGCTCGGATGCAGTCAGTACCGTGTCAACTGTGCCAGTTACCTCGTCAAGAGCGGTAAAACGAGATCGGCCTCGCTTTCTTCTTGACGTTGATTTGCGTGCCGTTTCAGTCATAGATAAGTATTTGCCGTTGTTGAAAGCTGGAAGAAAAAGCAAAGCCTTAAATCAAGATATTCGCTACCGACTTACCGAAACTTTCTTTCGGGGACTTCGTTGCGTTTCCCGGGCAAAGTAGTACTAGACGGAACGGTATCACATGTGCGACATTCACGCGCACGTTCTGTGTCACATGAGACGGAAACTGGGGGCTTCTGACGCAATGTTACCGAGCACAATCCGCGTGTGGTCGCGCTTGGTATTAAGCAGCAGAAAACGGGTCCGGGGTTGGCGCTCTTTCTGGCAGACCGCCCGCTTTAGATTTGGAACGAACAATTTCTTTTTTGCAAAACGCATAAAAAATAATGTACCCTTTGTAGGTGCAGCTGAGTACAATCCTAAGTCCTTTAGATGATGAAAGTCGCCCACTTCTAACTTCACTATGCTTCAGAAAGGTAATTACCATGGAACGTCGTGTGTCATGAGCGCTTTCTCTTTGTAAACCCGGGACCACCCCATCTTGCTGCATCTTCAGGGGAGAAGTAATTAGGGTTCGCCTTCATTCAATTCAATCACTCCTCCATCACAATACTATTACATTGTTAACCTCCTTCTTCACTCCGAAGGTAGGTTGAGTGATATATGTCTAATCCAAGTCGAAGGCGAGAGAGATCTGCATCTCTTCCAGTGGATGCCTGGCGCCAAGTGGCATCCCATCTTTCCACATCAGACCTCAGCAACTTAGCGCTGGTTTCCAAGTCATGCAGAGTAGCGGCTTTATCTCCCGACTTGTTCGCGAAACATATATACTGCCAGCCCCAAAGCGATTTGCTTTCAACCACAGGCTATCAAGCCATATACCGCAACTCAAAGTCACTGCGGCATGCTCCGACGACGTCTACCATCCATTCCCGTCAATACAAACGCGTCAATCTGGGTATCCTTGGTTCCATTTCACGCTATCTAATTCTCTACAATGAAAGAGAAGGAATTGTTAGCTGCCTCCCAGCTGGTTGGCGTCGTCGTGTTTCAGAACTGCTTTTGGAAGAATCTGACCACACAGATGCATCATACGGTCAAATCCCATTGTTTCCGCGACAAGAATTTGTTGCTGCGAGGTTTCTAGAAATGCCGGACTGTAAAATAGGTTTCTTTTGTACTGGTGGCACTGGTTGTAGGGGTCAACTGGTCACAATATGTGGAAGGACTGGGCAGACGACTGAACAAGTCTTTGTTCCTCTAAATGAAGCCCATACGGGTATCAACTTTTCAATCGGCACCGAGAAACAAAAGCTGACTCTCCTCGGGGGTGTGGGTTCACAGTACCTAGTGTATTATACGAAAAAGTCGTTCAATGTCATTCAACGAAATACTGGACGTATTGTCAAGAAATGGCCGAGAATGCCCGAGGCCATGTTAATCAGGGGGGAGACTACGTGTAACGCGCCTTTGATTACGGGCGTTGTCACATGCGAAACCGTAGGAGATAGAAAGCACTATCATATACATCCGCTCGAAGGTGGAGCGGCAGAGTATAGTTTCAGTATAGATACCGAAGATCAACTTATTGATGTCACACGAAGTCGTGACGGAAAAACAATAACGAAACGAATTGTAAGTGATGGGGTGGTGAAGCTCTGGACAGTCGTTCATCGCAATGCCATTTTTCATTGGCTTCAAGGACTTCGCGTCAGCAACAAGTCAGGAGAAGTGGAAATGAGATCCAATGGCTCTCAAGTGTTCATGAGACCCGGGGGAGGTGATGGTCGAATCATAAGGTTTACATACAGCTCTGTTGTTCGAGTGGATAAGATAGCGAGACGAGTGCAAGGTATGAGTTTCGATTGGGCAAGGGCCAGTTGGGATGGGAGAATAGTTCTAGCAGTGAGTCGGAAAGGTGGATTTATTAGCATATTTGACTGCGATGAAGGACGATGTTTGAAAAGCATTTCCATTGGTGATGAAATTGGCGACTTGGTTCTTGTCGACGGGCATCTGCTTGTATGCTTCACCGCCAAAAATATTATTGAATGCCATTTCAAACGGTTCTGTAAATGTCTCGGAGCCTTTGGAGAACTCTGTCGATCCGAGGAACAAAAAGCTGGATCGACGGACAAGAGGATGAACGCTGAAGTATTGTAGATCGCAATTCAATGTGAGTGTTGCACAAGTGCAGATTAGGGTCCAACCCATCTTTTTCGTGCGCTCTCGTTAGATTACGTGTATCATGACGTCTGATCAGGTATATCAGTACTTTTCTCGTCTCTGGTTATTCTGTTGTGCACACGGGAGTACGCAGAGAAGATATTAAGCCTGATAATCGGATTTCCGGGCATGCTCTTGAGATGCGTAACACGCAGGCAGGGCCAGCTACAAGCCCCTGCGGTTGGGTAGAGTTCTCGGCTCCCCGTACAAACAGTAATGGAAGCCAAGGAGATCGCCATGGGTATTATCATTGTTTCTTTTTATGCCTACTAACATTTAAGTAGTGTTGCTCGGAGAGAAACAGTACGAAGGGGTAAATGTTTTGGCAAAGGGCAAACCCAATCCAATACAGAGTAGCATTGCATTGTAGCTTTTCTGTTCTCACAATTGCGGGACTGAAACGCTCAAACTACCTTCGTAACAATTTGTAAATTCGGCAAAGTTAAATCTACTTCACATCAACTATCTCGAGGGATTGTTAAAAACTTTTTGAAAGGTCGTCAAGATTTGTGCAGTTGGAAGTCACTCTCACCAGTATGATTTTCAAGTTTAGATTCATACACGCACGGAAAGCACACGCTCGTTTCGGATAGAAGAAACAAATACATTCGTGAGAGATAAGGAGGTCTATTTACCTTTCATGACCTGGTTGCCCTCTTCTGTGAAATAACGCGCGTAGTCTACATAGGCTAGGAAGGAGTCGTTGCAGTCATAGCATGACCACGCGTAGTTTGATGCTCCTGAAAAATCGGAGGATTTCCGCCAACTCGAGCCGTGACAGTCCAGCCGTCCCTGTTTCAAGTCGAAACACCTACACCAGTGCCTTGACCTCCACCCCCGAGATTGAGACAGTGATCTGGGTTCAACTCGACTCGAACCGCTTGGTGCTCGATACTATTTCCCTTGACTATTTCCCTTGACTATTTCCCTTGACTATTTCCCTTGACTATTTGCCTTGACAATTTCCGTTGGTATGTCAAACTTAGAAGGACAGACGTGTTCGAAAGCAATTGGAATGGCGTTCATAAACCACACTCCGGTGTTTCACCGGCCGCGAACAGCGGTCGGTACATGTCCCACATTCCGCCCAGTTGGTAATGCGCCGACGAAAAGGCCATGTGCAGCGCATGTGAGCATGGTGGCACAGCGCGCGTCTCGCACTCCATTCTCAGGGGTGGGAATGACGGTAGACGACTTTTTTGAGCGCTCGATAGGTGTATGGCGTTCCCAACGATCCAGCCATATTCTGGCGTTTTCGCAATTCGAAGCCATCACGAGTGAGATCAACATCGAGAAAATTGGCGTCGATGACCAAAGAACAAAGGATCTGGCAAGTATGCACAAAGTGCCGCTCGACGAGATTGCTATAGCGATTTACATGAGTTGGGAAGGAGAGTCGGACTGGGATGACGATACAGACGGGGAGTTGAGTGGACACACTATGCTGGCTGTCACAAAGGACACCGACAGCCGGGGGAAGCTGCTGCGCAGTAGCGGGTACGCCGAGACCATTCCGGCCGTCGGTGAGTGGCGCATGACGGACGATGGAGTGTTTGTGTTGGAAACGCCGTACGAGGCTGCTGCAGCAGAAGAGCGCATTTGGTTTGCGAACAAGGACGTGCGAATGAGGGTGTCACAAATTCGGACGAGCTCCGGTGCTGGAGTGATTAGCGCGTCGATGAGCACGGAGATTCGTAGACTGAAATTGTAGGAGATGGTATGGGTGGGTGGCGTTCCTTAGTGTTTTACTTGTGATTGGAAGTTTTGAAAGAGGATTTCATGGTGTGGTGTCTGAACCTGGTAGGATTGCGAAGTGGTTGGCAAGTTGCAAAGAAAACTATGGACATATGGACATGGAAGTGCGACTAGAGGTACAAGCCATGGTGGCGGTTTTGACTTGAGTGTTCGTTTTCAGGACGTGCAAAGGTAACGGTTCGAGTGGTAGAGGCGTGAGAAGTAGCAGGAGTAGTAGATGACTGCGGCGTGGTGTGCTGCTGAGGCAACTGGTGGGCGCCCTCGGCGTGCGGTTGAAGCGACTTGATACATTTTCGTAAACGAGATATAGCGGCGTTTCGTCGTAGAATGATGGCAACGTTTTCGCCAATGGCTTGCGTGAGGTCAGGGTCGCTGTGATGGGGGTCCATGTTGTGCATTTCGGAGTTGGATGCCAGCAACATGGTGACGCTCTTGACGAGGTACTCAAGCTCCGCCTGCAGCTCTGGCAAACTCATTTGGTCGTACGACTTGGAGGCAGTGACAGGGTGGGGGCAAACATTGACAGAAGACGACGAGGCGGGGGTGAAGTAGATTGCGGGGGCAATGATTTTTTCGCGGCGCGGAGGCTGCTGGTGATGCTGGTGGGCGGGGGGGGTAGGCGACTGCATGACGGGGGCAGGGCGGCGGCGAAGAAGGGCGGACGGCGACGAAGAAGAAGGTGGCGAAGAAGAAGGTGGCGAAGAAGAAGGTGACGGAAGATGTTTCGGTTGGGCTGTGGAGAATTTATGGCGCTCGGGTGCAATTGGACGAGGGCGAAAACAATTGTTTCGCGTGGGGGGGGGTGGTCGGTGCGGGTAATACTGTACAGTATTATTATGTTGGCGCGCGCGCTGTCGAGCAGCGCCGCACTGCCGCGCACGCGGCGCAGCGCGCGTAGCGCACCCTGCCCAACCGTCGCACGCACGCCGTAGAGTGTGACAGCCACAGCGTGCGCAGCACGTAGCGCGCCACGGGGCGCGCGCGCACGCGCTGCTGCACTACTAGCAGCACCAAGTAGACACAGAGAGATAGAGAGAGAGCGAGATAAAGACAAAAGACAGAGAGACAGAGATATGTAAGGTAACCATCGTAGCTAACTACCAACGTAGTAGCTAAAAAAGCGCACTGTGTGTACGCTACCATTGCTACAGTGCGCCTTTACTCGGAAAGTTGTAAAGTGTTTCGTCTGGATTCCAACGTCAGAGTTTCCAGACGCAAGCGACGTGTCTGGCACGCGCGGTGCGAGCGGCGATAGCCCATCTGCGCCATTCGCTCGGCCACCTGCTTCATGGTACGGCCCTTGACGACGCCCACGTCTTTGCTGAGCTTGAGCAGCAGATCGTCCTCCTCCTTGGACCAGCGCACACCGGCGCGATCGCTGTACGCCGAGGCGTTGGACCCGGTGGTGCGCGCGTCGCCTATCACACGCGACATGCGGAGTTGCACGTCCTCCGTTAGTGCCGAGTGCGCAGTGCTCACCGTATGTTGTTGTTGCTGTTGGTGATATTGTTGTTGTGGCTGTTGTTGTTGTTGTTGTTGTTGTTGTTGTTGTGGCTGTTGTTGTTGTTGCTGTTGTTGTTGCTGTTGTTGTTGCTGTTGCTGTTGGTGGTGGTGCTGATAATGTTGCTGATGTTGTTGATAATGCTGCGGCTGTTGCTGCGGCTGCTGGTGTTGGTGCTGGTGTTGGTGGTAGTGGTGTTGGTGGTGACCGTGTGCGGCAGCGGCCGCAGCAGCAGCGGCGGCGGCGGCGGCGGCTACATTGTGGTTGCTGGCAGCGCTGGAAGTGGCCAGCAAATGGTGCGCGGGCGTGAGCGACGGCTCGTACATGGAGGACGGCACAGCGGCAGCCATGTTGGACGTGGCAGTGGCATCAGTGCAAGCACGCCAGTACGGGGTAGGGGCGGAAGGCGTAGTGACGGCAGCTTGTGCGTAGTAATCACCACCCACGGCCAGTTGATTATCTTGCAGCACCGAGTCCGGCGAAAAGGTGGTGCTGTTGTGTGACAGATTTGTGACATGCGGCAGTGTAACAGCCGATGCGGCGGCGGCAGCAGCAGCAGCAGCAGCCGCAGCCGCGGCCGCGGCATTGGTGTCGGAAGACGGGGCGGAGGCGAGCGATTGGGCAAGAGGGTGGGCAAGAGACTGAGCAAGACTGTGTGAGAGCGGCTGGGCGGGATGGTGGGAAGAAGGGGGCTGGTACATGTGGGGGGACAAGTAGCTGTGCGCCAATAGCGGCTGGTGGTCCAGACTGAAGGCACGCCATTGGGGATGTTGGGGAGGGGTGGCTGCTGGGGTGGTCAGTGTGGGGGGGTTGAGCGCATGCGACGCGTGCGCATAGCGGAGATGCGGGGAGGGCGGGGCGTCGGAAGGAGGGGCGCTGTTGTACGCGGTGGTGGTGGTGGTTGTATTGGTGGCCGATGTGACGGTTGTGGTGGTGGTGGGCGTGTCGGCGGTGGGCGTGTCGGGTGGCGACGCGTCATTGGTGGAGGACGGCTGCGGCTGCGGCTGCGGCTGCGGCTGCGGCGGCGGGGGAGTGGGAGGCGGCGGTGGGGGGTGCGCTTGGTGCGGGGAGGATGGCGGCGCGGACTGCGCGCGCGGCGACGCCGGCATGACGAGAGCGGCGGGGCGGAGGGTCGGGAAGGAGAGGAGAAGGGAGGGGGAGGGGGAGAGAGGAAGGGAGAGAGGGAGCGGAGGGGGAGGGGGAGAGGGGGAGCGGAGCGGACGGGGAGTGTGTGTGAGAGGGGGTGAGGGGCGGGCGAGCGCGCAGCAGCGACAAGGTGAGCGCGCACGCGGAAGGCACACGGCGTGGCGACGCTGTGATAGGCGGCGCTGTGATAGGCGGCGCTACGCTCTTGTTAGGCGTTCGCTCCGCGTGCGGTGCATGCGCGCGAGTTGCGCCGCAGCTGCTGTTGCGCACCGCTCGCGCGCACACACACCCTCACACACACCCTCACACACACACTGACATCACTGAGGCGTGGCGTGCCTTGTGACGTGGCCACCGTTCATCTCTCGCCAAGTGTCTGCGTCTGCGTGCCATCGCATCATGCGTGTGTGAGTGGTACGCGTGGATGAGTGGTACGCGTGGTACGCGTGGTACGCGTGGTACGCGTGGTACTGTCATCCACGTCAGAGGAGTACGCTCTCCTTCCGTTGCTTGTGCATCACATGCATGGTGCCACGCCACGCATGGTGCGTGCGCTTCTATCTCGTCCTCACGAGCCACACACAGCACAGCGCACAACGCACAACGCACAACGCCGTGTCGTACCTTCATATTTTAGCCGCCGTGTACGCTCCGCTGTCTCTCACTCTCAACTCTCACCTCAGCTTCCACACATCCCGCGATGAGCGCCTCGCACGGCGCCGCCGCGCGCTGGCGTGTCGCCTTCGCCGCCGCCGCCATGAACGCAATCCAGTCCGCCAGCTTCTTCTTCACTCCGACCACCCTCATGCCGCTTATCGTCTCCGACTTTTCCATCCCGCTCTCGCTATCTACCGTTCCCATCGCCGTCGGAAAGATCGCCTACGTCCTTCTGCTTATTCCCGGCGGCATTGTCGTCGACCGTTACGGTCCGCGCATCTGCGTGCTGCTGGCCATCGCCGGTTTGGCGCTCGTCATGACCATGTACGCCGCTTTCATCGTCTCCTTTCCGTCCCAGCTGCTGGCCCATGTCCTCATGGCCGTCTTTGCCAGTGTCAGTGGCGTTCCCATCTATTCCATTTTCATAGCTCATTGGTTTCACACCGCCATTGGCCTTGCCATGGGGCTTGTGCTGGCCGGCTACTCGGCCGCCGGAACCATTGCTCCGTTGGTGCTGGGACCCATCGCCGCCGAAATGGGTTGGCGAGTCGCCATGGCATGCATATGCGCCTTGCTCTGGTGCGTCGGACTCCCCATAGCTTACTTTTTCCTCAAACAGCCCCATCACGTTCACCCCGCCGCCCCCTTCGACTTTGTATCCGAACCGCAACGCTCTGCTTTTCCTCCCCAAGTCCCGTCTGTGCCCTCCATCATTCCCGATCGCCCGCTCGTCAGTCACAACTCGTTTACCTTTGCCGGGTTTGCGCTTTCGTACATTCTGCTACAGTACTGCTTCGGTTGCTTTGGGGAGAACATCATGTTCTATCTCACAATTGACCGCTTTCTGTCCCTCTCCTTTGCTTCCCTTTTCTTCAGCGCTCTCAATCTTGCTTCATTCACGGCCAAGCTCGTCGGTGGTCACCTGGGAGATCGCTTTGATCGCTTCCACGTTGCCGCCGTTGCCAGTGCGCTGGCCGCCATTGGCATCACTTTTCTCTTCAACCTTGGCGCTGGCCTGGATCACAACTACTTGCCCAAACTTTCCGAATCTGTGTTTCCCGTCTTGATCTTTGCTATTTTGTTTGGCTTTGGATATGGAGCCACTTTCAATAGCCTGTATGCGCTCACGCCCCTCGTATTTGGAAAGCAGAACCTGGGCCGCACTCAAAGCACCTTCTTCGGACTTGGCCTCTGTGGTAACGCCGTCGGATCCGTGCTCACCGGCGTGTTGCGCTCCAAACACGGTACATACCAACTTCCGTTTTTCCTTGCCGCGCTAGTGTGCACTTTAAACTTTTTTGTTTTCAGCTTTACTCGCATGTCTCTTGGCGGAAGCATCTCTGCAATGAAAGTGTTGGCGGAACAGCGTTCTGCCGCAATGTTCGAGTGTGATGAAACCGAAATCTCTCCTTCCATTTCACCGCGCCACCCGTCGTTTCTCACTTCTTCAGCCAGTTTCTCTAAAACGTCACCTTCGCCCGCTGGAGCTCACGGTCCCAGACACACTTCGTCCCCTGCTCTGAATCGGTATGATGGGCAAGTAATGCGCACTGCTATGTACGATTCAATTGAAATGCTCCCTGCTGCACATGGTACAATCCCTCGCAGCCTTAGTCGTCATAGTGGCACTGGTATGTTTCCAGAGCGTGGTTATCCCATTGTACGAGACTGGTCCAATTCGTCTCTGCGCTCGCAGCATCAAGGCACTTTTGCCGCTTCACCATTTCCCCAGGGCAGTGTACCACGTGGTACCAATTTGCAAAGGTCTTCTACGTTTGAAGCTATGATTGATTCTGGAATTCTTTCGGCTAGTATGGAAGCCGTCGGATTTTTGGGTACGACTGATGCCACGCTCAGAATTGCATCTCCTACACGCAGAACTCCAGCCACAAGTCCGTTGATTCGAAGTACACCCAGCCCGTCCCCGATGCAAAGACAGAGATATTCTGCTTCGCCGCATTCGGCTTCGACTGCAACGCATGCTGGCCATACTGTGTTGCCTTCTTTGCCCCCGCTCTCTGCCAAAGGCCTTTCCGATCGGCCCGACACAGCACCTGAGCGTCCATGATGCATGTACATACATGTCTATACGCTTTCCGTGTTTTCAGTGCTTAGTATATTTGTGCTTTAACATTTCAAGTTTAAGTAACGCACATACACAGCTTCGTTACGCCACTCGCAATTCGTAATTTCTGTAGATTTCTGGTAACCGAGCAAGAACGTCCTTTTGCGCTCCCGACCTCTCAATAACACTCATGAGTTGAAGATAACATTTATCGAGACGAACAAAGCACCTTTTCGCCGGTATCGATATGCAACAAAACCTGTAAGTAAGGGGTTTCTCGACATTTCACATACGTGTGTGAACATGTGGGAACATTTGGGAACGAAAGCAATTTTTGAACAGAACGTAATCACCTTCTTGTGCACATTTCCACCTTCACACATAGATGTGAAGGTACATATGTGCAGATCGTGCGCTGCTTTTTTCGAGGCTAAGCGTTACGGGTTGTGATTGTCGCTTTCTTTGTGGGCAAGACATAAAGAAAAGGAAAAAACTGTTTACCCGTCATAGAAGAACTCCGGATTAATCTAGAGCCCGCTTTCAATATTTGATGCATCTCATTAATACTCATACCTATTGTCTACGTCCAAATAAGAGATGTGCCATCGTAGTGAAACCCAACATATCTCGCAGGTGCTCCAGCGCGCTACGCTACGGCAAAAGGCAGAAGACAGAAGAGTATACACACGCCCTAATGTCATGTAAAAGCTCGCCCAATGAATGGTTAGAGGCTTGTCCTCACCTTTTCACGCCCAACAGCCGCTTGTGAATCATCGGCGTCACAAAAGAACCAGCACAGAACTTAGCTGGACTGGACTGGGAGTTTGTACAACATGATTGCATTCTCCGCCAAAATTTTGCGCACCGCTGCCTTTCCCTCAAAAACGGTCAAGTCCCCGGAATGCACATTGGCCGATACTACCGCGGCCACCACCCGCCTTCCCCATCGAGCTCCGAGATAGAACGCATCAGGAACTGTATGAGCATCGCTAGAGTACAACAGCTTTGATACTGGCGCAACTTCCATTGCACTATCTAGCGCTCGAAACATTCCGCGTACCGAGAGCAACGGGATTGCAAGTCCGAAGTCAAGAAAGCAGTTGCGAAACACTGATGTCAGGTAGGCAGCTTCTCGAACAAAAGGCCAGGCTGCGTGAAGTAATACAACTTTCACACTCGGGAAACTTTCGAGCATCGGCTTCAGCAACAGCGGATTTGCTTTTTCTAGTCTCAGGTCTGTATCACCGAACCCGCAGTGAAATTGAATGGGTATGTCGTGTTGATCAGCGACTTCAAGAGCCATTTGGAGAACGCGACCAATGATTTCTTTGTTTCTTAAGCGAAGCTGAAACTCACCCCCTTCTGTTCTAGTCATGGAGTTGGTTGTCTCTTGCAGCTTTTCATCCAATTCTTCGTCCGAACAGTTGAAATAGATATTCAGACCAGAACGGTAAGCTGCAATACTTTTGAATGCGATAACCCCCACCTGTAGAGGAGAAAGACGCTTTCTCAGTCGTCCAAGAAACATGACGCTTCTGAATGTGGTTCGTGCTCTCTTTTCAGGAGACGATGGTCTACCAACTCTTCGCCAAACCCCGTCTTTATTTTCTTTGACAAGCTCCCTGATAACTGACTCAGCCTCTACCTCCAAGCGCAACACCCTTCGCACAACCGGCACTCCAAACGCGCTCATCTCTGCCAGAGAAATCTTTGCAGGTATGTCTATACCGTCGTCAACCAAAATCGCCGCTATTCCAGCGGCTGAGAAACACCTGCTGGCAAGACGTACCACACCAAGAGCGGTGCGACGTTGTTCTAAAGCCTTGTGTCCAGGTGCAGAACCGTCAAACGCGAGTTCTTCATCAGAAGAACTCTGCTCGGATTGAGTTACGGGTGTTGGCGTCTCGGGAGAGGGTGACGCGGGTGTGTGCGCCGGCATAGAAGACATTGGGGCTTCATAAAACACTTGAGCTTCCTCAGTTTCATGCTCCAAAAGCGCTGATATATCGCGCATACCGCGATTATACGCCAACGTCGCGCTCGCTGGGTATGGATCGAACGAGGTCGTTGCGGCCTCAGTTAATATGCTCGACAACGGGCGGGGCGCATTTCGGCTGATTGGATGAGCATGGTTATCGACCAGCAGCGTAGCATCGGCGACAGCTTCGAGTTCTGAATAGATTGGTGTTTGCGTTATGGAGTGCGCTGAGAGGTCCATATCGTGAGCTTCATCGGAAGAAGCTGCACGACAATGTTGCTCGCAATAGCTCTTAAGATTACTTTAGGTGCTGCGGAGAAGCTGATATGAGTAGAACAGTGTCTGTTTTAGGTTTGTTTTGTACGGCAGAGGATTGTCATCGACTCTGGCTCGTATGAGCGAGCTGCCTCTCGAGCTTTGAAGAGTCGCGAGCAGTTCAAGCACTTCATCTTGACCAATCATTTCAAGGAGTTTTTCACAACCCTAACAATGCATAGAAGATTAAGGCGGCGCCGAAAACGTGGCCCATGCGGAGAATAGAGAAGGAGCGAATCTATACTGGCAACATTAAAGCAAAGGTGAGCCCCAGAGTGATCCGCATTCGTTGCTATCCCTTTGCCCAGGAACGTCTCCCGCATTTCCCATTGCGTTGTTTGCGTTTTTGAGAGAGAAAAGATAGGCGTGGGAGTCCATATGTGGCTGCACCGCACAAATATCCTTGGAACTCGTATCCAGATCCAGGCAGGCCTGTGCAGGAATGTTCGAAATTTTTTAGTTCAAACACGAGCCGATATCTATTGCGGCGACTCCTTGTCCAGTCATTTCTCCTGCGGCAACTCAAATGATACTACAGAAAGCTATGGGATCATGGTCAGATACTTTTCAAACTGTTACTTATCCTACGATATATTCACAATCTTTCCAGCTGATTCCAATATCATCATATAGATATCTTATCATAGTACACCACACTGAACTTTAACTTACAGTGTACTATGGTACATATCGATATCCCTTCCATCCTGCTGCCAATGTTTCCTTGGCTCTGAAGAGAACATTTAATATTAAATATATACCGTCGAAAATGGACGTTATGTTACTACTTTCTTTGTTGATAGACTCCCATGCTATTGAGTTGCATATGACACCCAACAATCAGTTACATAGTTGTTCAGGATTGGCGAAAACTGCAGTTCAACAAAGTCCTGACAGCAAATGGTGCACAAGATCTTCAACAGAAAAAAAAATCTATTCGGTTAAGCGAAATGTAAACTTAAACTGTGGCGGTGTTTTCAGAATTCTCGCGTCTCGTAAAAGGAGCGAAGAAAGGAAAACAGCAGTCCTGTTCCAACACTCCAAGATGCTGCTGCGCATATGGCAGCTTAGGCAGCTCCATTACTATCAGTGTGTAGTAAAAAATTGTGAGGCCTCGTTGCAAACTTAGAATAGGTAATTGCTATAGAATATTTCTCTGCCCGCCTTTTGGGCATATGATTGGGATTCTATCTCGAAGGGGTTTTCAAAATCTCAACATGGAGCTCACTTTTGGTAGCGAAAAGTTCCTCTTCAACTCGGATTTATCTATTTGTGACTTTTTTGGCAACTCCATGATGGCCGGTCTCGGCTATGCAATGAGAGATTTCATAAGCTTTGAAACCTTCTTCTGTAAGACGAATAACAACATTTGCTCAATCCAAAAGCCAAGCCGACCTAAATTCGAGGACGGCGAACATACAACTGCAAGAAAGAATTGTGGTTTTCCAACAGACTTGTCAATAATTGCTCTGACATCTAGTACGTCGATCGGTACCAGTATTCTCTATTCGACCGGAAGCTTAAAATCGGACTTATGCATTTTATAACCTATCTGGTTTGTGTCACAACGACCAGGTTTTCACAATTGACTAATTGCACGGTGTTGAACAAAACGACGAAGAATGAACGCGACTTTTTGTCGTTTTAAACAAAGTCCTTTATTGCAGATGCGCCACGTAAAATAAGAAAGATATGTACTCTTACGAGTGCGGATGTGATGCGATAAATATCTCCTGTAGCAGTGAGCTCCGTTTTTTTTCGCGCGAAATTCAACACCAGACTGTTCGAATGTTCATTAGTCGAGTCCAAAAAACTTCGGCTGTCCTTCGTCTGGAGATATTGTAGACCATACTTTAGAAGAAAGAGAAGAAAATATTTCTAATGAACTGCTTTGTCATCTTCGGCAATCCTTCGATATGTAATGTCTCGTCCACTGCCCCCATATTTTGTAGTAAACATTTCTTGGTCTCTTTATGATCTGTATCTATTCAATGGTTCATTGTTCTTTCTGGTGAGTGTGAGATAATAAAGGATAATCTCAAACGAAACAATAATTCTCCAAATAAACATGCTCGACGTAGACTCGAAGCACAAGTACTTATAGAGCAAATCGCCATATGGTTTGAACATATGGGAGAAAATCGGATTCCTTTGAAAACAAGTCGAACATTAATTTCTTAGTATTTCAAAATGCTCTTAGCTTAGCAGAAGGAAAATCCCGTATATTGCACTTCTCTCGTATGTCCATAGCCAAACATAGAAGGACAGAGATTCTTTTGTCAGAGAAAGACCAGTGGTGAACAAGTAAAAAATGAAAACTGGGGTTTGGTCTCCAGGGAAAAGGGCGGGCAATCGAAATGATTTGTAGACTAAAAAACCATTTATTACGAAGAACACCGATATTCCCACAACTCGAAGAATAGTCGGGACTGGGGTCCCAATTTCCCTGTTCGGACAACGGGTCACGTTCAATTTAGAACCCTGTTCTGCATTCACTTCTTTCCGATGCTTCCTAGATACGGTTGATTACTTCTCGATGGCCTATCGAGGACCACAACAAAAGAAATAAAAGACCTGTTGCGGTTGTCTAGGTAAAGAGAACTATTCGATTGAGCTTAGTGATGCAGTATGAAGATGAAGAGTACAATGCTTTGTTTAATGTGCACGGAAGAGAAGAAGCTTACAACGAGGTCGGAAACCACCTGGGAATTTGGATTTAACTACACTCTATGTCAAATCTACCATAGAATAAATTTAATGTATCTCCATACAGACACATACACCGCAACAGCACAATCGCGAGGGATGGATTCTCTAAATTGCATGATATACGCAGACATGTACTTCTCTTCAAAGCGTGGCGCGCTCTTTTAGCTCGTGCCCGTTGACCCTGCTATCTCATCTAGAACAAATAACCGCCCCTTCCTCCCGATACTCAAAGAGGCCGCCAACTTCATGGATCTACCTTCGTAAAACTTTTATGGAGAGAAGAGCTTCTCAATTGGAAAAAACGATATCTTTGTGGTCAGCACACTGCAAAATACTCTCTAGATCGAAATTTAAGCACAACGTTGGAACGCGCAACCTAAAAATATAACGAAATTTAGCGTTGTCCAGCAGAAGTTGCCGCAGATCATGACCCCTCGCCAACCTTGCACCTCCCACGCACCCGCACACCCGCTACGCTCAGCGACCGCTTCTCTGGCATCCGCTCCGCCCCTTGCGCAGCGTCATGAAAAGGACTCGGACTCGGAGAGCATGTCCACAGTCGGAGGAAGCTTACACGGTACATGTGAAGAAGATAAAGACTGAAGGATATTCTTTGCTTTCTAGCTCTCAAATTGAATATTCGCTTTCCTGCTGATGACAGCATTGCCAACGCCATTTTTGCTAGCGTTCAATGGCCCACTGCAACAACTACCCTGCTCCCTGAAATGGTCTCCTTCCATTGGTGGTGAGCGAAATTCGTCATCACGATGTCAAGCTTCAGGCAAGGGCAGGCTGAGTATTTGGGGTCGAGCTGTACCCGAAACATCTAAAAGCTTCGTCCCCCTTTCCTCAGTAAGCCACAATCGAAAACCGCAGCAGAAGAAGAAAGTTACAATGACTTCTAAAGAAATTATTTCTCCCGAGGCGATAGACATTGTTTCCGTTGGAAATATGTGCATTGATATCATGCTGCCGATCAGTCATTACCCTATTTGTCAGAGTGAACATCAAGGGCTAAGAAATGGTGCTTTCTTTGAGATTGGTGGCTCTCTCAACGCGCTGATAAGCGCTACAAGATTGAACGCAAGAACGGCCGCCGTTGCTTACATAAGCGGCGTAAGAAAAGACCTTCATCCGAGTGTTCTATTACTTTCTCAGTATTTGCGAAACGCAGCTCGGGACGAAGGTATTGATGTGCAAGGCTTGGTCACTCATTCGAATGTAACAGTTCCCACATGTGCCGCTCTCTTCGATCCACATGGGTCTCACACTTTCCTTGCGTCAAATGAGGACGTTCAGGATCAAAATCTCTTTGGTAAACGGCTTCCAAATGCCATGAAAGACCGTGTAAGGGATTCAAAAGCTCTAATAATTGACGGTTACGCACTACATAGTGATCGAGAATTAGTGCAACAATGTTTGCAAGTTGCAATACAAAACAAATGTGAGATTTGGGTCGATCCACAAGCAGCGACCGAGTCCCTCTTGCAACGAAATGATGAACTTTTCTTGCAGATTCTGAACTCTGCGCATGGTATCTCGTTGAATTTTGATGAAGCTAAGGCGCTAACTGGCAAAGAAGACCTTGCAGATATAGTTCATGCATTACCATTCTTTTCGAATGCGAGTACAATTCTCCTCAAAGATGGCCCTCGCGGATGTCATGCATTTACCAGAAGTAAGATTGGAGAAGAAATTTGCAGTGCACCAGGGTTTAATCTGGGTGAAACTTACAGAGACTCGATTGGAGCGGGTGATGCGTTCATAGGTGCGTTTTTGGCCGGTAAATTGGTTCACCGACTCGAGCTCAGGGAGTGCTGCCTTCTTGCGAATTCCATGGCTGCTGCAACTTGTAAGCAACACGGAGCAGGAATCTATGGGATAGGACGTCGAGCCCAAGCAGCGCAAATGCTTTCGTTGAGCTCTATAGACGCAAGTCGAATTTTGCAAGCCCTGCAGCTATAGAGCATTTGTCAGGGGGTGGCCTTCGTCAGGGGGTCAAAGGGCGAAGTGTGTGCATTCGATGGGCGAGGTGCTGTTAGACGTGACCAGCCTTCGTAGGCACAGCTCCTCCGTATAGCAGATAGAGAGACTTTCTGTCCTTCACGGTCACGGTCACGGTCACGCCAAGGGAAGAACGGCCCGGAAGTAATAAGTAATAGAACAATAATGGCGAAAGAGAGCAATCTCACTTACTGAAAATGGCACTGGGTGGTAATATCTTCGAAGAAAGCCCGCACCGTCTTTGCGTCTTTGATAACTTTGCATATGAACCATACCCAGTACTGTTCGGACTCCATGCTAGAAGAAAAGCGCTTTTTGTGTGTTGCATTCATTATAAATTGACCTGCAATTTTTCCTTTGGCTTGAGCTTCATAGCAGCCTTTTTCTGTTTCAATTCCAAAGAGTCGTCAGTTAGCCTCTCATCGTAGGGGATGTGTCGACCATGAGTGTGGTCAATTAAAAAGTCTCTGGGTCCTCGAAGCTCTTTGAAGGATTTCGAGGAACACTCAGTTTCATTTCTTGATGAGTAAGAAATGGATTGGTCTTGGTCCCATAATACGATCTGTAAAATTGACATTTTTGCAGCTTCTCCAGCAAAATCCTTGGCGATGACCGAGTTGGCTCGCTCAAACGAAGTACGTCTCACATCGTTTGCGTTTGTAACAGGGGGAACAAAATCGCGCTCGAACGTTTGAGGAAAATGTAGCACAGTTCCTGGGTAACTACACTCGTATAGAAGAAGCGGTATCGGAGACGCCATTCTGTACTGCGGTCTGCCGTTGGAAAAGGTACATCCGGCCGTTCTAGCATCTGCTAACATACGTTTGATCACGTCCGGTTTCTCATTCCTCATACCAATATCAAACAACACCGCAGTCATACATCGTACTTGATGCCAGAGAAAGGCCTGACCTTTCACGAAAACGTAATACATGGTGTACTCATCATCTTTTTTGTCATGAATCAAACTGTCGTCGTGCATACGCCGAATTTGAACAATGAACATGTGACGTTCAAAGTTCGTTACGTTGTCATCGATGCGACAAAAGTTTCGAAAATCATGCGTACCTTCAAAGAATGAGGCGCCCTTACGCATCGCATTGATATCAAGATCACCCCTTGGGAAGAAGTACTTGTAGGATCTGTACGTGGCGTCAAAACGAGCTGAAAACTGCTCCCCGGGCCGCCGAATAGGGCACGTTTCCTCGATTTGTCCTTTTCTTACGGCCGTCCAGTATTCTTGTATGGGCAAGGGATCTCCTTCGTATACCTCAGGATAAGTGGAGGTACCGTCTGATACAGGTGTCCATCCAGTACACCGAATACCCCGGGGCAGTGTACTATTGACAATTTTAATATAGTCAAGCTCTCGTTGACCTGTTGAAGGGGGTTTGACATTGCTCCGAACGCGAATACCAACAATTTGACATGCGGCTGAAACGCCAACATCGGTTCGACCCGCTCGAGAGTAGTGGCAATCCCCGCGAGATGAGATGAGACGGGTTTTGAGCAGAGATGAAAATAGGTGAGCCTCAACCGTGTTTTCTGAGTCAATCTGCGATGCGAAGCCGTGAAAACGCCAACCTGTATACATGATTCGCAGTGCTATTTGTCTTTGTCCATATCGACTCATGTCAAATTGGCGGGGTTTCTTACGAAGCGGTTCATCATTCAGTGGCCTTGACTTGACGGGTAAGGTTGTTTTGCTGTCCTGAGGAGGAGAAGAATGAGGAAGCAGTTGGTTTAAAGCGAGAGACAATAGTTGCTCTCGCGACATGGCACGAAGTTCATGCTCACGAAAGTTGCAGCGAGGAGGCATGGCTTGTCCCAATCTAAGAAACTTTGCTATGCGCCACATATGATTGCATCAATCAGGTTATGGTTCGTGTGCACAATTGTGTTCTTCAAGGCACGTGAATCTCATAAAAGATAACACATTTGCATTGGGCTGGGGATTGGACTTTTCGTCTTAATAGAACTACTTCATAAAGAAGAAGTGGTTCTTTTGAAGCACTGCTCTAATCGAACAGAGTTGGACAAGGATGAGTGACCCGTGCAAAGCTGTTCAAACTTGGAACTAATGTGCGAAGGATGTAGATAGTGGAGCTCTGAAGAGAGTTTCGGGCAGAAGCGTTCCGTTGTACCACTCCGGAGCCCGGACGGCGAATCTACAGCACGACGTCTCTCCAAGCGCAAAAGATTACAGTGCTGTAATTCTGATGCTCCGCCAGGTACTACATCGCATCGAAAGTCGTGTTTGTGACGTTCGCGATACGTCCGCCCTCTCGTTTACATGTTTCCTTCGTAAAGTATGTCTTTAATCCTTGACCTTTTGCACATTTGTGTAACGACAAAACATAACCCATTGCTGAGACCCCCAGAACGTATTACCATAGCGTAGAAGGAAGGTGGATGCTTCTTCGACAATTTGCGGAGTCTTGAGAAAGATGCGGGGGAAAACGTGATTCTCAACACCATTCACAAGCTGGTACCGAGTTCCAGACGAAGCTCCCAAGAACACTGCGTAGAGCACGGAAACAAGCACAGGGTTTTGCTTTTGGGTTTTTGGAACGTAATTGTTATCGAGTTTCTCTCGAATGAAGATGAGGGAGTTTGTGAGGATGACGCCAGTGAAGCAACATGCCATGCCCACCACGAAGAGCTGGCTGGCCTTGAGAGTGAAGCCAGCAGCTCTTTGCGCCAAGGTGAACGGTCGGTCGGTCTGGAAGATGTTGCTTGGTAACGTTTTTGATAGATTACTGATCCAAGACATAATGCCTTTTCCCGCCGAAGCCTTTGACAGCGAGACGGACGGAGCTGGCAGATAAACCAGAGCAAAGTCGGCCAAAAGAGCCGTGACCAAGTTGGCAAAGACAAACTCCTTTTCGTCCCAAAAATTTTGGCGGCGTTGCTCATATTCGGCAGAAAGTTTACCGAATACACCAATGCCTTCTTCGATGAGAATCTTGAGCAGGAATAGTTTATCTGCCAGGAATCTGTTGCGCATGCCTGAAGCTGTACCCATCAGAGCGCGGGACAGGACGTTGGCACGCGCAGAAAAGAAGTTGGAAATGGCGGAGAGTGGGATTAAGCCTTCTCGGTATGCTCTGAGTATATCAGCAGGAATGTCGGTTAAGGCAGCGTTAGAGTCGCGCAGCAGAGCTGAGAGTTTTGTGTCGGGGGAGGGCGCTGCTTCATCATCGGAATCACCTGATCCAGACCCCGATGACGAACCTGACGGAGGAATAGAGGCTCCATCGTATGAAGGCTGGGCAGCGGCCTGGTCTTCTGCGGGGAAGTGGGAGTTGGGGGTGGGCGCAATGGGCCAGAAGTCGATGTCTGAAGCGCCAGGCTGAATTGGGGAGAGACTGCACAGCAGGCGAGCACAGCGCGTGGGAAGGACGGTGCGAGGTGAAAATTTGGCACATGTGGAGAAGTGGCGTGTGGAAGAAAGGCGCGCGGCACAGAGAGGTAGACGCGAGACGAAGGCAGTAGGGTTCGCCATGTGGCCAGGAGATGGATGCCGAGGGTGCGTACGCGTGGAAGGAGAGACAACTCGGGCAGCGGTGAGTCGTTTTGGGTGAGAGATCCAAGCACGGGTGTGACAGCGTTAGCAGCTGCTGGCGCCCGATTGACGCAAATGCAAATGCAGCAACTGCAATAAAAATGACGTGAAGTTACGGCTTCATCTCGCGCATCTCACGCCGTTCGTGGTGACGAAGCAAGGCAAGAGCGGCGTGTATCATGCGCAACGGCGCTCCGATCACGGGCTTTCTGCCGTGTGCGGCGGGCGGGTTCGGGCGTGCGTTGTTCCAGAGTGGGCATCGTTGGCGCAATGGACGCAATGAGACGAGAAGCCAAACGCGATGCACGCTGAGCGCGCAGCGCAGTTGCGCCCGTCGGTGCCAGGCACTTACGGTGGAGGCGTGCAGGCTGGATGGCTTTTCTAGCGACTTTGTTCGTGAACTGCGCCGACTGGTTCGATGTAAGTGAGCATTTTCGGGTTTATGCATACAGCGTACGACGCGTGCGTGCTGACATGATGATGATGATGATGATGATGATTTGGTAGCACCTTGGTTTATTTCGCGAGTGCGGGACCGCATCGAATGGCCTTACTTTCGGTTCAGCGGGGTGCTGTTCGTGCGCCGAGAGATAGGGTACACGGACGAGCACGACGAAGACGACGAGCACGACGAGCACGACGAGCACGAGGACGGCGGCGATGGCATACCCGGCGCCGTTCGGCAATTGGCGCGGCGAGCCGACATGAAGCTGGTGGACATTCCTCCGCTCGTGGTTCAGCACGCGGCCACCAGCAGCAAGCAGCCGCTGCGCAGCGGCGTTCAACGCATCGTCGCCGTCTTCGAGACTTACGGCCACTGTAGCGGCGCGCTGCCGGAGATGCAAAATCGGCGAGTTCAATTTGAAAACGACCTTCTGAAACAGCGCCGCGCGTGGGCCGATCACAGGGACATTCGTCGTAACGAGACCGTCATCATGGGACTGCACGGCGCTGACCCGTTCGATGACCACTATCTCGACTACTATCTGTGAGACACCCTGCTTAAACCTTCGTCACCGTCATGTTCACTAGATCCGCCCTTCTCTCTCTTTCATTCACGCCTCCATCTTCTTCGTCTTGCTCTCTTTCGTCTTTGCGCTTGTTTCACAGACGCCTCTCCACCCAAACCACACCTGCCGCCCCAGACGCTTCGCGCGCCGCACAGCCACACAGTCGCTCGCGCTCGCGCGCCTCTCGCTCATCATCAATACTCTTTGGTGTTCCAATCGCCCTCACCTTTTCGCTCGGCGTCTGGCAGCTCTATCGTTTACGTCGAAAACACACATTGATCGTCGAGCGTCAACTTCGTCTCAGTTCCGCCCCAATCGATACAGCCTCACTCTTCCAACACGCCGATACCGATCACAGGCGTATCCAACTTACAGGTCGCTTCTTGCACGAGCATGAAATGCTTGTAGGTCCTCGATCAGCCCCAAAACATACCCCCATGCCGGTTCTGCAATGGGGTGGTTCAACAGGTCTGCAAGTTATCACACCGCTCAAGACCGATGATGGCAGTATTGTGTTGGTCAATCGCGGTTGGATCCCCCAACGATTATCAGCTCGTTCGCGACGACATAATCCACAACTTAGTCCATACTCCTTCATCACAAAATTCGATCGCCACGCTACTTATTGCGACTATCACGACTCCAGTGTTCTTTCTCCGCAAGTATCTTTTGTTGGTGTCGTTAGAAGTACAGACGAGCGTAATCGTTTCACTCCAAAAAATGCTCCATCAAAGGACGAATGGTTTTACGTGGATGCGAATGCTATGCTGCACGCACACGGTCTGGAAGGTTGCGAGCGCCTTGTGGAGTTAGTTGAACCTCACCCACAAGCAGGTTGGCCTTTCCCTCGTAGCCTTGAATCGTATGCTGAATTTCGAACTCCACCAAGTACGCACATCACGTACGCCGTTACATGGTTTAGTCTAAGCGCGTGCATTGCTCTGCTAACCCGTTTCAGAGCTCGCCAAAAACGTACTTTTTAGTTTCAAAAGAATCTTGTACCAAAACGAGTCGGAGGCCAGTACCGCACCAGAGCTCGACCGATAATATTATGCTCTGGTAAGAAGCCCCAAATATGTGAATCAAAGCTGTTGTTTCGGTTGTCTCCCAAAACCATAACAAATCCGTCGGGCACGGTTCCAGGACCCCAGTCGTAGTTCGGGCTTTCATTTATAAATTGTTCTTTCCTAGGAATACCGTTCACTTCCACTTGACCGTTGTGAATGTGAACACGATCGCCACCACGTGCAACGATGCGCTTGATGAAAGCATCGCTTTTCTTGTATCCTCGTTCTTGCAATGCTGGTGGTGGTTCAAACACAACAATATCGTTTTCATGCGGAGCACGCACGAAACGCGATAACTTGTCTACTAGAAATTGATCGCCAATGTCGAACGTGGGGTACATGGAAAGCGAGGGAATATACCTCGGCTCGACCATGGTCGAACGTACGAACAAAGCGACCAAAAACGCCATGGAAAACGTGCGTATATCGTCGAACTGGTCATCTTCTAATATGCGGCGAAACCAGGATTTCTTATCGATTTTGAGTGGTGCGGATGCTTCACTTGTTTGCTTGATTTCTGGTTCTCGCTGGTCTTGTTGCTCCGGTAAAAGGTTCATGCGGGGCTTCCCGGTAGGAACACGTCTGTATAAAGGCGCGATGCTTTGAGAACATGTAACGGAGGTAAATCGGCTCCGACATCGAATGGGTTGAGCAGAAACAAAAAGTATGGGAAACATTGTCGTGGTCACCGTGAAAATCTCCTCTGTGGAGCTATATCTACCCTGATAAGACTGCAGTTGTGAGCAGCTTGAAGCGGACGAAATAGGTGTCAAGAGAGGGATAGAACCGCTGCGTGTACTTGGGCTTCTTCCGTAGGTTGCGAAATGGCCCCAAGTTAATGTGAGCACCCGTGCACTGCGTGCAGTAGGTTAGGTGCCGAACAACAATCACGACCTCCCATTTCAGGATCATGAAAAACCTCTCTGCAATCCAATTAAATTGGGCCATTTCGATTTTCTGGTCTGGTGCGGAGCCTTGGTTATTGCATCTCCGTTCCACTACCACCTCACGATGCTCGTCATGAGCCGGCAACTGAGGTTATCATCGTCATGGATGGTGCTGATGGTTTGATCCTCAACGCTGCTGCTCCTTGAGAATGTGAAATAAAAATCCAAGGAATGCAAATTCGGGAATCTGGTAAAGCCAGGAAAAATGACCGTATGAAGGCAGTGAACAACGGCACATGGAGGCTGATATGCCTAACCTGTTACCATGTTCATACAGAATCTACCCTTCGGTAATACAGGTACAAGAACTTGATTTCGTTCGATCCTTTTTTGTAGAATTCGACCATGATATGTAGAGATCCGTCTCCGTTCGTTACTTTCGGTGATTGCTGCTCGTAGATCGCGTTGCTGTTAGGGGTCTTTTAAACACTACTGTACTGCCTTCGTCTACGAGGTTCTTAGATAAAGTTGACTCTGTTCTCAAACAAAAGTGAAGAAAGATTCCCAAAGGATTCGGCTCTTGCGTAAAGTTGTACATTTAACATCTGAAATTACAAAACTAGCTAGTGCACCTGAAAAACTAAACCTTTTTGCAGTTGGCATGATCCAACATCTCACGTGCAGTCCACAGTCCACTGCCGGTGATGCAAGTTATCACAAGCCGTTGCGGAGCACATTCTGTGTTTCTGTATTTCTTGCTTTCTACAATCTCTGCCTGGAGATCCAGAGCGTGCACGTCCATGATTTTCTCGCCTTCACCTTAAGGATCTACCTTTCACAGTTTGATACCAAGAATACATTTCATTTGTCTTGCATGCATTTTGTGCTGTGCTTCAAGATCTAATACCGTACCTACACACTGATGACCACGACGAATGCAAATCAGGGACAGAGCAAACTTTCCGTGCTTCCATTTGTGCGGGGTGGAATTTCTGGAGTTCTATCATGGCTTGTCATTCACCCCGCCGATGTAGTCAAAGTGCGCATGCAGATCGCTGGTGAGGGAACCAAGGAAACCCCGTATAAGGGATTCATACAAGCCGCGCGAGTGATATCCAAGTCGGAGGGCGTCAGCGCATTGTATTCAGGTTTGTCGGCCGCTCTTACTCGACAGATCTCATATACTACCTTACGACTTGGATTGTATTCCAGCCTTCGAGACCATTATGCAAAGGATGGTAATTCGATATCGATGGGCGCAAAATTTGCTGTCGGTACTGCTGCTGGAGGTATAGCAAGTGCAATATCTACTCCTGTGGAGCTGTCGATGGTGCGTATGTACAGTGACGGAGCGGCGGAAGCATCAAAGAGGCGCGGGTATCGAAACATATTCGACGCTTTATGGCGAATTGCGAAAGAAGAGGGTATTTCTGGGTTGTGGCGAGGTGCTACTCCCACGGTCACAAGAAGCATGGTTGCAAACTGTGTACAGCTTGGAACATACGATCAGGCGAAGGAAGTTTTCAGTGAAACCGGGATTAACTTTCTCCAGGAAGGCGTTTCGCTTCACTTGGCTGCATCCATCACCTCTGGCTTTTGTTACTCGGTCGTCACACTTCCAATCGATTCTGCAAAGACTCGCGTTCAAAATCAGCGCCCAGTAAACGGGGTTATGCCGTATCGCAGTTTATTCCATGCCATGGTGAAAGTAGCGAGCTTGGAAGGTGCATCTGCACTGTGGAAAGGATTCACCCCCTACTTCTCAAGATGCGCTGGGCATACAGTGGTAATGTTCTTGGTCTTGGAACAAGTCAAGAAGATCTTGTGAAGCCCTGCAGAATAAACTCATGCTAATGTGCACTTTCTAGCCTCAAGTGTCTGAAACGGAAGCATCAGCAGCATTGTTTGTTCCACGGAGAAACGGTGCGTTTTGATGTTTTTGAGGACATGTACCGTAGATGAGTAAAAACACTGGCTTTTTGGTTCTTTTCAGTATAATAACTTTCATTTATCTCACAGCATCTTATTTCGAAGAGGGCGGCCTAAATGAAAGATATAGCTCGTGCAAACGGCTTCTCCAGTGCCGAAGCATTCTCTCTCTCTCTCTCTTTGGAATGTTATCTAGAGAGGGAATACTTTACTTGCGGTGTGGAATAGAATCACGGTTAGTGGTGTATAAAGGTTTAGAGCGGAAGAAAGCTCAAGCACAGCTGACGAAGGGCTAGATGGGATCTCCCCAACTCGTAGATACCCTAACAGTTTCGTTTCTTCTCCATATGTCTTCGGCGGTGGACTTGCACCTTAGTGGAACGTTCCCATCTGGCTGTTGAAACAAACCTGTCAAAATTCTCATTTGCAATTTTTTTTTAAAGTCAGTTGTGCTGACACAAGTCTGCTCATTGGGTGTCGCGTGGTGCACCCTGTAGGATTGCATCACAGTTTTCGTTCCCTCTTGTGTGCTCGTAGCGGCACATTTTGTTAAGGGATTGCTCTAGCAATCAATCACTAGCTAGCATTTGCTATCGCTAGCATTTGCTACCCCTTTACTTTGCAGACTTCTACCTCTACTTCGCAGCACTACTTTTCAAATGCCTGAAAACTCCACGAGTCCAAGTGACTCTTCCCAATCGGAGGCAGATGGAGATACTTCATTCATAGCCGAACACGGTCGCCTGCGTCGAGCAGTCTCACATTCAGCCTTTGACCCCTTTCGCAGACACTCATTGAAACCGCATTTTCTGGTCGACGCACTCATCAAATTATGCGCTATCATTCTCATCCCGTTTCGACTATTTGTGGCCTTTGTGTCTATTGCTAGTTCGTACATAGTCGTCAAGGTGTTCGGACCGAACATCACGAAGCGTAGTATCACTCATTTTGAACCGGATTTGTTGCCCAAGTGGAGACGACGTATCGTAGCGGCAGCCTCAAAGTTTTTAGGGCGTGCACTGTTATTCACCATGGGCTTTTGGTATGTTGAAGGAGGTGACCATCCTGATTATGACCACAAGAAAGCGGCCAAGGCGACAGTTGTGACAAATCATTCAAGTATCGCCGACCCTTGCTTGCTCGCATACTTATACGCACCCGCGTTTGTCGCCAAATCCGATGTATGGAAGATTCCTTGCATGGGCCTCGTTGGAGCAGGCCAGCATGCTTTCTACATTGATCGCATGGAAAACAAGGGTATCAGTGTTTCGCAAGCCATTGGGGTCCGTCAACGACTTGTGCAAGAATCTTCTCTCGAAATTCCACCGGTGGCCATATTCCCAGAAGGAACCACGACAAACGGAAGGTATTTGTTGTCGTTTAAAACTGGAGCGTTTCTTGCTGGACTGCCTGTTGCGCCGATACTCATTCAATACAAATACAAATGGTTTTCCCCAACATATGAATCTATACATACTCAACCGTATTTAATCGGTATTCTCAGTCAACCATGGAATAGAGTCCGGTACTACCGCCTGCCCGTTTACTATCCATCCGAAGAAGAGAAGAAGGACGCCAAGTTATATGCGCAAAATGTGCATGCGATGATGATACAAGAGAGCGAAGCCGCGTTTGGGAGTGGAAAACTCAGGGGCTCAGCCTCCAATTATGTAGATAAGCTGGAATTTCACTCTATAATACGTGGAACAAGGTTACGCAAAGGTTTGCAATTGAACAACGATGCATGCTCTGCTCTGAACAACGATCGTTCCCCAGGTTTGAACAACAACCCTGCCTCAGGTTGAAACTCTTCCGCGGCAGCATAATAACAACACTCTACCAAAACCATCTCAAAAAGTCTAGTCTTGCTCTAGCTTTGAGAGCCGTGAATAAATCGAAAGGTGGTTGGAAAGCAGTATTTGCTTGTTTGAAGCATGAAGATTCGTGTACGTTTTCTATTCTGGTGCGCTTTCTATGACCACTGCATTTCCAAACCTTGTTCGCAGTGTGGAGTCCAATTTCTACGAAGAACAGCACGACGCGAGGATGTGCATGCTACCTGTACAGCAATACACAACTGAGAAAGAGTTAGAGGAAAAACATGATAAGAGATCCCGTGAGAGAAATCAAACCGGAGATGAAGCAGGGGATGAATTGTGGGCGTCAATGTCTTGTTTGCATAGACAACATGCCTTGTCGAGCCGTAGCCACACGTCGACGCAATCCTTGTGAAAGTGGTGTTTGCAAGGCAGAAATCTGACTGTCTCACCATCCTCGTAATCACACAAACATATTACACAGCTGGCGTCGTCCAGACTATCAGTGCCCGCGTGGGCTACAAAGGTTTCAGGTGAAAAGGTGATGGAATTAAGATTTTGAACTTGAGCCGGATCGGCAGCGCGCGCACGGCGTCTCTCCCGCTCAGCGTACGGTAGCATTATTCGGTAAACGAGGATAAACAAAGGAAGGCAGCAAACAATGAGACAGAAGCACGCAAGCGGAAGGAAGAGCAGGGCATAGTAGATGATAGTGAGGGCAACGATTAGTCGATAGAGGTGCGGTGCCTCCGTGGCGCATGTTCCTCCGTCCGATACCCATATAGAACCAAGGATAAACCAAGCTAGGTACCACAGGTTGACAATGCGTATGAAACGATCAACAAACTGCGGTGAGACCATAGTGTAAGGCGGCGGGTCGGACTGTTGGTCGTACTGTTGGTCGTACTGTTGGTCGTACTGTTGGTCGTACTGTTGGTCGTATTGTTGATCGTATTGTTGGTCGAATTGTTGATCGTACTGTTGCTCGTACTGAATGAAATTTTGAGAGGAGTGCGGGGATGAGGCTGAGTGAGGGGATTGGGGAAGATGGTGGGCAATGTGTGGAGAGGAAGAGTTGGGGTTGTGGGCGGTTTCATGAGCTTCGGCTCGCGCGGTGGGATCATATGAAGGGTCGTGATCGAGCAAGGGCCTGCTATCGGTGTCAGTAGGAGGTGGGTGGTGATGTATAAGCTGGACGACGACATCGTTTGGGGCGGCGGAAGGGGGCGGGGGCGGGGCAGCAGGGGCGTCGGCGTACATGTCGAGTTCGGAGGAGGAGAGACCGTTCCTGTGATGGCGGAAGGAGTCCATTCCGGCGCGTCTCTGACAAATGTTGAGACAGTTTAGCAGGACGGTGGTGAGCTGGAGTAGGATGAGAACCAAGAGCCAGAAGCGGAGAGGCGGTTTGCAGGTGTGGCCGCGCGACCAGGCGAGAACGGCGAACTCGGCGAATAGTTCGCATAGGACGAGAAAAACGGAGAGCATGCGACCTGCTGGGAGCAGGTCGCGCTGCACTTGGTCGGCGACGTTGGAGCGGAGGCGGGTGGATTCTACATCGAAGATGCCGCCGCGGCGGCGCGGCGTGCTGGGCGGCATGGCGCGCCGCCTGGGAAAGGTGGGCAGCACGATGGGAGCGTGGAGCGACGGGAGGGGGGAGGGGGGAGGAGGAGAAGCGGGTGAACGCGGGGGAAGGGGGAGGGGGGAACGGTAAGCGGCGCGAGGGGGGACGTGGCGGGGGGGTGGGAGGGAGGCGAGGGTGACGTTGGGAGTGCTGCCGGTGCGAGTGGCTGAGCGTACGCAGAAGGAGGAGGGGGGCTTTGGATAAGCGAAAGCAGCTTTGGGGGGACGTGTCACAAGTGGCTGGCGAAAATTTTGGATGGATACGTAACGAAGGAACGCGGGTGCGCAAGGCGCGCGTCGCAGTGCGAGCCTAACAGTATGGCTCTAACTCGCCGCCCCGTGGCGCCGCGCGTCTCCTTCGCGGCCGCCGCCTCGCCGCGCGTCTTCTTCGCGGCCGCCGCCTCGCTGCGCGCTCCGCGCCGCGCCTGCGCCGCGTGCGCACACGCCGCCCTCCGCGGCGGGGAGCAGCCGCCCACCGACGTGGACGCCACAGTGCGCTTGGCGAGCGCGTCGCTGTCGGCGGCGCTGTCGCGCGGACACACTCGCGTGCGTGTGGACGTGCTTATCCCGCAGCTCAACTCGCTGGTGGAGGAGAGCTTCGCGCTATCGTCGGCCACGCTCAATCGTGTGGCGCTACACACGGTGCTCAGCACGCCGCAGCTACGCGACGCGCCGCAATGCGCGCTGCTCTTCGCGTCGCCCGGCGCCGCTGCCGCCGCCGCCACGCAGTACCGTCGCGCCGATGTGGCGCTACCGTCTGGCCTGCACACGGCTGTCTTCGACCAGCCGTGCGCGCATGCCAACGTGCTGGTGGCGCCCGTTGCTTTGCGTGGCGACGATCTCTTGCCACAGCTATTGCGAGCCACGACCGCCGCCCCGCACGCGCTGTGGCTGCTACTCAACGCTGACCTTAGCGCGGAGCGTGCCGCCGTGGGTATGCGTGAGAGCGAGCGTCGCGCCCGCTTTGAGCGCTCCTTTGAGCTTGCTTTCTACTTTCGTAACCTTTTCGAAGTGCGTCGCCCCTCGCTACGCGCCGACGAGAAGGGCGTTCTGCTCTTCACCTTTGCTCACGGCTGGCGTGCCTTCGCGCTGCACCCCACGCGCGGCTACGTGCTGCTGGCCGAGTGGCCGAGCCGTCCGCCTCTGGAGCTGCTGTCGCGTTTGCTGCGCGACCACGAGCGCCAAGTGCAGCGTCAACTTGGAGCTCGCCCCACCACCGACGTCGACGTCCACCCCGTGTCGCTCGTCGCCGCCGACGCGCGCTTTGTGCGCGTACTGGCGTTGAGCACCGTCCTCACTGCCGCCCTGGCCGCTGCGCTGCGCCTCCGCCACCCGCTGTGAGTGACGCCGCCAATACGCCGCCAATACACTGCCAATGCCCCCAATTGCGTCTTTTTGGAGCGCAGCTCGCTTGCGGGAGATCGCGCTTTTCCTACGTGTACCGCCCTTCGCCCATTGGCACTCTCTCGGCCGTCCTTCTGGCGTGTGCTTCGTCTTTCCCCCCCCCCCCGATCCTCCCCACCCAACCACCTTCCCGAACCGTCCATCCGGTTCTTCCATTCCGCGCCCCCCGTCTTCAGCGCCTGTCCCCCTTTCCCCCTCCCCTTCCCCCTCCCCTGTCTGTCTTAGAAAATGGAATTGCAGTCCGTCCAAGCCTTCGTAGCCGCCCCGCTCGTGTTCCGACAAACGCACGCGCTGCCGCGCCCTGCCGCGCGTCCCCCCGCCGCGCGTGGCGGCCGCCGCGTCAAGCCGGCGCGCCTCGTCATGCAGGAGAGCGCACGCGCCGGAAAGGAGAAAAAGAAGAGCCCGCTCACCTTTGGGCGTGACATCAAGGGAAACGTCGTGTGGAGCCTGCGTTCGGCCGTGCGCGACGACATTGAGCTCGTCGGTCGCATCGTGGGCCCCGTTCTCCCGGAATCCATCATCACGTCGCTGGTGGAGGATTCGGAGTTCTGTACTGTGTGTGACGTCTCTGTCAAGGGCACCAAGGAAGGCGAGGGTTATCGCAACATTGTGATGGGCTGCGCTCTTGTTGATGTCGGAATCGTACTCAGGGGTAGTAACATTGTGAAGCATGCCGATTTCATCACTGTGATGACACATGACCAAATGCCGGATGATTTGCAAGTGCGGAGAAAACTGGTGTTGGGCTCGCTGAAAAAGATGAAGGACGCTGGAGTGAGCCAGGTCACAAGCACGGTAGCTTCCGACAACAGTGATAGAATTGACTTGCTCACTAGTTGCTTGTTCAAAACCGAAGGTGCGAGCGATGTGGAGGGCGGCGTCCGCCTGGTGTGCAACCTGAGCACTGAGAATCCTGATCCCGAGAAAAAGATGCTCTAACTACTATATTTTGTTCGCATTCGCTCTGGCGCTCTAGAAACACAATCCACACACAGGTTGGCAGTAATGCTACAACTACACTCGTTTGTTGGTGTGCGCAATGACGTTTACAAACATGTAAAAAGCGTTACTAACGAGCTCACCATTTCTGTTGAGGCGCGCAGTGTTCTAGTGATCTTGTTGCGCGTGCGCTTTTGCGTGGCGCTCGTAGCTAGTGCCGATGAGATCGTCGTCTCCCCACGGGAAGCGAGGGACCTTTTTGTGTTGTTCGGGTGCGTTGGGTTAGTTGCTGGTCGGCAGGGGGGGGGGGGAACGAGAGTTGTCTTCCTCAAGTGAGGCACGTGAGGGTTTGGATGCTTTTGCGTGCAGGACATACCTTGTTTCCAATCTTGAGATAGGGGTATTCTGGCGGCGGTTCGATGTGCTTGTGGTCGTTCATGGACTGAATGATGGCGTAACCCAGAACCGGCAAGGCGAACACCATGGAGATTAGACGCCACCTGTTGGTATCGGCTGCGCCGACGACGAAGACAAGCGGGTTAGAAGAATGAGGCGTTCCTCCGTACAGCAAGTAGTAGGCGGATGACGTACCGAGCGCATGGTGCGAGCCGTGCGAAGCGGAGGGATCGTTTCCGGGAGGAAGCTTGGGACCCTTCGTGGCGTTCTTGTCGATGGTCTCGGCCAGGGTGGAGAGACGGCGCGAGAGCACGCGGGACGGGAAGCGAAGCGCCATTTGTGTGTGGCAGTGGCGCGACGGAGACACACGACGAACGGATGGACGCGATGGCGGGATGGACGCGATGGCGTTGGTCGAGAAGTGACAACGAATGGTGCTGTGGTGCAGCCCCAACTAAAACTTTGCATGTGAGCGCTTCCCCCACGTGTGCCACGTGTCCACAAAGATGTTCGTTTCGCCACGTCGTCAACGCGACACACGTGGAAAATGTCCGCCATTTGCGCGACCGCCACGCGCGACTGCCGGGCGCGCAACACGCAGTGAGTGGGACATGTCGCAACCGCCGATGTGCTGCAATGCATGCGCGACCGCTAGTTAGCTATAGCTAGCTACCAGATTCTGTCGCCTTCGCCGCGGCGCACTCCGTCCATGTACTTACTCCACGCCGCCTGCTGCCCCGTCGCTGCGCGCTCTTCGCCTCTCGTTTCGTCGTTTGCTCGTGGCGAACCCCGCGCTCTCACGCCACCATGTCCATCCCCACCCCGCTGCCGCTGCGCTCCCCCGAGATCACCGCCTTCGACTCGGCGCGCTTTGCGCACGTCCTCGACTGGACCAAGACTGCCATCCTGCTTAACGGAAAGCCTGTCAACATCATTTCTGCAGAGTTCCACTACTTTAGAGTGCCCGACCACCTCCGATGGCGCCCCATACTCGCCGATATCAAGGCAATGGGCTTCAACACCGTGCGCTTGTACATTCATTGGGGCTATCACTGCCCCGCCGAAGGCGTCTACAACTTTCGAGGCAACCGCGACATCGTCTACTTACTCAAGCTCTGCACAGAGCTCCACCTCTTTGTCGTCGTCGCCCCAGGCCCCTACATTTGTGCCGAGGTGCAGGCGGGTGGCTTTCCGATATGGCTCGTGGCAAAGAGACACCTCAGAGTACGTCACATGACTTTTGCTCCACTGGGTCTCATCAAGAAGTGGGATCAGCAGTGGCACGAGTACTGTGCTGCCTATATGCATGACATTGTCACCATGTTGCTGCCGTTTGAACGAACCACCAACCCCAACGGCTGTATTATCGCCTTGCAGGTTGAAAACGAACTGCGCGAAATGCCCTTTGTTGGTTTTGGTGGAGGCTACGATGATGAAATTAGGCTCTTGTGCAATGTCGCGCGCCAAGCCGGATCCACTGTACCATTCTTTCATAATGACGATTCTCCCATTGGCTCGTGGTCTGCGGGAGAGGAGTATCGCAGCTTAAAACGCGTGGGCGCCAAGACCAACCACAAGGCCTATCGAACAGACTTTTATGGATTCGATCTGTATTTCACCTTTCCACCAGGCGACCGCTCAGGAGACCTGTCCTCCTGTCAGGTCGGTATGCTCGAATTGTTTGGCGTATCAGCCTGTGTCAATTGCTGTGGAATCGGTGGGGCGGGTGTAGGCGGTTCCGATGAAAAATGTCTCTCGTGCTTGTACGAGAATCAATCGAGACATGCCGCGCCCCCGCCGCTGGGCTGGGCTACGGCAAAGCAAATGGAACCAACTGTCGATGTTCTGGAAGACAAGTTCGAAAAGTTTGGCGGAAGTGCAACGTTTGGACCTCCCGTGTTGGCTGAAGCCCAGGTAGGATGGATTAATCAGTGGGGTAGAATGAGAACTTATGACGATGTCTACAATTTTTTCGGCGATCAGTTCTCCGCTACTTTTCAATTTTCGCTCATGGCGCAAGGGCTTACCTTTGTGAATCATTACATTGCGTACGGCGGAACAAATCATGGAACAATAGGTGATACTGAGGTCTACTCGTCGTACGATTATTCGGCCTTTATTCGCGAATATGGTCTGTTGAGCGGGCGCGGACGTGTCATGAGACAAGCTGTTTTATTCGCTCGGAGCTTTTCTGACGTTGGTTTGTCACAGTCCTTACCAATGCAGGAACGTCGTCGATCCAAGGCTCTGGCTAGGGTGAAATCCACTGTGCCTCAAGCCCTAATTAAGGTTCGAACTGTTGGTTCTGATAATCCGCGCTCATTCAGCGAAAATCCCAGCGACCTTTTGCCTCCTTCGTTTGCGTTTCTGCGCAATCTCAAGGAAGAAAAGCTTCGTTTCAATCTCATTGTGGATAATCTCGTTCTTCCGCTCTTCATGAAGAAGTGCGAGAGTTTTGCCGTGCCATTGAGCCATGCGCTAACCAAATCATTATCTATTTTTGCTTGCACCGTACCCGTGTTATGTAGAGCTTCATACGAAGATTCGGAGCTATGGGTTTTGAGACTGAGACCAGCAGAAGTTGGCCGTCTCGTCTTAAATGTTGCTGACAAGACCAGCACGAGAAGGCACTCATTGTCTATTGTCTGGGCGAAGCTCAAAGGACCGAACAACCAAGAGGATGACACTTGTACCGGAGAAGCAACTGTAACGGACCAAGATCCGGGTGCAGCAACATCCATTCTATCAGCCCCGCTTGAAGAACTTCCTCTCGGAGACCAAGATTCCAGTGATGCTCCGTTAGCTGCGAGGGCGAGCACGGAAGAAATCGGGGTTTGCTTCTCGTTATCGTTTGCAATGAACGAAGCTTATGTCGTAACTGTTCAGGATATTAGCGAATCTCCATCCAGCTCTCCAATTTTGCGATTACTGTGCTTGACAGAGACTGATGCGAGAACGTTCACTGCCAACCTGTGTGGCAATGATACTTTTGTGGATCATTCGTCTGCTTCTCCTTTTGCAGCTGCGTGGGGTGCGAGCAATCTTTCATTCACAACGAATGGCCGCTTGGATGCTGGTCTGAGTCAAAACGATGGGAACTCTACCATTTATGTTCTTCAAGACAAGACAAGCGCTATTCCAGAAGCCTTTGAGCACGCATCCCCTACCGCGACAAAACTGCTGCCTGGTCTCTCCAGCTATCAAGTTCAAGAGCAGACTTTATCGACAGCGATTTCTCAAGGATGGAAGGGGACGCAACCACTGTCGAAGGCTTTTGAGATTGAAATTGAAAGTTTGGCCAAACGTTCAATCAACTGGACAGAAGATGCAGAATGGAAGAGAATATCCTACAATGATCGTGATCCTCTCGACCACTTTATGACTTCTGGTCATATTGCTTATCGCCTTCGTTTCCGGTCTTCGTCGCAAAGAGGTGCGTTGGTTGTGAATATACGTCATTCTGCTGTCGTGTGGTGCAATGGTAAAGCTGTAGGAGATCAAGTCTGCTTTTCACACAATTTCATGTCTGCAGGTGCAATGCACGGTGTAGATTTGCATCAGGCTGGTAAGAAGCGTCACGATTTGAGCGAGGGTTTGAGAATTGGTCCCGACGGAAGTGGTTTCCACGAGGTGATTATCCTTGTCCTGAGTATGGGCCAGAGCAGGTCGCCGTTTTTGCTCAACGATGTTCGTAACAAGCGTGGGCTTCTTTCCGCTCGGCTTTCGCATGGAACGAAGGCCAGTCGTGTGACATGGGATATAGCAGGAGTCGACATTACTCGGACGGATGATGCTTACGGAAGTGCTGGGCTGCCTCTGGAAAATGAAGTCAACACGTTAGGGTACAAAGATGGGTTTGTCCCTGTTTCACGGGTTGAAGTGGAAGCGGACGCCGGAGTAGTCTACTACCGAGGGACATTCAGCGTACCACCCTCCACAGTGGTGGGAGGTGCTGTTCGCTTTCCCCTCCGAATAAAGGTTCTGTCAGGGGCCAAGGTACGTATCATGTTGTGGGTCAACACGTTGTTCTTGGGCCGATATGTGGAGCCGTTGGGGCCCCAAAGCAACTTTTATATACCGGAAGGGTTGATTACGGATTTCAAAGGTAATAGTATAGTTTTCGCAGTGTACGGATCAACCGACACCAATCTGTCCATTAGTATTTTACCGTGGGTAGTGAGTATGGACTCTGGAAATCTGGATGAAACTGATGGTCAGGTTTATATGTTGAAGATGGATTCATTTGCTCTCAGCGGAACTAAATAACTAATCAACTACAACACTTTTTAACTGGAAGGACGAGTTGTATTTCTCTAGAATAGCATCCCGCGTTAAAGAAACAATTCGCAATCTTCATGAGAACAAAGTTGACGTACCCATGTGCAATGAACGTACTAGATCGATACTATCAGTCTCCATATCCCTAGATTTATGTTTGCCTCGCTTCCGACGAAAATACATTAGGCTGATGTTTTATGACACCACGTTCTGTGTTTGAAAACCCGCAACTTGGGGAAGAACTGAGCGAAACAGAGCATTCTGTTCTTTAGTTAACAGTAAGAAACACTCACAAGACGGGTTTGGAGTTGTCGTCGCTTTTTTCCTTGTCACTTCCGCTACCATCCTGGCTTCCAGAACCATCCTCGTTTTCATTCGCAAGTTGGGTTGAACAAACGACGGTTGACTCTAATGTTGATACATCCAGATTGGGATCTGGCAAAAATTTCTCGCGCAAGAAAGACATGAATCTATCCTTGTACAAATGCGGTGGGGCGACGGAGGCTGCTGTGCAAGAACAGCTTTGCAGAATACGTGCGCTGTACTCGAGACGTTTCCTAAGACGAAAGCGCTGCAAAAAGTCTATGATTCCCATACAGACACGAATTCCTGATTTCCGGCCTTGGTCATCAAGTTGATACCCAACATAATGGGGCGCACTCTCCTCAAGTTCTCCGAATTCTGCTCTGAAGTAAGGTTTCTCCTCCGATAGCATGTGTGACAACCCAACCAGCAGCGAATAGTCCATTACGTGATGCGACTCCAAGTAGGCCGAATCTCGGTCAAGTTGTTTCATTATTTGGTCGAGTTGCTCTGGTCTGAAGAAGATTGGCTTTTTAAGGTCTTGGTCTTTTAGAGTCACGTTTTCACTCTTGAGTTGCTCCTCAGATGCAAAGCGATGAAAAGTAGACCCCTTGAGATCGTACTTTTGGTCGATGAAGACCTTGTCGTTGAAGATGGAAGCCATGACGACCATGCGAATATGACGATCTCTACGAGTTTGCACGCTAAAGTGGGCCATGTACTTGGTCAAGAAGGTACGAGGGTTGCTAGCGACGTGTCGGTAGTATGAAGGAAGCATGGAGACTAGCATTCTCTCTTCCACTTGTTGAATGGTCTTCATGAAGTACTTCTCGTCATCAGTGATGTAGAAGAGTGCGCCGGATTTTCCCGGAGTCGGGAGTTCGCGCACTCTTGATTCGGCGCATGTAGAATCAAGAAAGTCGTTTTCTTCAACCCCAAAACGCTGGCGAACGAGTTTATACACATAAGGCGCCGGGTGCACCCAGCGGGCGAAGGAATTGAGCTCAATGGAGGAGCGATCGTCGTTTGGATTAAAGTCGAAAGCAAGACTTTCTTCGTAATCTTCTGGGGTAGGCTCACTGTCCGTAGCGTCATCTAATAATTCTGAGGTAAACTTTAAACCAAACTGGATGGATAGGACAATCTCCCAGTTCTTGTGGCCTTTGAAAACGACCTGGCCGTCTTTGACCTTCTTTCGGTGACCGTGTCCGATGCGAGGGAATTTGGCGACGTGCTTCTTGATGGTCATGGCGCCTGTGCTACCGCTGAGCTTTTGGGCGAGATCTATATTTCCAGACTGGACGCGCTCCAGAGTTGCGCGATTCGCGGGAACTGCTTCGGCTTCGAGACGGGCCTTTGCTGCCTCGGGGGGCATCTCAATGGGCTTTGAGAAATGGCTGGAGGGGGTAAGAGCGGCGGCGCCACTGAGACGGCGGCTGTGCATGGTGTTGCGGTTGCTTCGAGCTTGCAGCAGTGCAGGTGGGGCGGAGTGAGGCGGTTTGTCCAAATGGTCTTCCGCATGTGGTAGCAGGGAAGGAGGGACGGAAGAGGCGGAAGTGACGTGCTCCAAGCCGGGAAGGTCTACGGGCAGGCGAAGGTCAATGGGCGTAGAGCGTGCATGGCGATGGGACGGGTCTGTAAGAGAGGGTGGGGTGGTGGGGGAGGTGACGCCGTTAATGGAAAGTGGGAGAGAGTTGGCGGACGGTGGAGGGTCGGGGGGCGTGGCGGCCCCCATGGCGCCGCCGTGGGGTAGAGAGGCACGGATAGAAGGTGAGGAGCGCGGACGGTACGGAGAACGACGCGGCCGTTGGTGAGATGGAGGCTGACGGAGAGGGAAAGGAGTCGGTGGGGGGGGGGGGGGGAGAGGTGACGAGAGGAAGTGTCGGCGAACAGGAGCGATGCTGGGAGGGGGGAGGGGGGGGCTACGGGACAGGGATGGGGACGGGGAAGGGGTACGAGGACGGGGATTGAGGGGGTTGAACTGAAAAGTATAGCGCTGTGCGCAAACAGCAACAAGTGCGCAAGTGATGAACTGGCAAGCGTGCATGGGGGCAAACGCATGCGCGGGGGCGGCAGCGCACATTACAGTAGGCGCGTGGGTTAGGATTGCTAGCAAGCTAAATGACATGACGGAGCGCACAGTGGCGGGCCCAACGTCACCAAAACGTGTGTACGAAAGGGTACAAGTTGTATAAGCGTGTCTTCGCGAAAGGTGTGTACACTGACGCCGCCGGTTAGCGCCCGTTCGGGCGTCGTGCGAGACGAGGCGCGTTGAGTGCCTTCGCTCCCGCGTCGTCGCGCTCCCAAGTGTTCCCCTGTGCCCTCTCATGCTCTGCTACCGGTCCCCGTCGTGTCTCACACTGTGGGGGGTGAGTGCGTTCGGCACAACGCAGACGCTCCGCCCCGCCACACCCGCAACTTGCCCGGTCCCGAGAGCCTAGCAATTCCGATAACCATTATTCGTGCTGTCTCTTTGCATCATCACATCATTCGACACTCATACATTCATTCGTTCTAGGCCGCCTCTCAATGGGCCACTGCACTTTCCATAAACCCGATTGGCTCGCTTCACTTCTTCCACACCCCACCTGCGCTTTGATCCTTCGCCTCCACCAAACGTCGCCTCGCACACTCAACACTCAAAACTCTTCGAAAAAGTTGTTCAGCCCTTGGCCCAAGTCCCACACAGCCACCCCCCCGCACCCCATTTCATCAGCCACTTCCATTCTCAACCTGATGCTTTCACGTGACGGGTACACAACTATGTGATCCTTCCCATCGCGATACCCGAACCCATGTTCTCCGTATTCATCCCACCACATCATTTCCGGCTTATGCCTCTCGAGCAATTTCACCACCTCATGTCCGATAATATGCCGATCTTCGCCGTCGTTGCAAAAGTCCACCCCGTAAAAATTCAACCCGAGCAGCACCTTGCCCCACAGTTCACACTCTTGTGACAGGTATTTTGCAACGCGTCGCACCCACGGAAGGGGTGCTACGGGTCCAGGCCCGGACCCTGGTGTGCTGTAGTCATATGTCATCGTGATCACCGCGGAATATCCTTTGGTAAGCTCTTGAAGGTTTGAGCATGATATTCCATGTTGCGCCACGTCTCGATCGTACGGCAATAGAACAAGCACCGTCTTTAGCTGCTCTTGTCGCAACCCTTCCCCCATCGTTCTCATCAACTTGAGGGCATCCTGTTGGTGGTACATCAACGTCCCTGTCGCAAGAAGAGCTTGAAATATCTCTAGTACCACTCCTTCAAACCCATTAGACTTGCAAACATCAGCGATGGCTTCCACAACCTTGCCTGCATCATGGAAAAGTGCTTTGAACTGTTCTCGGTTCCACTTTTCGAATAGTATGCGAGGAAACACCCGAGTTCCATGCTTGGACAACTTTTGATAGTAGTAACTCTCGAAATCCTGGCCTCCAGCCAATCCATCGGGGTGCATTTGCCATGACACTGGTACTGCTACATCTAGGCGCCCTTTTTCCGCCTCAGACAGCGACACCAACTTTCCCTTTTCGTTCCATGGAGTCACGAACCCATATATTTGCAGAAGAGGAAACTTTCGAGTCGGTGTAGTCTCCGTTACGGCGTTGCCGTCCACAATCTCGCTGTACTTGAGGGAAGATATGATCGGCGTCGACAATTTTGTCGCATGGATGTTGACAAAGCAAGTGAAAACAACCAGCAGGGCGAGCGAAGCGCAGACTGCCATTCCCGCCATAGTGCTTGTGATGCTGTCATGGGACTGCTGCAGAGCCGATTCAAACAGCTCTTCGGTTGCAATCGGACCAAAATGTCTTTGAGTTCCTGACCTCATTCAGTTCCCAAGCACTGGCAATATTCGCAAAAACCCCCAATTGCGGCTGCTCCTAATCGAGTACCACCGCAGATACAGAACCCCTCTGGAAGCCATCACAAAGCGTCTGGCCTTCACTTCAATCTCCTTCGCAACCTGCGTTGACCTCCCTTGACGCGCATTCATTTGACGGCAAGTGCAACCGCAGAACACAATCCAGCGCAGACGGTTCTTTGAAAGCGAGAGGTTTCAACTGTAGCTTAAAACAGACCAACTTTCGGAAATGCATTTGTCATCATGTCAGGTCGAATCCGATCCCAGAGCAAATCTGCAGAGGGCGCTTGCGAAGTGTGTGGCGAAGTAACCACAAACGACCAGTGTCAAAAGAAATGCTCACTCTGCAAAAAGTTTCAAAAAGAGCAAAAATTGACACCAGCCCTTTAGGAAACTCATTTCTTAGAAGGGATCCTGTTCCAAGTCTTTGAAGCACTACATGTCGCTCCCCAAACTACGACTACACAATCATTTATGATCCTAAACATCACCGGAAAAAAGCAGTCACAGCCCTACCCAGTTGTAAAAGACATGGGGGTCCAATACATTTTCAATACTTTTAGAAGAAAACGGTCTCGACTTTGACATTTTCTTTTGCACAAAGACAACAAAAACAATAACACAAACGACGGGAACTCCCCTTCGTCTGAGAGTCAGCGTATAAGTACACACAACTACTACAGTACGATGAATCACAATGGTGACGTAATTCTCGGAATACGTTCACGATCGCTCAAGCCAGATTCGAATGTAGTTGAAATCAGAGGTGCTGCCCTTTGTTGCGTCACCTTGTCTCACAAAAGAGGCGCACCTACTATCTTACATTCAACTTTCTTTGATTTCGGTGTCCCCGTCAAACATTCAAAATCGCAAACCCGACCCAAACAATTCTTCAAGCCCGACTTTCTAAATCGCATTGACTTTATTGATGGTTCTCTGTCAAATCTTACTAGCCGTTTTTAAACTAGCGTTTCTTCTTTGCCGATTAACACCTGGTTTCTGGGCAATTGTCAATTCGCCAGTTAGGGCAAAGACCCCAGAATTAAAATTGATGTAATATTATTCTCAACATAAACCGAGACTCAGGGCCTTTCTCCGAGTTGACGCAGATGATAACAGGAAAGTTTGTGAATTGTTTATTACCGCTATCCCAAAATAAAAATTTCTCTCAGTTTTCCAAACAATTCTGTTAATAATCATTCGTATGCATGACATGAGAGTTCGCACATGCATGACTGAGAGTCCGGCAGCTGCTTGACGCCCAGCACGAGGGACCGTCAACTTGAACGTGTTATCAAACTCTTGCAGCTTACTTTTTTACGAAAGCCGCCCTCTCGCCGAAAACATAAGCAAAGGCTTTTCAGAGTAGCTCGCAATATTAAATACCTTTCCCTAAGGTGTACGACAACAAATCAGTCCCTGCGTGAATCGCAGCATATTTCTCCACGGTATTCTTTTGATTATCGCAGACACATATCTGGATTAACTAACCCCATGTTTAATTGTATGTACCAGCTAAAAAAAACACAATATTTTCTACTGCATTCAGTGTTGTTTGTATCACTGAAACGTAGACAAATACAAGATTCAGCGGTTGTTAGTGCGGTTTCCCCTGCGGTGATGCTATTTGTGCCACGACGGCTTTTGGCAGGTGCCAGTTATTGGGACTGGTAATGGCCGTACAATATGGCTGTATCTACGGTTTATCATGTATTTGAAGAAACGCCATGCGCGTTAGGCAGAGTGTTACCGATTATATGTTTTTCTACAACATAAACAGAATTTTTGGAGAGCGCAAAAATTTTCAGACCCTAAGAAAGAGTCCCTTCGATGGCCTCATATCAGCACTGGACGGGATTGCAATTGAATTAATCCAACCTTCTATATCAGAAGTTACCGACCCACGTAAATACTACAATAGGAAAGGGTTCTCTGCCATTTTCATGCAAGTTGGAGTTGCAGCGAATTATAAGTTCTCGTTTATATCACCGCGCCATGCCGGGGGAACTCATGAAGCAACAGAATTGGCAGCTACCAAACTATATGATTTATTGATTAGTGACCGTCTTTTTCGTTGGGCTACAGCGTTTGTAGATGACGCTCATTCGAAAAGACACAAAATCTTAACCCCGCACTGCAGGAAAAACTTATCCGTGAAAAAGGATTCTTTCAACTACTATCACTCATCCGTTAAAATTCGTGCAGTGCAAGCATTCGGGATGTTTGTTTCCCGTTTCAATATATTTTGGTCGGCGGTGTGGTATCCCATTGCGGAGGCAACATTTATCATTATTGTTGCAGCCAAGCTACACAACTATATAATCCACAATGAAGATTCCTCTTTGTTTGATATGATTCCACCTCATATCATGAACAATGTACATGGCTATCCTGTAGTACCTTTTCAAAATATACTACAAACTGAAAGAGAGAACAAAAGGTCAAGAAATCGGAAGCGTGATAACTGGTAAATCAGAGATGTACTCGCCGGAGAGCTTGAGAAGTTTTGATATTTGCGCAAGAGGCATCGTCGAAACCAGTAACAATATAGCACCACAATTTAATCGTAACACGCCTTTGTGCCACTATGGTTCCCACATCTCCTTGTAAATCGCTAACTGCTACCAGTTGATCCCTTCTCCGACAGTTCGATGCGCCAGGATGGTGTGGACTGGTGGCTCGCTTGTCATGAAGCAACTGAATTGTAACTTAACAGTAATTTACAAACCTCACAAATATTTCTCACTTTAAGTGTGCGAGGGGGCGTACGTCTTTCATTCCAACGCTTCACGAGTGTCGTAATAAATATCGTCTCCGGGTTTTCTGATAACAGAAGTCCCTTTTCGTTGAATATCATTCACATCAACCAGCTTCAAATTTCGGGCTGTTCTCACCTCTTCAAGGTGGTGCTGTCAGTTTTTTTAGAGGCCTTGCGATTAGATCCTAGACCTCTTCAAAGAGTTGTTCAATTCTCAAGCGAGAGGAAACGGTTGCTGCATCTCTGCCCGGACCGCAGCAACCAAGAGCTCAGTCTTGCTCTCTCAATTCCACGATCCGTCTTGCGTACGTCACAGCTTGTTCTCCTTTTCCATGCTTGAGTCTTATATCGACCAATGCAAAACATACAATTGGCGCTCCTTTGCCTTGCCAATCTCCGTTCGAAAAAGCTTCAACAGCCTTAAATCCCCGATATCAGCCATAGACTTCAAGCACATCCAGAAGAACCACCGTTCTAGCATCCTCTGTTGACGGCGTTACCGAAGGAAAATGTCTTCTTTCTTTCCAGAATCGGTAATGTTTTGAATCGCTCTTGCAAGAATTTCATCATCGTTTGCATATTGCAGAGATCCAGGTTCCACCTTGGCTCTTTTCTACAGCTCTATAGCGTTCGATGCTTCTGCGGCTACATGCTGCATAGCCTGAACTTCGAAACGACAGGATCTCCGATAAGTTTCTTTCCCAATACTTATTTTCGCCTTCTCTAAATCGTCTAATCGTTTCCGTGGATCAAGAAGTAGATTAGGATCATGTATATCGGCCATTGTAGCTTCTCTCCAGCGATTGACTTGTAAATACAAAGTTTTGAGCCCACCAGAGCTCCCGATTTGCTTCAGATGTGTGGCTAGAAGGCTGTTTCCTTAGTGCTTATGTTTCTTTGTATGCTTCGAATCATTCTTACGGTTTCACTCACATTCTTGGCTTCTAGTATATATCCAAGCACTTCAAGAAGAGTCCCAGAATCACATGATGCTACGGCTGATGTAAGTGCTCGTCTTTCTCTTTCTATGTTGAGCAGCTTGTTATCTTTTGGTGCCGGGCGGGTCTCTTGACGTGAAAGCAACTCAGCGCACTTTGGACGTTTAGCTGCATATTCTGCTTCGGCTGCAATTTAATAAGTCAATGCCTTGTTTCTTCTACTGGCGTGATGTTCAACGGCAGTGAATGACTGAGTAAGGCCTTCGTATTTCTTCTCTGTACGAGCCTCGAAACGCTCGTCAGTTTCATTTGGGCAGAAACAAATACAATCTGCAGACCCTTCGGCGAGGACGTCGTTAAAGGAAATGACCAAAAACGAGCCAGGTCGAATCGCCAGCCTCTGCTTCTTGTCTCGTGACAAGCGAATCACTAGTCCAGGCCATCCTACTGCATCACACTATTGTTTAGTAATCGGAACACCAGAATCTTGAACAGAAGCATCATTCAAACCCCGGAGAGTTGCAATAGAGGTCGGATTCATGTGAACATCTCGATTACGAGCATCTCTTCTTTTCCTCAGCACGCCAAGTTCCGAACTAGAGTTAATTGCGCTATCTTTGTCGTCGGCAAATACTGTCGCGTATCGCTCTCCATATGCGGCGGTGAGGAGGAAACGTTTCTAGATAGTGATATCGAGTTCTAGGTATGCGGCGCCAACGCAGTTTCAAGCAGCTTCAAGAAGAATTCCTTCTTTGCGGAGCTCCAGTAGCAACCTGTATCTAGTAATGGCTTGCTTGGAAATTTGCTCCAGCTTGGACGTGAGTCCAGAGCTTTTGAAGTGACTTGTGACGTTCGATGTGACGCAAATATGTGACGCACATACCAATGCCTCGATGAGCACCCTAAATCAAACGCGAACCGTCAGAAATAACAAAACAAGTGATGACCGCTCCAGCAAGTACTGCGACTGCGCCAAAAAACAAACATGGTTGTGTCGGATGGCACATATGCGTACGATATTCAAATTCACACAAAGGGGAGGCTGCTGCACACCCACGGCATTGTGTATATGACGGGCAGTTGGTGATGGCTTCGCACTCTTCCCCATCCTTTTAAAACCCTAAGAGCTTCTTCTTTTGATCGTACTTCGTAGCATAGCAAAGAAGCATACACCAACAAATTAACGTGAATCAAGATTGTTCATGAGGTTCTACAGCATTCTTTGAAAAGCCGCGTTTTACTCATCACTCGATGCTTGCTACAGCATCACATTTGTTTTAGAAATATAATTCAGTGTAGAACACGCGGGACGCGCTTTGGCTTCGTGAGCTTCGAACTTCATTTTTTCTCTCTCTGCTTTCTGCAACTCTTTAGAAATGTAACTGTCAGGAGCCTGTAATGCAGGAATAAGACTTTTTATCCCAAGCAACGTGATTTCATTATGATTAGACTTCCTCTTCTTTTCAGACGTTCGGTATTCACTTCCCCGACTACCATGACAACCCACGCCACTACCCACACCTTCTTCTCTTTGCGCATTAGATTTTAGCGCACATGTCACAAGCGGTTGTAAAATCGGGTGTATCTTAAGGAAACACAAAGCGTACATAATATAAGACTTACCGTCGCATAATTCGCAAAAATGTCCGGATCTCCTTGCCCTGAAGACTCATAACGCGATAAACAAGTTCCATGCAAGCTTTTAAATCAAGCCCATTTCCTTTTCAACACACCATCATCTCTTAAGTGTGGCCGGAGTGTGGTGTTGATCATAGAAATGTCGCTAAGCGTAATCTCACCGGCTAAAACGGTGTTAGGTTTTGGCTTGAAATTGGCATCGTTAAAAAGAGGTGCAATGTTCTCCGTCCACGGGTCAATAGTTTCCTGATCAAGCTGCTCTCGATCGAGGCATTCCATTAGCTTTTGTCTGGTACTGGTCATTCTCGTATCAGCCAAAATATGCAACATTCTACAGTACTCAACCGCATCAAAGTCTGGGCGACGGGCGTCCGCCGAGACACTCATTGTGGGTTCCACTTCAGTTGGATAAGGCTTATTTACGACAACTTCACCATTTTTTGTGTCGGGTACGTCACCACGACCCCAGTGTATTGTTTCCGATTTGTCTGTAGCTCGGCTTATTTTAACCGTCGTACATGGTCGACGGTGCAGGAAGTTGAGGTCCTTGATTTGTTTGGATTCAGGTGCTATCAATTTTTTCAATTGGTTTAGCGATACCTGTCTTTGAGCCATTTTGTATGCGATGACTCTACGTTTTGTTTCAACTCTTGCATTTTGAGCTCCGATAAGTTTTAGTGCTTTGAAGGTATGTTTGCACTGGTTGTTATCAAAATCAAATTCGGTGAGTACTTTGAAAGCTTGTGACAGAGTCAACGGGAGTTTTGTCGAGTTGTGTACATCTTGAATTTCGGTGTGGTTTGATTCTTTGTTTGGTTGAACGCAGCTGTGCGTAGAGACATTGTCATAGTTCTCTGCGCATTGTGACAGGGCGGGCTCGTGGCGGGAAGGTGCTTGTGCTTCCATTGAGCCAAAAGAAAAGGGAAGAGCACGGAGGGTAATATTTCAGTAATAGAGAGCTCATTCAATGTCATTGTCTTCATCATCTTGTAGGCGGAAACTTTTGGGCTGCCGACACAGCAAGTTCTCCACAATATTTGTGATTTTGATCCTGAGATTATGCTGTTTCAAAAAACGATTAGCATGAGTCGTGAAAAGTTGCAAGCACTACATGATATGGTTTTATTTAAAATTTCTGGCTTTGTAGATGCACGGGCGAAAAAACTTTCTCTGTTCTGTTTGTTTTCCATAAAGGCAATTCAAGTAGTGGGAAGATTCTTTTCATGTGCTGAGATCAACTTTGTGAGAGCGACGATGGCGCTCTGAGAGTCGGTCGTGTTTTACATAAGTACGAATTATCAACGAGCACGGTATCAATCTATTTCCGTCACGTCTTGGAGTCCGTTTCTTTTACACTTGAGAGCATCACATTTAGACTCATTAAATGGCCGTCAGATATGGAGCGAACGGATATGAAGAGTTCGATCATAGGCTTTCCAAAATGCTGATTTTTTGTGTACGAGAACAAGACCAAGCGCTGGAGACCTTACAATGAGCGGTAAAAAGAGCGATCGTACGACGGTTACAAAAAAGCAAATTCATAGACGATTGTGGTGTTCTGCGACTTCTTCGGACGCTTTATGTTTCTGGAGATTTCAAAAAAAGGCGCTGAGAGCGACCGGAACCTTTATACAAACTTGGAAATGTATCGAAACCCCTTCAAATTTCTACAGAATAGTCAGCATGAGATGGTAGGCATGGCATTTTGCGGAAGATGGGGCGTTGGTTGTACCGTACAAACCCAAAGATAGCACAAATTGGACTCGTCTAGTTCTGCACAATTTTTATCTTCGCAAGCAAGGAGAGTTGAATGAATGGCGTATCGGGTTTCTGAACATTAATTACAGGCTTTTCATAGGACGGTGGCTGTTTCAGAACGAGCTCTTTTCCCTTGCCTACAATACCGCAGCCATGTTTTGTAACTGGCAATTCGGCAAACTCGGATACGCCCTGCAATCAAGGAAAAGGTTTGCGGCTAGGATCAACGCGCATATGAACAGATCGGACTTGGAGTGAGAGCACGATTAAGAATAAAGAGTAACATCTTACTTCAATTTAATGTTAGCGCGGATGTAACCTCATTCCGAGACATCTACGGGTGATGCAGCTGCAGCGCAGGCCCCAGCTACTGAGACATCGGCGGGATAGTTGAAGGTTTCCTTCGGGGCCGAGGTCGCTTCCATCGCATGATCCATCAAAAAGGGTCTTCAGGAACGGAAGACGGCAAAGGGGAGGCAGGCTGCGGTTGAGGGAGGTTGTTGCTCTGGACGAACAGATAGGTGAGTATGCCGAAGTGCTCGCTTTGGCGCCTCTGCAGGGCAGCTCTTGCGTTTGGGGCGTTTCAAATTGGATTTTGAACTCGCAGAAGCTGCAACTTTTACGCCGACCGACGTCGGTCGCGCTCGTACCTCGGTTGTGCACGCCGCCTTTTGTTTCTCGCAAACGTCTTGTTTCGTTCGCGAATGAGCTTCTGCTTCTCCGTTCGTGGCTCTTGCAGGTTGGGAAGCGCTTTTCATGCGCTGTCGCCTGAAGTCACCGTCCGCTTTGAAGATGCATGCTTGTATTTCAGTAATTCTCGATCGAGAACGCTCTACGCGTCGCCATCTTTATCACGCACTTTCGCAATCGGCCCCTCAAAGTCGCTCTCCACCTCACCCATGACGTCAACAACCACCTTCTTGGCCAACCCACTGATCCTGTTGACCAAATGGCGGACGTTCTCGGGACTGATGCCTGCCATTTAATCTCTCCTCCACCTTATTTCATGCTTGTTTTGCTCCTCGGCGATAGCAGACCCCGTAATGTGACGCAACTAGGCCTTTCTTGCTACTCGAGCGCATGTCGCATCAAGGGTTTTCATTTTCTACAGCTGTGCTTCAAGATCTATCTATTGCAAAATGATACACACCTTCTCCACCTTGTTCATGATAAACCGAATCGGTTTCTGTTTTTAAGGTATGTATGCAGGCTTATTTGGAGGCATGCAGGCGTTGGCATCAATGATGTCTGCATTGTTCGCTATGGAAGGTCCTCGAGCTGTAGAGTCCTGAATCGAAGCGTTAACCTTGATGTTAGTGCAGCAGATAAGGAACGGCGGGGGCGCGGGGTGGAGGGAGGGGAGTGGCGTAGTCGATGGCTGATGATCTGTGTGAAGGAGCAATGATTAAGATTGAGTCCTGTAAGCCGTCAGGACCTGAGGTATCTTGCAGACGCCACGTGGACTGGACGACCTCAGCTGGACATGTTTAGATGCTTATTCTATTTTGTTTAGTGTAATAGAATATCTTCAAAGTGCAAGGGAGATCCCAGCCGCTCTCCATTGATCTTTACTTGGCTTGAGTAACGCTTCCCCCTTAGAATCAGGTAGGAACCGTTAAGATACTAAATTACCCTCTTTGGGACATTAGTTTCACCAATTGGTCTTCAAGCCATCGTTTCCGTAGCTTCGATCTGTAGGACTACGCAGTAAACTCCAGCCCATTGCACCAAGTACTCTGGGAGTGCTGCCGTCAAGGATACGGACCTTCGGACCCGCTCTAACACACTACCTCAGGTTGAGACCAGTACGCTGACCCACCAGTCATTGCGTTACATTTTGGTCTCCCGACTTAGAATACCTTAGGAATAATTGAGCTGACAACTGGAAAGAACAGTTGAACGAATTCTAGCCTTTCGATTAATTACCCAACGGAACAGAAGTACATAAGCAACCGCCATCATGGATGCAGAAAACACACTCAACCGACCATATCATAGGACTCCTACGGCAGGACCAGTTGCAACTACAAAGCTCACGATGTCGCTTGACCCTCAGGTTGATACCCTTAGCTACAGCAAAAGCACGAGAAGCTAGCCTTAAGAAGTACTGACTCCCCTGGATAACCCTGAAAGAATTTGCCGAGAACCCACGGTGGCAGCGCGTTTACGAGAACGCCTCCCCAGAGCCCTCTCTACGGCAGGGAAACCAAAAGGAAGGAGAACCCCGCAAGACCGAAGGAATTAGAGAGAACATTCCCGTAGGCCTTGTCGACCTTCCCTGGCCCCGTCTCCGGGAGCTCTGCTCAGCCCATGTGGATTCCACTGTAAACATGTGAATAGCTACGGCGATCGCGAACTATACGGATTACCTCGTTACTCTAATCGTTCCTAAGGTAATAGAGACTGAGTCATTCATAGATTCCCTCCTAATGGCCGTTCAAGAAGCAGACACCAGCCGGTCAGGCAATGCGGTCCTTACGACAACACCACAAGTCAACCATCCAGTTTACATATGGAAACCCCCTACCGAACCCCCCGGAGTGGCAGTATTACCCGCCCTTCGCCGGGAACAACATCAGAAGAATCCAATGTAAGGACAATCTAGTTGCAGAAGAGAAGCTCTGCGTCTAAAAGAGAGACAGATTGCTCAACCCAAAGGACAATATGAAGTACAGACACCTCAGCTCTCCATCAGATCTGATAGCATGACCGATCAGTTAAGACCCCATCCAGCTGAGGAGAAACGAAGTAACCGCAGGAAAAAGAAGAACAGAAAGAGTAGAAGAAGAGACGATTCGGACACGAGTGATTCTGAATCGGCCTCGACCGGAACGACCGACTCGGAAGTGATTGAGGCTGCCGGTCGAGGCCTCAGACCACTGAAAACAACTAACAAACTTTTCCATAAGGTTTTAGAGAACCGGAATCACTGATGGGTTGACAGATATTCCAAATATTTTGGTTTGCAGGCTCGGAGTGTCGCCAAATAGACCAAACAGATGCAACTAACCATTACGGACACTTTCTGGGGTTCCGCTCCCAATGCTGTCCTTAGGTTTCTTAATTTGTTCCGTATGGCCTGTGACCAGAACGGTGTCAACGAGGGCGCCGCTCTGTACCTTTTCCAATTCTTCCTCACAGGACAGGCGCGCGACCGAGTGGTTTCGAAGATATCTAGCACAACTGATCTCGTGGATGCTCAGGATCGTGAGCTCCCCAGGTCATATCTGCAGGTTGTTCAATACCTCACGGGAATCTACGGCATAGGTGACGTTATCATGGATGCCCACCAGGAAGTGAAATTCTTCAGGCAGAGCTCCAACATGACCGAATCGACTTTCGCAAACGACCCATGGAAGAAGGCTTACCGATGCGGAAACGCATTTTCCGAAAAACGGCTTAAACTTCATTTCACCACGGGATTTCTCTCTGCCATTTGGACACATGTCCGTAACTACCACACAAAAAGCCCACAATACTCCTTCCGACGGCTTGTCACCTATGCCTAAGGTTATGCCGAAACCTACAGGACCTCCAGGCGCAATGCTGATATATCCAGAAAATACATAACTGCATTGCGTAAAAAAAAACCTATTTGGCTAGCTCCACGCAAGCGGACATGGATTCACCACTCCATTATACCAACTCAAGAGATATCCGTGCGGATAATTTCAGTGCCCCTCTATCTGGGCCCCCATCATATACCTTTTTAGGAAACTACAGCGAACACTGGATCACCTAAACCCAAGTATTTCCCCTTTTCACTCCGCAAGGACGTTTTTGTTCGCTGAACAAGGGCTTGCTTCCTCTGCCTTTCTATATTCCAACCCTTTGACTGCACGAAGTATTTGCCTTACAACGCACGCAAACATTTCTTAGCCCTAAGGAAAGAGAATTAAAAGGTGCAGAGATCCGAAAGAATGTTTAACAGGGCCTAGAAACGAGCCACAGGAACACCTGGAAGCTCCTGCTATGTCACACCTCCCGATACCCAAATGAAATCCCCACAGTTTCGTGCCATTGTAGACCCTACGGATGACCTCGAAGAGGAACCCCATCCTCAGGAAGAAACGGAAACCCCATCGGAAAACGCTTAAAAGGTCGACGCGAGGCGAATCTTCCCTCTTTAAGTACATGCCTCAACCAAGTGGACAGTCAGATGTAAAGTAACTCCTCAACTCCCAATACAAACCACAACCATTGGGCCACTCAGAATGAACCAGAATTGGGAGACATTAACGACCTTGTGTGTATTCTCAGAAAGGAGATTTATAAAGTTCGGGTAACCATGAGACTACGTTCCAACGGCTTTCGAGTGGCCACAGCCATATTGGGCACATTCGCTGGTCCCAATTTGGTCCATTCTAAGCTACTCCCACTGGGTTGGAAATATTTCGTTCAGGCAAGGAAGACCTCTCGGATCACCGATGCATCACGTATACCAATGTACATTAAAGGAACAGTACCACTTTACCTACAATTCGGGAAATTCAAAGTTAACACGTGGATCCTTGTATGTCCTAACTTGGGCGCTGAAGAAATCTTAGGGACCTCCTTTATCGATCGATACATTAAGATTTATCCAGGCCTTAGGAAAGTCGCATTCTACTGCGCGCCTTCCATCTCCATAACTGGTTTTCCCCCAGGGTCAGAAGCTAACTGCAAGAGAGCGATTATCTCCTAAAACACGAAGTCCAATAAGGTTCACTTGTCGAAGACCATAAAGATACCCCCGATGACCCAAATCACTGTATCGGTCCATTACCAGAGCTCAGGACTCGTAACGATTCAGAACCACCCGAAAACGGTTCTGAAGCACCTTATCTTATTTGCCAATGAAGTAATGGACATCCGCCCCATCAGGCCGTTCTTGGTTACAATCAGCAACTTCAGAGATAAACCCGTACAGTTACCTAAAGGTACAGTGATTGGCATCACTCTAAATGCGCACGTGGCCAGTATGGAGGCCCAAATATATAACTTTGCAACGCCAACTCCCAACGAGCACGTCTAATCTTGGGAGGGGACAGTTGCTATCGGCGCACAATTCGAATCCTACAGACCCCAGATACTTGATCTTCTCAGAGAATACCAGGCCATATGGTCCGGTAGAGCGGGAAAAATTAGAGCCATTGCACAAGGCATTTACATTCAGGAGGATGCTAGACCACAGTTCCAGCACCCATACTGTACCGGCCTCAAAGGTAGGGAAATTGTCGCCGACCAGATGGACAAGATGCGCAAAGCTCAAGTCATAGAACTGCCGCCTCCAAACCAATCCAAATGGGCAAGTCCCCTTGTCCTTGTGGCGAAGAAAGATGGCTCCGTCAGGTTCTGTGTCGACTACAGGAATCTGAAAGCAGTAACCAAAAGGGAGTCATACCCGATACCCTGAATGGACGACTGCCTAGATTCCTTAGGCGAAGCTGTTCTATTTACCACACTGGACGCTAACTCTGGATATTGGCAAATCCCGTTGGCCGAAGATGCGAGAGCGCTGACAACTTTTACCACTCATGAAGATCTGTTCAGATTTACTCGCATGCCCTTTGGTTTGAGGAATGCACCAGTCACTTTCCAACGGCTGATGGACACTATACTGTCCAGAGTCAAATCGAAGTTCTCCCTGGTCTATTTGGATGACGTTAAAATCTTCTCACGTACCGTAAAGAAACACCTTCGCCACGTGGGGAAGGTGCTAACAATCCTACAGGACGCTGGAGAAACACTGAGACTCCGCAAATGCGCTTTTTTCCAGGCCTCGGTGGACTATCTCGGTCTTGGTCACATCGTCCTCCCAGGAAAGCTAAAGATGGCCACACGGACCACAAATGCGACTCGCCAGGCTAAGCCTCCTAGAACCCACACGGAACTATGATCCTTCGTGGGCTTGTGCAACGTTTACCGACGATTTGTCCAAGGGTTTGAAAAGATCTCGGCCTCTCTCAACTTGATGCTGAAGTGGGTAACACCTTCGAAGTTCGAAGCCCTTACCGACGACCAGTACGAGGCATTTCAGACCCTAAAGGACAAATTGCTGAACCCACCCATATTGGCTTCACCGAAGCCCAATAGGCCTTTCGTCCTGGACACAGATTCCTTTGATGTCCAAGTGGGTTGTGCACTGTTACAGGAACAAGATTCACCAAAGGCATAATGAACAATTTCATACCGGAACAGAAAGCTAGTCAGCGGAGAGAAAATAAAGTACTACCGAAAAGGAATTTCCAGCCATCGTATGATCCGTATTGACACTCCGTTTATACCTCGAGGTAACAAGGTTTGCCTTAAGGACAGACCACGATTCATGCCGCTGGTTACTCGATATGACCGATGCATTAAGTCGGCTCACTCGATGGCGCCTCTGGATGTCAGAGTATGATTAAGATACAACATATAGGCCAGGCATCAAGCACCAGGCAGCAGATGCCCTCTTGCAAATCATCACCGACGGAACTGATGACACGCCATTGGAGGAACTCTTTCCTACTCCCTTCACAGATGATGTACTTCAGGACAATACGGAAACAGATTACCTTCTGGGTACGGCCAAAGTGGATGATCCTGAAATAAAGGAGAATGAAGTCTACTTCTTGGAATGAGAGACAGTACCACCCAATTCGACACCACCTATAGTTAACGCAATAACCCCAGAGGAAAAAAAGCTCCTCCCTATAACTATTCAGGAGCTCCTACAGGCCCAAGTCGAAGACGAGGACTGCAAGGAAACAGCCCAATTGGTAGGAACCCCTGGATGTTTTTTCGACTACGATCCACTCGGACTATTGTGCCGCCGCTCACCACTAGATGGCGCACTTCAACGGATAGTTCCAAGGTCACTGAGGAAAAGATTTCTATACCTCGCCCCTTTACCTCTCTTGGCTGGTCACCCTGGAGGCCGACGAATGTACCAGACCCTAAGGAAGTTCTTCTACTGGCCACTAATAGCGCAGGACCTACGGAAACCCCCACGGAACTGCACCTCGTGCGCACTAATCCGAAGGTCTCGCGCCAACTATCAGGCCAAATTGAAACTTTTCCCCGCCGCAGGCTCGATGAAATTAGTGGCAGTAGATGCGACTTGGACCTTTTTCAAAGTCGTCCCATTGGAATTGGGTTATTCTAGTAATAACCCATAGGTTCGCCAAACCTACCAGAGCCCTACCTTTAGAAAAGACAACAGCCACGGGTGTCGCCATGGCATTCTTGCCCCACTGGGTATATCTCTATGGCATGCCACTCTACCTCCTTACAGATAACGGAAGCCAGTTTGTACCCAAATTCTTTTCGTACATTTGTGCTACCTTATGTATCAAACATGTAATCACAACGGCATACCACCCTCAAACCAATGGCTAAGCCGAACGCTTCAACCATACCCTTCGGAACTGATTGGCACAATACATATCGGAGCACCAATGAGACTGGGACGACTACGTTGAGCCACTGGTTTACGCCTACAACACTCAAGTATATGCGTCCACGGGGACAACACCTTTTGCTTAAACGCTTACGAGATCACCACCGCCGATAGCTGTTGACCTTCAGGAGTCCATTATATCCCAAGACATATCCGAAGAAATGCCTTTTACGCAGGCGAAGTACTACTTGCGCCGACGCATTGACCGCATTTTCGCATCGGAGAGAGCTGTACTGTCAAAAGACGAACGACGCTACAAGGTCAATATCGACAAAGCTGTCTGGAACACACCTACTTTTATGAAAGGAGAATCGGTTTACCTGGACCGGCCATCCCAAAGACAGTGATGACCTCGAGGATACTACGCGAGAACTCCTACCGTGCTCGAAGAGACCATAAAAAGTCCCTAAGGCCAGTCAACACACAACTACGATAGTAATTAACAGCCTACAGGACACCGTGTCTATTGGTCGGATGACACAAGCTCCCAGTTCCTCCGGACCACCAAAGTTCCAGCCCATCGATCCAACGGAATCACCAAGACCTCAGGTAGAGGCTCAGGTCCCCACAGCTCCTAAAGCAATACCCACGGACTCGACTGTACCCATGAACCCATTAGTCATTGCCAATGACGATGAACCATCTTTCCCAACCAACTCCGATGGATTCGCCCCTCTAGACCACACTCTCCTTCCAGAGGAGGGACACCAAAATGAATACGTTATTGAACGATTCATCTCCGCCGGTCACGGAGAAGATGGGATAATGTGCAATCGCGTCCGATGGTCTAGCTATTCTCCCGAAGAAGACACTTGGAAAAAGCTTCAAATAATTCCGGCTAATTCTATTGCCCAGTATTGGCGTAAAATCGGCAGCACGGAGCGCAGCCTTCGGGAATGGGCACCCATTGGCCCGATTAATACTAAAACGCCTCTCGAAACGCCTCCTGACAAGACGGTCCGCCGTAGCTCCCGTATCAAGGAACAACGACAGTTTTCAGGCGATGCCTGAGGAAGACCTGAGGAAGCTCTCAAGTTTCAAATGCCGTTAGAGGGCATATACATTTGAGAAGTACAGGATCTAATTTCGAAAATCACAAGCATTTCTTTATTTGACAAACTAGCAGAGGCTTAACAGCTCTCTCAATTCCATTAAGGTTCGCAAAAGCTCTGCAGACACCAGCAGGACTCACTGGGGCGGCTCAGTAGTAACCTCGTCGTCTTCAATGGAACCTGCAAGAGCAAAACCGGGGCTGGGATAACCCGAGGAGCCTATTATACCACTAGGACCAGCACCAGCGAGCCTAACACGCTTCTTCGGCAGAGATTCACCTGAGGATCTATTGTCACCCTCGGAAGCCTCCTGGTCGCTCAAATGTAGACCATACCAGGCATCCAAGTGGGCTGTAACCCTCTGGGACATCACTAGGGTGTTCTGTGGCAGGAGATTGACGATAGCTGTCTTTATATCTTGATTCAGTTGAACAATCGAGGTGCAGCGCGTCGAGCGACGCACCCAGGAGCAAGTTTCACCCAGAACTGCCGCAATGTTCATCAAAACAGTAACACCAACGGTACGGCAGACATGACGGAGATCCGAAGCTGCAGCCGTGACCGAAGCGGGAATATGGGGCAATGGAGAGGGCGGAGCGATGTTGACGCCCACAATGGACGTCTGAGCCATCGCATCACCTACAGAACTAGCGGCATCGACAGTAATCTCTCCAGAATGCATGTTCACTAGGGCGACGGGTGGCTCATATGAGAGTTCGTCCTGAGGAGCAGAGCCTGGAGGAGCTGGAGGAGGGTAGGCGGTCGGCAGCAGAACATTAAAGTCTGCCGGAAATTGGACGCCCTCCACGGGTAGGATGAAGTGATCTTCACCGAAGGACTCTCCATCGGACATAACAGCAGGAACCAACGGCGTGGCTTCCAAACCAGGCTCGAAGCACTGGGGATCAAAACCAATGGCCTTCGGGTAGTATTCAGTCCCATGACGTCTCGGAATGTCCGATTGTAAATTCCTCAAAAACTTGACGTGATAGGCACGAGTTTCATCCAGACTGTGCGGAGGTAGCGGAATCAACGTGAACCAGTCAATATTGTGATCATACCAAAGCAACCCGGAAGTCTTGCTCCACTTCAATTGTGGGACATCATCCAAAAAAGTCTAGGCCTTCTCGAAGGCGAACTGGGTCCCACGAAGTATATTATGGATGCCCAGGTTCCTTCGTGAATAGATCATGATGTCCGGAAGTGGAATTAGACAATCTCTAGGATCGGGTATGTGCTCGTCGTGCCATACCCTCCAATCATCCGAACGGACACCACCACGGACTCTGTATTTCTCGTGGTATCCAAGAAGCCCATAAGAGAAATCACGCGGGATTCAAGAAAGAGTACCTGTGAGGACTACCAAGACCTTCGGTCATTTTCATCGCCCATAAGCTGGGACGAAGGGACGAATGATACGTCTCTATGGACGGCGTGGGAACCAAAACGAGCGGCGAGATACGCCAGTAGAGAGCCCATGGGTTCTCATCCACGCGGGGAAGCGACAGTTATAGCGCAGGATGTTTATTTGATCTCATGCCTTGAAATTTCACCTGGTTTCAACAGAAGAAGAACTCCAGGGATTGACGCCAACGACCATCGGGCTCATGCATCTAGTTCCATTTGACACTATTGGACATCCAAAACAGGCGGTCATACGGCGGTCTAAAGCACATGAGCGCCAAGAGGTTGTAACCCGCCGGGGAAAATCTCACGTGAGGCGAAATGAAGCCCTCGTATAGGTCCAAAAAGAGTTAGTTAACCCTGAACTGGTACTTGGCTTCCTCTCAACAGCGAATATAAGGCATGTAAGCTTAGACGAGGGTACGACAGCGCGTCGTCGAACGCGGATCCGCAAAACCATGCAACCAACGGGTATATCACGAGATGTTGCGCGCTTTCTTACTGCCCCTCCGGAAATTGGGAATCTAAGCGAACCTCCAGGAATCGAGATACAAGTGAAAAAATCTCTAGTATTCTTCCACAGAGTTCGGCAGAATAGCATGACACACTGCTCGCTTGTTTTGCCCGATGGTATGGTCATAACGGTCCCCGGGGCGCTCATACGCCACTTGTCATCCCGAGGAGCTCCCCGTTCGGTTGTTCGAAGCCATTGGGCTGCTGCCCACAGATTGGTCTGTCGAGAAATGAATAGGGAAACCGACGAACGGGACAATGGCTGGAGGGAGATTGGCGTATTTGGCGGGCTTGCAAGGCGAGTTCGGTATCGCGCGTGATCAATGGAGGAATAACACAAAGGGAAGAAGGGAAGATGGGACGAAATTGGGCAGGATGAACGACGGAAACTCGAATGGACGAAACACGCTCCGTAATTCACTGCGGACGACGCGGGTAGAGACGCCAAAGTAACAGCGGATAATACGGAAAGCAGCGATGACCACACTCAGTGAGCGTAAAGTACCTCAAGCGAATTAATTTCCAATCTGGCGCAAAGGGTCAGCCCGTTCGTATTCATCTTCCCGAACATGGTGGCAACGCGACACCCCGTGGCGCCTAATGGTAACTAGAGCAACCAAGCACTCTCGTCCCCAGATTGTTCATGGGACGCCGACATGTCCGATACGGCACCGCTTGTGTCCATGCCATTAGGATGTTGATGATCACGAGGTTTTGACCCTGAAGGCAGGATTGAGCTTCACCTATACACCTAATTACTGCCAGACTCCCAGGAAAGTGTGAGGCAATTTGGACTTCGCCGTGACGGTCGAATCCTAAGGCGGAAGGTATTTGAAGGAGCGACGATTAATGTTTAGTATTGTAAGCCACCAGGGCCTGAGGTATTTTACAGACGACACGTGGACTGGCCAACCTCAGCTGGACATGTTTAGATAATTATTTTATTTTAGTTTGTGTGATAGAATAGATTCATAGTTCAAGGTAGATCCCAGCCCCTCGCCATTGATATTTACTTGGCTCGAGTGACGCTTCCCCCTTAGAATTAGGTAGGCACCGTTAGGATACTAAATTACCCCCTTTGATACATTAGTTCCACCAATTGGTCTTCAAACCATCGTTTCCTTAGAGTCGACCTGTAGTACTACGCATTAAACGCCCGCTTATGGCATCAAGTACTCTGGGAGTACCACCTTCAAGGATATGGACCTTAGGACCCTCTCTAACACGATATCTCAGGATGAGACCAGTACGCTGACCCGAAAGTCATTGCGTTACAATCTGCAGCGGCGTGGACGTTGCCTGTAATGAAAAAACAGCTTTAGTGAAGAGTGGCAAGTCTGGCTCCTAAACCCTTGCTTGTTTGTAATAAAGACCAGAAAAAAGAGTTATAGGTTTGTTACTTAAACACGAAACGTTCCGAAAGCGTCCTTTATTCCAGAAACAAGGACACTTTTCCCTTATTTGAAAAGGGCTGCTAGATACATGACTCAAATCCGAATCTCTATTGAATAAAATGACCATAAAGACTGCGTGCTTGGGAAACAAGACGTCCTGGAACAGGAAGGACGATTTTTGATCATTGATTTAGGCACATGTTGGAATAAGGATTCCTCTTTTCGACAGCTTGTCCAAAAATAAGAATACTGTGTTCGTTTTCCCTTTTCCGTAAGAAAAAATAGGCACAGAATCAGCCTTCACTTCCTACCAACATCTAAGAGGGATGTTTAACGGTTGCAGTATTACATGGGGGCTTCACACTGGGTATCTTATTGACAATCATCACACGAAGCGGCGTATTCAACTACATCTCCGTAAATTCCAGGCCAGTATTCATATCAATCTATGGTGTGGAATATCTTGTTACTTTCAAGATGACTGCTATCATGGCGCTCCGCCATTGCTTCTCTCCTTTAATTTCCTTCCATCGTCATTTACAGTCTTCCCTCGTTGGATTCTGATCAATATAGACATTTTCAATCGAAATGGAATTTCATCGCATGCCACTTTATCTTGTTGTCAACAGGCTTGTCTGCAATGTCCCTTTGAAACAATTTGATCATCTTCCGCGTTCAAAAGGTCTGTGCGTACCCATCTTTTACGCGCTTTGCCATATATTTGCTCTCCAATTTCATCATTTTCAATGCGGGGAGGTGAACGACCCGTCTGCTCAACGCATCAAGAACTACGTTCAGTCCTCCAGGGACGTTTGGAATCTCAAAGTTTTACTCGTGGATGTCTTTTGGCCACCTGGCTTGACGTCTTGAAAGCCTTGCCTTTGATTGAAGATACTTGATGGCTTCGTGATCGGTATAGAAGATGAACCTCCAGCCTCTCACATAAACACTCCAATCTTCCAATCCTATCATAAAAGAAACCAACTCTGGGTCCACAGTGTCTCGATTTGACTCCGTGTCAGACAACTTGTATGATAAAAACGATACAGAATGCCCATTCTGGTCCAGTGATGCCCCACCCACATACTTGAAGGTATCTGCCGACACTACGAATATCTCATAGGCTCTTGCATGCACAAGCACAGGAGCGAAACTTTACGCGGTCTTCAAAGCAAAGAAAGAGCTTTCCAGCCCTTGTTCCCAAACAAAAGACTTTTCTCGCACAAGATCTTGCATTGGTCTGATAATGCCGGCAAATATCTTGATAAAGCGACGATAGAAGTTGGCCAAGTCTATGAAGCTCTGAATATCATTGATGCTCTATGGGGTCTTCCACTCGTGAAAAGCATCCATTAGGAGATGCTTCACAGAAACTCCATTCATCAATACACGGTACCCCAAGAAGTACACTTCGCCGCCCCCGATAGAGCACTTGCTGCTCTTCGCAAAGAGTTTATCTAGGTGCTTTATTTGGAAAAGGCGTCTTAAATGCTCCCGGTGCTCTTCAATAGGCTTAATATACACCAGTACACCGTCCAAAAACGCACTAGACACTCTCCATTTAGATCCCGAAAGATAATGGACATAAGTCTTGTGAATGCCGCCTGTTTTTTTGCGAGCACGAAGCACAGTACCCTCCACTCGACTGACCCAAGGCTGTCCGAATGCCTGTTTTGGCCCATTCTTACTCCTTGACCCAGTATTTGATGGTAAGCTCCAATCAAGTCTATTTGTGAAAAGATCCTGGCACCGGACACTCCATGTAAAGCTTCATTGAGGAGAGGTAATGGATTTGCGTCTGGTATGGTGATCTTGTTTAACGCACGATAGTCGCATACAAATCTGAGCGACCCGTCTTCTTTCTTCCTAAAAAGAATAATGGCGCTCCGCAAGGAGATGAATGGTCTTATAAAGCCCTTTTGAAGAAGGGACTGCTATTTCTTCTTCAGTTCCTGAAGCTCTTCGGTCGACAACCTCATAACCAAACGCACTGGCGGAGACTCGTCCGACATCAGCTTTTCTTCGAAATCCACGTATCCTCGGGGTGGTAGCTCGTTCGGTAACTCTTCCACAAATATGTCACTTAAATTATCAATCACGTCTTGAAACTGTTCCTTGACTACCGCACTGCTTGCACTCGGTAGCAAGCTGACCACATACAGCTTGCACAGTTTCTTTTGGACGAATTTCCTCATTTTCTTCGAAGAAATGAGTTGGAATTCAACAGTATCAGATCTGCTGTACTCTTAAGGGTAAATGATTCATTTGAATCCAATATCGCGTACCACTTGAATATTGTTGGTCTTCTAGTCGATAGCTGGGTTGAATACACAATGCCATCGTCGACCGGCTATGACTGTCATATTGCGCTCAAAATTATTGTCAGAAGGTAGGAATAGCTTTTGCTCTCTTGCAAGTCCTCGCACGAAAAAGGTTCCCTCCGCCTTACAAACAATCACGACGATCAACATATCACCTGGCTCAACCCAAAATGCATCCTTCTTTACTGATACTCCACACGATTGCGCAGTTTTGCTTGACGTAAAAATGCGGTAGGCTCTGGAATTGACAAAGATATTGACCGTTTATCCCTTTAGCAGTTATATATACGTCTCCGAAATATCACCCCCTGCCTCCAAGGACGATAGTTTGAGCGGATATTCTTATGATCGCTGAATTAGTAGTTGCTTGTTTCATCAGAAGGCTTTTAGGAAGCCCTCTTTTAACGGAGTGAGTAGCTCGGGTCCCTCCATCTATTCCGGTAGTAATCTATGCAGCGCTCATAATTGAAATGCAGAGGCTTCTCTCCAATCTGCGCAGGACCCCGGCTCTCAAAGGGAGTCGTCTTTTCTTGGTTTCTTGTCCTTACCCTTCTTCCAATTAGCTGTGCTTCTTGACTCTCCTGACCCACCATAGCCCTTGCTCTTTTCTTCCCAGCAGCCTGCTTCGAACTGAATTGAGACTGCTTCTCTGCACTCTCGTGTTAAGTGGTGGTCACATCGCCCACGAGCTCGAATAAATCTGACATTACAGTATCCGCTCTTGGTTCCCCGCGTGGAAATTCCTTGTGTACCTTCTCTTTATATTTCTTCAACGCACTCAAGGAAAAGCACACGCATGCCTCTTTCAGAGGCGTGCCAGGAATTTCGATCAGCTTCTTGAATCTCATAACATCTTCATTCATGGAAATTTTCATCTTTCAATCCATGAGCTCGATCTTGGCCCTTGTGGTATCATCTGAGTTTACTAGTTCTCTCTTCATTGCATTACAGAGTTCATCTATCCTTTGAGGTATGATGTCCTTGTCTTCTATCCTCTCTAACCACGAAGCGGCTGATTCCGTAAATTAATACTCTGCCAGCGCCAGAATCCTAGCCTCATCGAAGTTTTAGAAAACACGTGCTTTCTTGACATTGTAGATGAAACTACTGGTTATGGCAGATGTAAAATTGTCTTCTTTCTCCGAAAAGAACTGAATACTGGACGTGCGGGATACTGTAATATTTTTAACATGTCGGTAGAAACGATAGGTTGATTTCCCGTGAAGTCGTGGTTAAAGCTCACAAGGGAGTGGTATAGTCAGTATTATTATATGAAGCGGCATCTTGCATAGAATGCAACTGGACAGCATGTATTGGTGGAATACGTGGTGGCACGAGTTGAGTAGCTGGCCACGGCGCCTACGCGTTAGCGACACTTTCTTGGGAAATGCCATATTGGAAACGGCACATTTAGTGTCGATCGAGGTGTCAGACTTTACAACCCTTCATAGCTAAAGTTCATTAGGGACCATACGAGTACAGTTATTTGGCTAAGCGGCTAACCACCGGGTATTATTTACGTATTATTTGGGACCTCACCCTGTTACGCAGTGTATAATGTATCAGAGTTGAGTCCTAACTCCAAGTAAAGGAGAAAACATATGGTATAATGACTCTTCTGTTCGTCGCTTAGGTCTCATTAACCGGAGATCCGGAGGAGGTACAATACAGAGTTATCCCACAATTATTTCTCGAACGGTCTCGTTTCTTACGTTTCATCTACATTCTACAGTTGCACTATTCACCCTTGCTGTCTAGTAGTGTCCTTTCAACCCACTTCCAGCTCCCTGGTGTTGTAGATCTACCACCTCTTTTACCTTCGCACCCAGCACCACCTCGGTAAGTAACTCTGGATGCCACAGCCGATAACTCTGCCCTTAAGTTTTACTTTCCAAAGTGATCCTGTTAGTCGTGAGACGATCTTTTCGCATTTCTGGAATTCTTAGTCTTCTTCTTTTCCCTAACTTTCAGGACAACACGGGAGACTAAGGAAGTACAATTAACCAGGGCGTCAATGTCCATCAAGATACGGCGAGGTTGCTTCTGAAGGGCCTGCCGATCCGCATTCCTGTTCTCGGTGGAAACAACATCTTTCGCAGTACTTTTTTGTACCACTGCGACATGATCGACTAGATCTATCTTCTTCAGCTTCAACCCATCGATCGACTAAGACCTTGCGCCCCCGAAACCGACGGCACGAGTGTCGTCCCTACTTATTTTCGACCTACAAGTGATCTCCGAGTGACTAATTTTCCCAAAACGGCCAATCGCTTGTCTTGATCACGATAGACGGGAAACGGTTTAAACCATGCCCCTACTTTTTGCAGAAACTACACGTACATTCTTTGTCCGCGGAAGCTTCAGGAGTTTTGAACTTCTTCCCGATAACCAGAGAAAGCTTCGTGAGTTGCCCCGTCAACTTGTCAATCTCACTCTCCAACTGTTGAGGGGTTTCAGGGCAAGCGTTTGGTCTCGAGAGAATCTTCTGTTTCCAATCAGGGACGACAGGATTATAGAAAAGAAAGTTTTGTTACTCATTTAATACTCATTGACTGCTTTCTAAAACGTTTCGTAGTCTCTCTTGGACCGATACCTAACGAAACCATTCATATCCGATATGTATGCGACTGAATTGCGAACCAAACAGAAGAAGGCTTGTCGTTTAATTCAGAGCGTTTATAAAATGTGTCTACATATGCTTGAGAGCCCAGCACATCTATTGAATAGAGCTAAGCATCCACAACTAAGCGTAATTCTTCATCAGGAGACGCTTTTTCTTAACTTTCGCCAGAAGCTTCGACTTTACGATGGTGTACTCTTTGGTGTTTTTGGTCAAGATAGGTTCTCGTGCAAAGTTCTCATAGAAGAAATCAAACTCGGTTCCTTCTAAACAGCACAAAAGTTGTAGGGCATTATCTATGTCACACTTACCTTGCATGATGACATTTTTGTACGAGAAGAAGAACCTTCCGAAATCAGCTGACGAATTAACGGTGAACAAAACGCGGGGAATTCTTGAAGACAAAGTTGAAATTGTTGTTTCTTCGAACATTACATGCGGTACCGTGAAAGCTTTTCATTTTTTGGCAAGCATATATGCAGTATAGGGAACACATAAAATGGCATTTTATGTGTTCCCTATACTGCATACAAATTTGTATGGCATAGTAGTTAGGCCAGTTTCGGTCTTATCTGAAACAAATTATATGTCGCTCAAACTGAAATTTAGCCCGATCGGTACAACGAATTGCAGAATGTTTTGGTGAGGAACGTTTGAACACCAGACGGACGAACTTGACGACATCAACACATGTCGAGAATTCTCAAAATTGTCTAATGATTCCTATAGTGAACACATGTTGTTTCACACAAGCTATCTAATATGGACGACACGCGCGATTGTTTACCGAAAAACATACACACTACTCAACACGCCCTTTTTGAGAGGGTTTTTGATTTGCTCTACCTCCAGAGGATAAACGGCGCCTTGTTCTACCTACCGAAATAGACTTTTCATTTCCAGTTTCTAGTACTCCTTCATCGTTACCACCACTGTCTCGAGCAATCGGAGCATTTGTATGTCTTTTTTTGAGCTCTCCGGCCGAAAGCAAAACTGTCCAACAGCTTTTGCAGAGCCCAGGGTACGTACAAATGCACAATGGTATAAAACAGAGAGAACGGCTGTATGAAGTTCTATGCCCCCTCCATCCTTCCCTATGCTGACCGCAAAGTGCACAATACTGCCCTATTTTTTTCCTGCTTTGGCGTATGACCTGCGACAGACAAACGAAGACAAGTTCCATATATAGAATTGAAAAAGTGGAGCCGATTCCGTTTCCGTCCTTGAGCCAATTCAATCAACCTTCGACCTTCCCCGCTTTCAACCTCGAAGTCATTATGTGCTTCTAGCTTAACAGGGTTGGATTATAGTTTCTCGGCGTTACTCAGCAGCTCTTGAGAAACATCAAACATAAAATCCGCGGTAGATTGTACTTTGTTCAGGCCGTTCCGACAACTTTCTAAAAATTTTAATACTTCAGAAGAATCCAGAAGCTCTTTTCTTTCAAAAATCCTCCATGCAAGGAAGGCATTGAGGGCTACAGTTTTGAGACACCGGGAGACAAGCTTTTGCTCCCACTTCAGGTGTGATGTTGATGATCTGAGAATTGAACGTTGTTGGGTAGCACCATCCACACCCGCTTTAGTTTTGAAGTAGATGGTTTGAGCTGCGTGCTTGAAAAGCTTAAATGAAACTTAGGATCTCTTTGCTCTTACGTAGTTTTCAACAATCTGCCGGAATTTATGACGCGATCGAAGCGTCTCAAACAATTCTATGTCCACGAAAACCGGAAATGTACTGATCTACTCATAAGCCCATTTCAAAAGCGGGGCTACAACCTCTGCTAGAACAGTTGTGCATAAACCCAAAACACTTTTGGAGCAACATGCTACAACCACGTACAAAATGCCGGTCTCCGCGGCGGCCACATAAATGGAGCATATTAAACGGAGGACAATCAGCTGGTGCATTATTGGAGCCATGTTCTCTGTTGGAACGTGCTTTCGAAACGTTTGGTCTCCGACTTCGCAAAAAATTACATCGCTTGACGACAGGTGTATTGCGTTATAAAGACTTGTTGGGGCCACGCGAGTTTTGATTTCGATACGAATGGACACAAACCTCCACCCATCGACCACCAGAACATGGTCCTCGTTGTAGTATTCTACTATGTCGGGGAATCAGATAGGTTGGTTTTTCGCGAAGTCGCGGTTGGAACTCATAAGTGAGTGTTATCATCAGCATAGTGATATGAAGCGCCATCCCGCATAGGATGCCTAGAAGCAGAATGTCTTAGTGGAACACGTGGCGTCATGGGTCGAGTGGCTTACCACGGCGCGCGCATAGATGCGACCCTTCCTAGGGGAATGCCATATTGGCAACGGCGCATGTAGTGGCGATCCACGTGGAGGGCTTTACTACCCTTTGTAGCTAGACGTCCATTTGGGACCATACCCATACAGTGGTTTGGCTATGTGGCTGACCACTGGGTATTATTTATATATTTATTTGGGCACTCACCCTGGTACACAGTATATAGTGTACCAGAGGTGAGCGCCGACTCTAAGTAAAGGACACAACATGGGCATCATGACTATTCTGTTCCTCGCTTAGGATTCCTTCACCGGAGATCCGGACGAGCTATAATAGATAGTCAGCCCCCAACCACTTCACGAGCCGTCTCGTACCTACGTTCCATCAACGTTTTACAGTTGCACTGTTCACCCTCGCTGGCGAGTAGTGGCCTTACACCCCATTTCCAGCTTGCTGGTGTTGTAGCTCTACCACCCCCTTTCCTTCGCCGCAAGCGATCCATCGGCAGTCCGAACGCTTTCGCAGGTGTCTGCTCTCTCCGTTAGAGCGGATACTACACTCGTTGTCGTTATTGTTTTCAAACTGATTGACGTCAAATAACGAAATGCCGTCTGGTGAGCACGCCAGGTATCGTTGATTTTTCAGGGCTATCACGCCGATCTCGAACACGCCGATCTCGAACACTACGATGACGAAAGGCAAAGAGGAAATGGCGTTGAGAACTGCAGATTCGTAAGCGCTCCCCCTCATCATCGGTTCAGTTGAGAGCTTTTGGCTAAGCCACATGCTCTGAACCACATTAAACCATTCCTTCAACTTCCGCTTCTCTACTGTATCTAAAGCTTGAACTCCTAGCTGAAACGGCACAGAATTGCTCCGCATCAGCACCTTACCCGCATTGGTCCCAGTTACTTGGAATTGATGGAGCACAAACCAGTCAGCACATCGCTGTCCTATACTTAACATCTCACACGTTTCCATCAACGCAGCTTCGATTGCTTCTTTCAGCAAGTGTACTTAGGGCTCCACCCATTTTCGGCTAGTGAACAACTTCATTTCGAAGTTCACACTGTATTTCAGAACTGCAACCCAGGTATTTAGTCTCTCCTGGATGCTATCTGGTACAGTGTATAAAACTCGTAACATATTGGCGAATTCCCCTGTACTTTGCTCACGAACTGCAATGGCTGTAATTGTTTTAAAGCCAACCCGTGCACCATCGGACCATATGTGCTTTGAAACGAAGAAGCGCTCCGGTCCAAGATGGGGCCCGTCATCAATGACGAATCGAGAATGTAGGTCGTTAAGGGCGTTCTTGCTATGCCCCCGAAGAAGGGCTTCAACGTCTGTCGTTCTCTTTCGAGATGTAGCTTGCTGATGTGTCCTAACGTCGCCCATATTTCCAACTTGGACCATAGTTGATTCCAAATCTGAGTTTTTGTCATACTCCACAACTTCATTGTTCTCCAGGACAGTGCCTTCCAACTTATAATCCCTGAAAGAGCTCAAAAACAACCCCCCCATAAAAAGGTGGCATCGATTGAGATGCTCGGGCATTACGAAAATTGAAGCAAGGCCACGTTCTCTTAGAAAAAGTAGAAACTCCTCCTTTCCGTACCCTCTGTCGGCAGTGATAATGCATCCGTTTAATGCCTGCTCCCCGCGCCCATTGAAAAAGTTTCGCAATTGTTTTTTCACAGACTCCGTCTGCTTCTCCCCTCTACGACGAAACCTCAGATCCAAAATGATGCTGAAGAAGGCGTCTGCAATGGCATCAGCAGAATGCCCCTCTTTGTCTGCTTCCGTGCGCTGAGCATTTTTATCTGATTGTCTGACGCACGTGTGCCAAAGAGATCGTCATCAAGAGTGAGAAAAAGAAAAAATGGCGAGGAAAATACTTTCTAACTCTCTCTGAACGGAATGCGCTCGAACTCAGACAACTGTCTGGTTTCGTCCCTTTGTGAATTCCACGAAAGCCGACCTTTGTTGCCCCTTCCCGTGGGTGGATACGATAGGATATTACCTGCAATGAATTGTACTATCTCTAAGGATGGTGTGGTGCTTCGTGCATTTCGGAGAATAGAGACAGTCTTCTCAAAACTAAATCCAGAACAATGATAAAGAAGAAGCACCGCCACGTAACCGTACGTAGTGGCCACTGTCACAACAGTTTTCTGAGTGCTGCGAAGTTAAATGACCTCATTTAGCCACTCCATGCATTTATTTATTACATCGTTCATAAAATATACAACGAAACCCCCTCTTGTTGGTGAGATCACTTGAACCGTGAACTCCTCCTACAATTTATCTATTGCTGGAAGAGAAAACATTCTCGTGCGCTCTTTGATCAAAGACGTGGAAAATCCTTGCTCCATTATCACAGAGGAGCAGACTACCGCGTATAGAGCAATGCGTGCGCGTAGAACTGGTCGGGGCACCATTCATATGGCGTTTGATATATCGGAGACCACGTTGGTGATTTTATGAGTAATACTAGTTTTTAGTTTTTTAAGCACCTTAGAAGGTATGTTAGTTAAGTGTCTACAGTAGCACCGTAGTGGACGGATGAACGTGCAAGGCTGGTATTACACGAATGATATGTGCATGGACCAGGATAGGATTGCACCACTATGGTCTACACGTGTAGTTCACGGTCTAGAATAGACTGAAGCAATGGCTTCACCGCCATCGCTACCACCAAGAAAATGGTAACCGAGTGCTTTGCTCTAGACCATGTCGCCTACGTGAGTCTCCATCTCTTCACGGGAGGAACTGCGACCGGTTTGGCTAAACTATCCCCTCGGGAAGCTCAGCCCTCACTGTACCATCGTTATTGGTGTGTTTCTTTCTTTTTTTGGTTTTCCTGTGTTTAGGTCAGTACACTGCCCCTGCATATGGTTGTTTTTACCCGTCTTTCTTTTGCTTATCCAGTGTGGATACTCCTTACATAGGTCTGTACGCTTGTTCGTGCGTACTATTTCGCCCTACATTTTCACCCTACACTTTGCCGTTGTCCGCGGAATATCCTTGTCCTTGAATCCTCCTTTGATTCTTCCCTTTTTCCTGGGTTTCTCACCTTCGTAGGTACTGCCTGAACCACCGTGATCTTACACCCACGAATTGGTGGCACGAAGGCTCGTTCACTGAGATACCCCTCTTCACTAGAGCGGGACTCGAACACCCGAGAGGTATTTCCCCATCTGAGATTGCTCTACACCGCGCCTAGTTTCCACCACAGACTAGGGTCAGGTAACCCAGTCGAAGAATTCCGACTTCGACCACGACTGCGACTACGACCGCGGCCACGACCATTGTCACGACTGCGATCACTGGTTTGGTGGCCTTTTCGACCTCTATCTCTTTCATATGAGTAGCGTGACATCCGTTCAAGAGTACTACCATGGATTGTGACCCTGACACGCTGTCCACCAGTTCCAGAAGCAACATCAACTTTTCGCTCCGCATTATAAACGCTACGAACCCTATGCAACGTAATCGAAGGGGATTGGGACGCGCTTTACGGGTCCAAATCTATTTTGGACAACGGTTGTGGAAATTGAAGCACAATGCCCTTCAAGGGGGTTTCATGGCAGGACTTAGAAGTTTCGCTCGCTTAAAGAATAGCTTGGGCTATGACAAGCTATACCGCTATTGCGTGCTGACGGCCGGTTAGAACCGGAAGGGCACAATGGTGGAACACATGGACTGCACGGATGCCAACGCTCGAGTACGAGGCGTGCCACACGTGGCCCGGATTCTACCTAATGGTTAGTATTATTTAGTAGTTTTTAGTATTTATGTAGCTACGCTATCGCTATTTAGTGTCTATTTTTCGGGCGCGCGCCCACTGTCAGGGGCCGCACGCCACACTTCTTAGGAGGTTGAGCACTGGTCCCCAGTAAACACCCTCTTGGGAGATCCCAAGGAGGGAGTCTTGGCTCTGAAATTTTCGCCTTCGGCGCGTCTTCACTTCATACCGCGTGAGCGCCCGTCGCACGTTATTTCATCCACCCTCCTGTCTACCAGAGTGCTACCACCACCATGGGTTCATATTTAATCGCCGACACTTGTCGTAGTCTCGCCCCTGTATAGGGTTTCGCCCCCGTTTTCTTCTTGTTCTCCTTTTTGCCTCTCGTGAGTGGCTGCACCACTCACCCCGCTCTTCCACCTCATACGAGTGTTTTCTCGCTCTTTTTCCGACAATCGCCGTGGTACCGCTCCGCTAAGGACTGGTCACAACCCGGACTGTGCCGTGCACACCTAAACACTCTAGGTATATCCCGCCGGATTGGCCTCGGTCTTACAGCCGACTTCTTCGTTCCTTTCCAGAGTGGCTTTGTTTCTGTGCTGCGCTGGAACGCGTCTCCTCCACCTGAGCCGTGTCTTTCAAGAGAGAAAAATCCCGAACATCTTCGAGGTATCTCCAGTCCAAGCGGTGTTCTACAGAAATTGGCCGGCAACAAAAAAAGGGAAATGCAGTTGTGTTCGGAGATTATCGGTCCAAAGACCATAGAAGACGTCTGACCAAGAAAAGGTGGAACGGATGGTGTGCGAAGAACTGCATTTTAGATGGCGCTTTGGCTTAACGAGTTTCGAACCGATTTAGCATCTGGAAAGCCGATTTGAAACTGGAGACAGTGCTGGTAGAGAAAGGTAACCCATATCTACCGTTCCTGTCAAGGCTGCAGCGCAGCGCCTGCATTTATAGAGCCCTATACGGGCCTTTTGTGATTGCTATACTGGAAATGATGACTAAATCTGTAAAGCTTTTATTTTTGCTATTGTTCACTATAGTGAACACACCGGGCATTAGGGATATAAGATCAAATTCTTTGTCGAATAGACAATAGGGTGTCGGATGTGAACAGAGTGTGTCGAGATCCGGCGTCTAAAATAGACGTGTGGTCATTTTTGTACTTTTGTTTGAAACTTTGGTGCACTTCTGATACCACAGGCACGGAATTCAATCAGCTCTTTTTGTGTTCCAAATTGAACCCTTTTGATTGCTATCTACCGTGTTGGTACTTAAAAGACAATAATATAAATTAAACTTTAATGGAAGCATTCATGGCTGCCGAATCTATTTCAAAGATATTGCACGACCAACTGAGTATTACGATAGTACACACCTACACCTCTTTATGCACCCATTCTTAACATTTAGAAGAAAGCAAATGCTATTGGTGGCACTTACAATCAGCAAGCGGTCACTCCTCAAATCGCATAATCTCCCTTTCTGAAACACACCCAAATTATCAATATATGAAAGCGATGACTTATCTGAAGTTTATTGAAGGGTCGGATGTTTTGTGCATGAACTCTCGACCACACCAGCTGCAGATTCTGCAGAGTTGTGGAAGAACTGGGCTCTCAAGCTCTCAAGGGTTTCAGTTCGCGGAGTTGGATTGAGGAAAGGCCTCTCCGTGTGAGTCCCAATCGTGGCGCTGTTTAAATTGGTACGGGGACCTGTACTTCTGAGTTTGATTCAACGTGTGGCGATTTCTTCCTGTGGACTTGAGCAAGCACAGAAACCGGGAATTAAACTTTGTCGGAATTCTAGCTCAGCTTTCGGTCAGTCGTTTGTTTCCCTCGTCTTACAAGTTTTTGGTTGCCCAGATGCCAAACAGCACCGTTGCAAGCAAGCCCACTAACGAGAACACTAGAATCGGCACATTTGAAGTCCCGGCCGTCTCCGCAATGTAATCGCCCGCCTTCTTCGCGAATCTCCTCTTTGGCGCGTTGCACTGCGGGCATTTCCATGATGCAGGCAGGTCCTCGAACTTCACCTTCCGTCCCGGTTTGTACGTGTACCCACAATCCACGCAAAGCCAGTCGCCCTGCCAATATCTGGAGCTATCGCGGCGAGACCCAGGCGCCGGCGCTTCCTTGGGCTTTTCTGGCGGCTCAGTAGATGACATCTCCACCGATGTGCGCGCGCGTTGACGCGGGAGCGATGTCGCATTCTGCTGCGGAAGACGCGGTCGCACTGGCGTAAGTGCAGAGAGTGAAAGCCCAGACCGCGATATTGGAATGAACGACGCCACGAACGCTCCCCTTCGATGAGTCATTGTCGTTGGTGGTAGGGTTAATGAGAAGGGAAAGATGTAGTGATGGAGCTACGCTGAATGGATTGTCAAAACTGCCTTCACTGCGCCATGAGCTCTTCTCGCATGAAGGGTTATTGGTTCGGCGAGATTCGCTGAATGATGGTTGCATGGCCTGAAACAGGTCCACCACGATGTGCCACTTGTGTCGTTTTGAATGGCTTCTTGAAAGTGAAGTTTGCACGGCGCATGTGAGGATTTGTCACAGAGCCAATCTCACATAGATTATCCTCAGGGCATCCAACATGTCTTCGTCCTTCCCTCCGCGTCTCTCATTGTTGCACTCTGTTTCAATGCTCCTTATGAGCTCCGATGAATCAAGAATTCTCTCCTTCAGAGTAGCGCTTTAACCTTCTGCTCAATCTACCAGCAATTGCGACACTGCGTCCAGAAGCCTTGAAAGGATCGGTGTATCTCCGCCAAGCCATCTGCACTGGCCGTCACAATCGGCCTCATTGATCTACTTCCCAGCGAATTCTTCAAGTACGCTTTTGATACTGCCTCTGTTTGGCATCGCTGCAAAAAGCTTCACCGCACTGGCCGCTTTCATATTCGTTTCAAACCCTATCTGCAACGTCCGTATGCATTCGTCTCTACTGTCCTCTTAGTTGTGCTGCTCGCACTCACAATCGTGCTCGAGCTTTTCATCGATTCCGCTACGTTCCAATACTCAGCGCGAGTTCCGCTTTCCTGCCACATTCGATGTTTTGGGCCCACACGCGATACACGACCCTTACGCCGACGTGGCCCTCTGCCAAGCGACTTAGACGACTGTAGAGTTGCGACTTATATCGCATAGACAAACAGCCAAGACAGCATACTCGATTTTTCAATACAAGGCGCGACCGCATAGGAGCAAGGATATCCTGGCTGTCTACCACCTTTCGATTCCCGACGAGTAGATGCGGTTCTCAAGTTCCAAGGAGGTGCTGTGGGCTTTGTGGGCAACAGCGCGGCTGGTGACCTTCATCTAGACTATGGAGTGGAACGAGTACCTTTACTATGAAATCTAATCAAGAGCATAAACAAATTCAGATTGAATGGGTTCTCCCTGCGAAAGATAATGGACCAGGGTTGGAGGAGAGCAGTTAAAAGTACTGGAAAGTTAGGTTTGCGTATATGCAGTTCCGCATGTTACAGATATGCATGGCCAGCATGTAAAGCTTTCCCACCGGAGTCACTTGCACGCACATCCCCGTTTATAGTCCATTCTTGGGAAGAAAATATTAACGTCCTTGAATATCCACTCAACAGTGATTCGAGAGGAGGACGTTGCTTTATTCATTGCAATTTGAGCCATGCATTAGTTGATCGCATGATGCGGTACCTCCCAAAACCATCTTCTGCTGTAGACAGAGTCCCCGTATACGCAGCAACGCTTGTCATTTTGATCGAAAACAGCCAGCGGCACAAAGTCTCCATACTATAGCGCACGTAGAGACACCGGGCCTAATGCGTGAGCTATCATGCCATTCAGCGTGATGACAGTTTGGGTCTTCAGTGCAGACTTGCGCTTGTGGACGTTATAGGCAGACACTTGTGTCATATACCCGCTCTAGAGAGAGGGCCTGGCAATACCGACTACAGTACCATCTTTGAAGAACAACATTTGAGAACCCTTGCCTTTTGTCACGAACAACACAAGCGAAGCGGTTTAGATTCTGTAGGACACACAGCGACTGGACATATGAGGCGAAAAGATCGCGGAGGGACTCGTGCAATATCTCTACTTTCCTTTTAAGATTTCAGAAAGTTCAGATCCAAAGTATGCTTGCCGAGCACCGCTTCTGTGTCACACCATCGCTCTTGAGAGGCCAGTCTGCTCAGCACTATGCACGTTGCTACAGTAGCATCAGATGTACAGCCTCTCTAGAAGTTGCGAATAGTGTGCGTCTGGATCTCGGGCCATTCAAATGTTTTGACTACAGCTGGCATGTCCTGTTTCCCAAAGAGAAAGAGGGTTATGCCATCGAAGTCGCTCAGCGCAATGTAATTGAACGTGATTCCAGCTGCGCTAATACGATTGCTTCGCTGGATTTACCTCTGCAAGTCCAGGTTTTGGCGCCCGTACTGCTTCGCGCCGAGCAAGAGTGGCGCTGCTTCGTCCTGATGCGCGCTACGGCGTTGCAATATCAGTTTGAACGCAATACTCCACGCACGCATTTGCTTCGCTGTGGAACACATTGCCAAGTCGCGCTGTCTGCCTCCATGCATAATGTGGAGCGTGAGTTCAACGCCTGTCGCGTCAACTAAGTCCGGCGAAGGGCGCCTAGAGCGGGGCGTCGCGCGACAAGAGTATCTGCGTGCTTCGATAGCACCAGGGTGTTGCAGCCGCTGCTGATGTGCCGCAGCGCGGGATTAAATCTCATGAAGAATCACCGCTCCAAGCGGAATGCCACTTCAATACGAGCTGCTTACACCCCCGACCGCGGTATTGCAGAATTCTTCTTCACATCTGCCGTGACGTAAACGATCCAATCTTTGTGGACTCATTAGATCAAACCGAAGTTTGCAGACATTGGGTTGTTTCTTGTGTTGAAGGAAACGTTTTGAGGGGTGTCCAACATCTCGTCGGGCTCGTCGGCGACTCGTTTGTGCTTGCATTGGGCAGTCTTCTAATTAAATTGGGGTTAATGTCACTGCTTTATCCAAAGCTTCGCGCAGAAGTGCCCCAATTTAACCCTGCGCGGAAGGTAGAAGTTCCCCATAGCATGTTCCTGCACCTGCAACTCTCTCCACGGAATAACTGTTTAGTTGCCCTTGTCTCCTTTCTCCATTTCAGATGGGCCATAAAAAACTCAAGAACCGCGTCGTGATGGCTCCACGCACTCGCAGTAGCACCAGACTATCTCATGATGCCAACCGTCTCATGGCAGATTACTATTCTCAGGGTGCTTAAGCAGGCCTCATCATTTCGGAACGCACTCAACCTCATCATGCGCCGTGGCTGGTTTCATGCCCCGATATTTTTGCGCCAAGACACGCCAAAGCTTGGAAGATAGTCATTCACATGGTTCAGCTCAGGGATGGTCTTATTTTATGACAACTTTTGCATTGTTGACGTGCCCACAAGTAAATGACTCAATTTAAAAAACTCGCAAAAGCTCCACCCGCCCCAGCTCCTACGCAAATACATTAGTAATCCCATGTATTGCTTCACGATTCTTGTCGCGTATTGTCGTGAATGTCTTCACCCCCAACTGCGGTACGGTCCAAGCAGTGCGCTGTGATTTCCCAGCCTGAGCTCAATAACCTGAGGTTAATCCTCTTGTCATCTGCCTGACCTGCCATTAAACACTGCTCAGAACAATTCGCCCAGCATTTTGAGAGCCCATCCACAGTATTCGGACGTGCATGGTGTCTGTATCTCTTTCGCCACAAGAACTGCACAGTCATTCCGAACAGCAACACCAAGACAATCTCGGCCGCTGCAATGGTGATAAACTTCTCATCAAGTATCGTTCGAATTGCAACTTTCTCCCCTGGCACACTCACAGTAATGTTATCCGCCCTCGTGTACAAGACTCGTCGGAGCACTGAACGGAAATCCTGAACGCCAAAAGGGAGGACAGTTATGAAATCGACGTTTGGGAAGTGTCCGGCATTCAAAAGGATTTCGTTCTCGAACTGTAACCTTCCCACAAAGAATAGGCTTGCATCAACCCTTCCAGTCACCATCGTAGTTGTCGTCGCGTTTGCATTAATTCCGCGTGTTTCATTGTTGATTGCGTTTATTACAGCACTCTCTGCTGACATGTAATAGTCTACATTTCTTCCTGTTACATTCTGACACATCAATGACATAACAATACCATCATCTGTGAACGAAGATTGCAAAGATCGGGACGTGAAACACTCAATTCCCTTTAAATTCGTCACGGTTATATTCTGCACTTCAAACATCATACGCACATCGTCGTCATCAACAACGCCTTCTCTCAAAGATCGACCAGGCGAAGGTGCGAATGCAGCAAGAGGCCCTTCGATCCAACTAATCAATACAGTTATATTATTCTCATGTCTGGAAGCATAGCCCACAGTATCCGAACTATGAACAAAAGGTGGCAATTCATCAACCTGGCGAAAGACACGCTTCGCAGTACCGTCAACACATTCCAAACTTTGGATGTACTTGTTGGGAGCATACGTTACATTTGCAACTCTGCCACTTACCCAATTGTCTCCGTCTGATTGGACACACTCATCAAAAACGCGCTCCGAGTTCTCTCGGAGGATGAGGATGGGAACTTCGAAGCGGTCTTGGTATTGGTCCCAGTCATCTTGAGGGGAGACGACGAATGCGTTTCGAAAACCAGTGGAAACGTGCGTTGGCACCTCGCGAGATATAAGTCTTGTCTCAAGGTAGACAGGAAAGGCAATGCAAACAATTCTGAGCACCAGCAAAAACAAATGAGAGCGGTTACGATGAAAAAGACCCTCGCTCCAGAATGGAAATTTTAAAGCCTCCACTTGAATTTGGTTTCCCCTTTTAGCGCGCGCGTAAATAAAAAAGTATGCGACCTTGGCTGTAGCGTCTAGAAGCACTGGAAAGACCACCAGCTCGAAAAGGAGAAATATGATTGCGGCGGTAACACCGTTTCCGAAAGGAAGCTCCAGCATTCTAGTCGAAGATCTGGTGGAGGGTATTGGTTTCGGAGAATGTCCATTTTAAGGGAAGGCGATGATATATGCACAACGAAAGCTTCCTGCTGGAAAAGCAGTGCTAGCATTAAAAAAAGACATCAAAGCAAAAGGTGCTCCGGATCGTGCCTTCGCACAGATAATCATGTGAAGCAATAGGGGGATTGACGGGGCGCAAGTGGATGTGAGGTGCTGCTGTCTGCTGCCTGTAGTGGTTGCAGATGCGTTATTGACGGGAATTTACTTACATGCGACGAGAAGCTACTTGTCCACGAACGTTTCGCTTGCGCTAGCTACAGTAGCTAGGGCAGTTTCGTCGGAGGGGCTGGCTCAAAATATACTGCAATGGATTTGGCTCAGCTTTTTCTCCGGAGTATTTATGTTTCGATCAGAGCGTTAGAATGAGGTGCGTGTAACGACTGAGCTAAAGGGAAGTGCCCGGTCAGGACACTGGAGGGGCGGATACGACTGTACTGTAGCGAGTTCCCACAGTGTGCATTGTTTCGATTTCTGAAGCAATCGCATTCTGTGGGGCAAACCTCGGGCCTGGAGGGCGGAGAGAAACTACAGCAAGCAATGCCGCATTCGTGAATTTGGATGTGTGGTGGCTGGTGTGAGAGGCAGCGCAGAGCCCATGACGATGAGCGTGGCTTCGTGGACCGCGGGGTGACGCAGCGCGCAGCGTGCGAGTAGCTGCGGGTGCGCGCGAGGGATTTGAAGCCACTCTGAGCAAGCACGTTCTCTCTCGAAGCTCCGCAAGCGTGCCAGTTTGCCCGGTGCAAGGAATCGGGCAGTTAAGGTCCCCCCTTTACTTTTCTTCCCCTCAACAGTGTATCTACGCAGGCGTCCCCATCAAACTGCCGGAGAAAAGTTGCGACGACGTTATCTACAACCCCGCTCTTTCAGCGTCATTATGGGGCATGGATCCCACTGACGATAGCGCTACGTTTCATATACATATGCTTCTCAACAGTGCCATCGACTGTCATGTGGATATCAGAACTCCTGCGCCTAGGAGAAAGTATGACCTTGCCATAACCGTCTTGCATGAACTCATACATGGCTTGTTCTTTACGGGAACTTCATATGTTCCTTAAAGTGGCAATCAAAAAGTCGCTCAGTCTTAGAATAGGCCCAGTCCCTTCCATCAGTTCATGCATGTGAAAGGCGACATTAGCGTAGTCAGATTCTGTACAGATGAAACCAATTTCTTCAAGTTTTGTCGACACGCAGAGTAGATCTATATTTTGGGGTGTTCGCTCCGTTTCCTTTGGCTTGTGCTTCTTCAGTATATCATATTGACAACACACGGTCTCTGAAAAACGACTGCGAACAAATGGGCATTCCGAATACTCAATGCTCTGGCCTCAAGACCCATGAACTTTTCCATAGGAATACGCAAAAAGATCTTGGAGAAACAACGCTCAGGGTAAATCGTACAGTGAAAAGTTCTGCAACTGGTCCTGTCAGAGGTGGTGTTTGTCGAATTCCAGACTATTCAAATAGACAGACTTCGCCGTCCACGGGTTCTAGAGAGAGTGCGGTGCCTGGGTCTGTTTAATTTGCAGGTTTGGTCCATCGTTACTGTGGCCATCATTGGTGGCATTGGTGCTCTTATGGTGCTTGGTGCCGTTATTAGCACCATATCACGAAAGTAATAATAGAGCTACCTTCGTAAAGAATCGTGAACGCATTCCACAGAGTTCCGTTGTTGTTTCGACCGCGTCGTCTTGAACTGCATAAATTATTTCGGATCACATCTCGACATTGCTATATGTAGGGGAACATGAAGAAAGAACGTTGCTTTAATCAGAAAAGAATGCCTAGTGCCTATGCGCCCGAGGAATTGGCCTCGATTGAAGGCAAGTTGACCTCCGTGACACCTGGTGGGGTGTGTGAGCGGCGTAACGGAACAGAACAATATCCCTAGTACAACATTTTAAGATCCATTTTTCTGCACATTAACTTTGAGCTTCTGTGCTTAGAAGCCTTTGAGACGAATCGCAAAAGTAAGCCCGTAGCCTTGTTGGGGACGATAAGTTCCGTGTTTGTGCGAAGTTTCAGCGTAATTGGACAAGTAGTTCAAGTGTTACAGAGTGTCAAAGTTGGGCTCTTCAAACTACCTCAAACAGTCTCAAAATGCCTTATGTGCGATAAATTGGACTTTACGACCACCCTCCTGCTCCCCAAACAGCGACATTTGCTACATCTCTCTATCTCTGTCCTAATTGCCTCGCCCTGGATTGTCACTCCCCTCATCTCCTCTTCGAATGCGGCCCTCGGCTTGCGTTTGTGCCTTCTGAAAGTCGTCTTGAAGACCTTAATGATACCATACTGGATCTTCTTTGGAGATTGCTACTAGCGGGCTCTATTTCATCCTCAACTTCCTCAACTTCCTCAGAGCTTCTCTGCACATCATCACCACTAAGTCTCTGGCCACTCCCATTCAGCCCTGACATAGATCCTGAGGCACTTGTACCATCTCTGCTTTGAGAACGTGAGGGTGCTCTCGCTAGAATCCTGCGCGAATCTAGAAACTTGTTTGTGTGCCAGATGTGGGAACAACTCTTCCTGAAACCTGGCGCTACCTTTAGGCAAAGGTGCACAAAGCAAGCTTGGCATTTCCACTGAGTCTGATGTCTTAGGTACCCTTGAGTTTGTGCTCCACACAACGCGCAGTGTTGCAATGGTGCTGCCTCAGCGTGATGGCACTTAACAGAAACTCAAAGTTTAACTCCATCAATATAGTTGAAGAAAGTAAGCTTGTATCGCTTCTTGGTTTTCGCAAGAGAAATTAAGCGCTTATTCTCAACATCATTTGTCTCCAATTGCGTTTCGTTGCAATCTTCGCTGTGTTTCTGTAGCTGGATAGTAGCCGCGTAGCTGAGTAGCTCCTGAGCAAAATCAAACATTAAATCCGAGGTTGATTGAACCTTGTTCAACTCGTGACGATAGCTATCGATTGAGCGAAACTGTTCATCTGATTCCGACAACTCTTGGCGCTGAAACATCCGCCATGCAATGTGAGCATTTACAGCAAGGGTTTTCAGTGTTTGTGAGACAATCTTCTGCTCCCACTTGAACCGAGAGATAGAACTGCGCAGGTTTGCTCTTTGCTGAGTAGCCCCATCAACTCTTCCCTTCGTCTTAGAATAAAGCTCTGCACAGCATGCTTGAATAGCTTCAAAGGCACAAAACAACCATTTCTCTGGACGTGCTCGTCAACCATCTTCCAGAATTTGAGCCGAGCCTTCAAACAGTGTTTTTCTTCCACTTTAACGAAGGATGGAAATGAACATTTGCTCTTATAGGCCCATTCAACCAACGTTTTGGCCATAGAGACGATACTTTGCTCAAACAGTTCACGAGTCGTCGATGATACCCGTATGATGACAGTGTACAGTACACTCGTCTCACCAGCAACAACGTAGACGCAGAACTCAACTGTCCAAACGACAGCTTGGTGAACAATTTGAGCCATGTGCTCGTGTGTGATGTACTTTTTGAATGTATCATCGCCAACATCGCAACGTACTATGTCCGGCGATGACAATTGTATAGCTTCTCCAAGAGTAGAAGAGGCAACCCTCGTCTTAATCTCCAGCGAAGCCAAGACAAGTGTCTCGGATTCAAACCCCTCTAGCAGCCTCGCGTCCCCCCAGTCCTCGTACAATTCGATGTCCAAAACCAACTCTGCATCGGGTGAACATGCTATGTAGGGTTCGTGTTTCATGGAGACCATTGTGGAGCAAAACCCGGCGACGGGAAGTGCTCTCAAGGTGTTCGAAGCCTTGCTCCCTGGGGGAGGCAGACTCAGAGACAGAGCCCTCCGTTCCACCCGTAGTGTGGGGTGTAACTCCCACGGAGGATTCCGGCAGTACCGACGGAGGTGAGGGGTAGAAACCGTTGGATCGGGAATGGGTATGGGTATCCCAAAGAATGGGGGAAAATCCGGCGAAGAGGAAAACCGGGGCGAGGGTCGGGCAATAACAGGCACCGGACCCGAGAACCAGAAAAGGGGCGAAACAACAAAAGAAACCCAATACAGGGGCGAAAACCTGTCCTCGAAAGGAAACACAAAAAGCACGCAACAAGTAAGCAGAACCCCCACGGGGTATCGTGCACGCCGGTCGTCTGAGCGGTCCCAAGGGGGTGGTTGCGCGGAACCCAAACGTGGGCACTCCCCAAGTGGAGTCGTGTCCCTACGCAGGCGTTGCTAACTAGAGCCCGTTCCGGGTTGTAAGGCCGAAACGATGGCGACGAAGAACCTCTAAAGGTATCGAAGACCAACCTTGGTTTCCATTTACTTTGAGCTTTGGACTGTCAGATCTCATCTCCCTAAGTAGGGCCCACTAACTAAACTCTACAGTAGTGCACACCTGCTCAGGGCCATACACGTGGAGATCCCACTGTTAGGGCCCAAAAGTCCAACGTTCTAACAAATATCCGAAAATCGGTGCCAAAATTAAGCCACGTGTATCACGGGGCCAATCCAACCATGGGCCATCCGAATTGTCACTTCATAGGCGAACTCTAACCAGAAACCTGTGCCACCTCAGCACACCTTAGAGGGGATCATAGTCATAACCCTCGGAGGGTTCAATCCTCATTCTATGAGTTGCATCTTCAAGTATCCCCTAACTGGGAGTTGCTCTACAACCATGCCGACCTCGAAGATAGCCTTCACGGCTTCCAGTCTTGTAAGGGCACTAACAACTGCAGACTTATTCGATGTAACCCTCTTCATGGCTTCAGTAGAAACCTTCGAGCTAAACCAGCCGCCATGCAGCAGCGAAAACCATTCCGCCAAAGTCTTCTCATTCCCTCCCGACTTCAGTCCAAGTTGAGCTCTAACATCGTCAAGAGTCATCAAAAGGTGCCCCGCATTTGTACCAGTCACCTTGAACTGACGCAGAACGAAACAGTCAGCACATCGATGACCCAATGTCAGAACGTCGCAAACAGCAATAATCATTCCTTCTGCCACTATTCTCATCTTCTCTGCCGCTTCATTCGGCTGCTCATTACTGCTGAACAGAGTCGATCGCAAAGAAACATTTGCCTTAGGCACTGCGAGCCATGTGTTGAGGCTTTTCTGCAGCGAAGACGGCACAGTATACATGAAACGGAGGATCTCTAAATACTTCTCTGTGCCGTGCTCACGCACAGCAATAGCAGTGACACGGTTGCTTCCAGTTCTGGTTCCAACACCTGAGATAGCCTTCGATGCAAAGAAAACCTCTGGACCCAATTCTGGGTCGTCATCTATAACGAACTCCTTGCGCCGATCAAATGAGGTGATCTCAGTGCGCCATGCGGCCTGCTTGGCATCGCTTTCACTTCCCATGACTTGTTCAGAGTCCCTTTCTTCCTTTCGACAACTTCCGGTTGCCACCTGTATCGGGGTCGTTTCGCACCTTGCTGCCCCAGTTTGGGACACATCTGCTCCTGGATTTTGTTCCAATTGGTTCCTCACTTCTCCTGCACCCGACTCTACAATCCCGTCTTCAAGTGCCTCTCTGTAAGGGGTATAGTAAGAGTTATCCAGAAACGGTTGGCAGCGTTTAACATGCTCTGGTATGATAAAAATGGAGCACAGACCAAACTCCATCAAGATTCTTACCATCGCCTCCTTGCCATACCCTCGATCCGCCGTGACATTATATCCCACCAACGATTCTTCACCCCGTCCATCTAACAGCTTCTCGAGCAACTTTGTAACTGCTACCGTTTGTCCTTCCCCCCGTCTTCAAAATCGTATGGCCAGTGTGACTCTGAACAACGCATCAGCCACAGCGTCAGCTGTGTGACCCTCTCGGTCTGCCTTGCGTGAGCTAAGAGTCTTCACCTGAGTATCACCAGCGCGTGTGCCAAATAGATCATCATCTAAAGTTATGATACTATGCAAGGGCTCAAAAAAGACCTTCCTAGTGTCTGCAAAAGCAATGGTCTCGAACTCTGTGAGCTTTTGCGTCTGGTCTCGTTGCGAATTCCATGTCGCCTGTCCACTCTCACCTCTTCTTGTTGTCGGATACGCCAGGACATGTGACGCTATGTATCTCATTCTATCCAAATCGGGTGGAACACAACCTGCCTGTCTTAAGATAGAAATGGCCTTATGAAAAATGAATCCAGTTGTGTGAGAAAACAGCAAAACAGCGACATAGCGATACATTTCGGGTAGTGAGAACGATGCTGCGGATCCACGCTCAGTGGGTTTCTTTAACCTGACATACTCATTGAGCCATTCCAATAACTGCCGTATCAAACGATTAAGAAACAGAACAAGCACTCCACACCTTGTTTGGGATAATCCTTTTACCTCTAGCTCCAACTTCAGATTCCTCATAGAGGCCTTACAGAAATAGCGAGCGCGGTGTTGTAAGACATTGTCAAAGAACTCTTTCTCCATCATCAAGCCGTTGCGTTGTGTCTTTCTCATAACCCAACCAGCGGTGGCATCCTCCAACAATTTGTTTGATCTCCGTTTTGAAAACCCTCTGCCACGCGCTCTTCCACTCCCGCGTCCCCTTCCCCGCCCAATTGTAGCTCCTCGTCCTCTTCCTCGCCCTCTGCCGCGTAAAGTTGGCCGACAATCCACACATACGTCTTCATAAAGCAGAACAGTTGCCTCTAAAGGCGCTTGACGTGGTATTTGCCCAACTCCTGCGGTGGAATTCGGCACAAACGGGGCAGCTTGTCGGGGACCATCTGTTGGGGCATCTGGAGTGCTTTGGTTGGTGTTATCCACTTTTTCAATCGACAAAGGAAGATCGTCGAAAGGCATGGATGACATGGTGGAAGACTTTGAGTAACTTGACCACAGACACGGCAATTGGGCTCCGATTGCAAAGGTTGGAACCCTGGAAGGTCGGGAAAAGACCGCTAAACCCAGTCGTGAGCTCAGAATTGGATCAAAGTAAACGGTTAGAGAGCTAGAGGCCGTCAAAGTTGGGCGTTTTACGGCTCTAAAGGCCAAATTATCGCACATAAGAATAAAACGATATCATCTGCATTTCTCATAAAGTCCTTTTTTTGGACCTTATCGTACTAGTGATATAATCCGGTCGATCGCAAAGTCATGAAACTATGCAAAGGTAGTGCGAAGCTAGCGTGTTTTTGCCATAATTACAACATTGATAGATTCTGTTAAAATTGTCAATATTCCTAACTTTTTGCGCCTAGATGTTGTCAACACTTCTTTCTTCTCTGGCATCAACCTCTAACACAGCGAAAAAGTTTCCACATCTTTTAAACAACCTTATGTTTAATCCACGCTGTCACAAGTGATCAACTAGGTCACTAACCACTGATCTCCGACGTATGATCGAAATCATAGTCATCACCCGCGCACATGTAATTAAATCAGAAAGACACTGAAAGCATTTTTTGCACACAATAGACGATAAAACTTGTTAGCGGAAGTGTCGCAAAAGTCGCAGTTGTTGTAAAAAACCGTCGACATACCCTCGTAACGATAATCTACAGGCTATCCGGTAGAGAGAATCTGTGCACTCTAAAAATCTAACATTTCAAAGCTGGTGCTCAATTCACAGTTCAAAAAAATTCCAAAAAAGCCGTACTACTTTGTACGGAGAGAAATGGTTCTCAACTTATTCATAGCGTCTTTTCGACTGGGAGATTTTCGCAAATATGTAGGTAATTTGAAACGAATAATTCATAGCCGTATTCTAGCTTTATTGTAGATACAACAGTTTACGCAAAAACAAAATATAGCTACAGTACGAAGGTTGTATGACTATAGGGGTCAAACTTCACCTCTGTGCCTTCCGTTTCTTCGTTTTCGCGACGACACCGTTGCTTTGCAGCTGCACGAAGGCTTTGCTGCCATGCATTCATGCTGCACTAACACGAGATGAAATAAGCGGAAAGGCTGCAGAACTAAATGCGTCGAAACGACTTTTGTCGCTGGCGAATAAAAATACGTTTCAAGAAGAAAAAGTTGGTCTTAAAGACTGCACCTGCAGTTAATTTAAGTTCTACTCTATTTCTTTGCCTCTATAAAAACGTAAGTTTTAAAAGACAAGAATTGACTAAGTAACATATTTTTAATGTTTTTATCAGCTGCAACCGTTTTAAACTTAAAAAGAGAAAATCTGTATCTCTTCCGTGATTTTTGCTTTCGTTTTCATAAGACTCCAATCATATTGGGCCTCATAAGAGTGATTAAACAGATCTACAGCTCGCTTTAGTTATCGCTGTGCCTGTATAACGTCAACATGTAAAGTACTAAGACTTTTAGAAAGCCCATATAGATGGACTGATCTAAGTAGCGTTTTCCCGGGGCCTTGTCGAAGTGTAACAGGCCGACTATAACAAGCGAACGAGTTCTGTAAAAGAAAAAGTAGGGTTGAGCTCCAAAAAGATCAAGTTGCATTTTATGACCTAAGAAATGAATAGGAAAGTGAAACTTCGGGAGTCCCCTGCTTTCATTCTATACATCTGCTCAGTTCTGCTGTTTAACTTCAAGACGTGCCTAGGCCACAGGGGTCAGGTACCGGCTCGGTTCAAACGAATTGTGCCGGCTCTCTCTCAGTACACCAGCCTTAAACCATCGAATGAGGATGCAGCAGGAACGAGTTTCATAGAGTGAGTTAGGGAAAATAAGGGCTCTCCGCTGAGAAGCAGGGCTTTGGACGGAGCCCGAGAAGAAGTGGCACAGGGTCTTTAGAATCCTGTGGAGGCATGTACTGAGTTTTGTACTGTTTGTAAAGCTATTTGAAACGTATTTTTTTGCAAAGCGCTCTCAGGACATCGAATAAAGGTTTGCGCTCTGTCAACGTAAGAATGCACTCTTCTTTATCTTCTTTTTTTTATTTTAATATCTGCCTCGAATCGTCTCTCTTCAAGCTTCGCCCGTTTTTCTTTCAAATTAAGGCGCCTGGACTCCATGTGCTTCATCTTTTCGATTTTTCCTCCTCTTAGTCCATGCGCTTGTTTTCCAGATCAGGATGGCCTTATTTGAAGCACTGCATTGCGTTCTCGGCCACCTGTCGTGCTCCTATTTTTATTGCGATATCCTTAATCTCCGGATCGAAGTCGTTTGAGCTCACAAGGGCGCGAGGAGAGGAGCTGTTTTCTTGCTGAAGATGCTGACGCCTTAAAGCTTACTTACGCATTTGGTCTCCTGTCTTTTGCAGCTAAAGTTCCTTTGAAAGTTTCTCATCTTTGCCTAGCCGAGTAGCCTCCTGCCAAATATCTATTTTCAAAACTATATCGTCCAAGAGCTGATCCCTCTCCTCGTATTCCTCTTGAATTTCTGACGTGCAGGCGTTTCTTTTGTCCTCCGAAAGTCTATCCGCACAAATCTTTTTGAAGCGATCGCATATAGCCTTCCATGTCGGCTTCGTGAGGTTCGACATCGACTTAAAGAGAGAGATGGCAACGATAGAATCGAAGGTCTTTTCAAAGCACTCTTGTGTCTTTCCCCATGGTGCTGCGTGTGCACCACAGTTAAACACAGATCAAAACAACAGCACATCTAGTTGATCGTTGAAGCCGAAGCGCTTTTGTTGTGGTGCTGCACGAGTCGCCGGTGTCGACAAGTTATTGGGGGGTAAAGGTGTCGTGGGGTGGTAGCAGCTGGGCTCTAACGAGATTCGAAGGTGTGTCTGGGATTTGTGGGGGGTGATTCGTTAAGAGATGGCATTGTGGTGGTTCCGTAGACGGATAAGGTGGAGGAGGGGGAGAAATATAGGGAGAAGAAGTGGGATGAGACGATAGTGGTAGAGATGGATGTATTAGGTTTCATATGTTGAGAAAGGGGGGCAGGCTGAAGCGGGAAGGCAGCTGGAAGTGCTTAGATCGAATGTTGTACTTGCTCATTGCCACAAAACGAATGTGTCCTATTCGCCTCAATTGGGACACCCCCATCACTTGAGCCCTTTTCCATTTCGTTATTAAACAGGGTTGAAGGGCGGAATGGCTCCCGTAAAAATCCAATACTCGCCATATAAGACAAATATCATTACACGTGGAAGAAGTAGCGATCTCTATTCGATTTTTTTCAGGCGTAAAGACTCTATTGACGTTTCAAACGATTAAAAACAATATATTGTCACGCATAGATATGAGAGTTACAATATTTCTCTGTCGAGCTTTTTTATTGTGACAAAAAGTAACATGAGAGCTTAAATGAAAGTTAATTTCGATTACATGGTCATCAGAAGATGTCTCTCTCGCTCTGAACATTTTAACCGCGCAAATGAATCACTAAAAAGACACAGAACCGGATATATATTTTATCTTGGCGATGAATGTTTCCACGAATCTCTATCAGTATTACTTCGTAATATGGACGTCTCTTTTTGCTCATTTGAGAAAAATTGTTCGATCCATCAACATTCGGTTGAAATTTAACATTTTAAGGCCAACTTCTGGGGTTGACAACTTGAATTTGTTGGGATGGGCTTAAGAAAACGCTTAGACTTCTCCACTTGATGATTTTTATTGTCCGAAAAAATACCTTCTAAATTTGTGGATTCGCCTAAGTTCGGAAAACTTTCGACAAGACATCGTGTTAAACATAAATGACAATAAATCGTCTTCAATGGCTGTAGACCAATCAGAATTCAAAAAGCCAGGTTTCCACACGTTTCAGACTTTTTTCAAGCAATAAATGACCATAAAAAAGCTTTTGTTACTACGTTACACATATTTTGTATGGATTTAAACATGTCAAGGTGTTGTGGACCAGGGTCAAATTATATTGGAATTGGAGTTCTTCACTACAGTGCTCTCGATAGGGAACCTGAGAAGATTATGAGTTGAAAACAGTTTTTTTTACGGAAGAAATGACATTGTTCTGAAAACCGAAATAACGATGGAATCTACCAAGCCAAGTTTAGAGCCTTTTTAATTCTAAACCTGCACATTAAAAAAGCAGATTTATTAGATTGGTTGAAAATCGGTTCGCAATTGATCGCATCTTTTGCACTAATTCGTATATGGCACCTGGTAAACCCCCCGAGGAACTTCCGGAAAGAGGGATGAGATTTATTGGGGTCTATATATCCAAAATTTGTTCGTTAAGAATGCAAAATGAACAAGGAAATGGGCTTTTATACATGTCACAGTGGCCCTGGTCATGATTGGTTCCTCTATCACTTGCGTGACATTCATCACAATAAGCACATTCAATAGTTATTAACCCTGATCTTATTATGTCAACATGCGTTTTGAGGTCTTTTGGAGGCATTTTTTAAATGTTTAAAGAAAAAGTTCAATTCTATCTTTAGCCCTCTAGTTATCCCATCCACGATCTTCAACTTTCTAGATCTAATGTGGTCTGTGGCGAAGCCATCACTTTGGCGGATGTCATCGTATTCTGTTGCTGTTCAAGAGGACGCACATTCGTTCTTAGAATAAAATTTTAGAATCTGTTTAGCTCTCAAAGCAGTTTTTGAGTTTCAATGAGCTCAGCGAGGTATACAACTGGTGTGGATCAGTCTCTGGGCGGTTTTGAAACTACTGAGCTGATTTTATTAAAGAAAACAAACTCAACATTGTACTGTAAAGTAGCTAAAAACAAATACGAAAACTTGTTTTTTACTTAATAAAGTATTGAGCTACAACGTCGAAAGAAACTTTTTCTTTCTAATTTTTTGAAAAATAGAATGGGCCTCATATGAGGCCAAATATCCGGACGCATGGACACTATAGGAAAGTTCAGAGGGTAGTTCGTCCTGCTTGGTTCTTCCCCAACTAAACGCCGCCTTCTTTGGGGACCCTCTAAAAAGCAGCTCGTCCCCAGCTCGTCAAATGACACTTGCCTTACATGTAGAATCTCTCTACGCGTTAAATGTATCACATGAGTCTCACACGTGTAAGCCTAATGTTGAAATGTTTCGGTGGTCCTGCCGCTTACGTGAAGAACGTTGAAACCCGAATTGATCGTGTCAGTTCCCATTTGCAGACGTTTGAGCAAACCATCTTGATGGATGATAACGTCCTAGAAAAGCCGATTGCATTCTCGCAGAAAGCGAAGCACAAGAAGAAGAATGACATTCGCCAAAACCGTAAGAAGGAAGATAACTACGAATCCGATTCCTCGGATCCCTGGCTGTCTTAAAAAAACTCTCAATATTCGAATGGGTAGACTTTATCAGATTCTACGTCTGGAGACGTTCATCAAAGGCACTCGTCTCGTTCTAATCGGACTTCTGCCACCAAAGGTGTGGTTCTTGCCCGTACGAAGGGAAAGAATCACACTGGTTTGGGGGAACCGAAGTGCACCCACCCTCTGTACAAGAAGCTGGTATCATAGCGATTATATTAGCTGGAGGGCTCCTCACTGGATCGTAGACCCCGAGGCACAGGTTCGGTGAAGGATTGCCTAAAACTTATACAGCTTTCCTTGGGTAACAATTCTTTCTCTGGAGGTGACCCCATTTTTGATGTTGGATTTTCTTGCACGCTTCGTCGCAAAAGCCGAAAAAGTTGTTATATACTAGGGTAGGGTTTATTGCAGAACCGTACTTTCTACAAGATCTCCCTGGAGATCAGTACAACTCGGTTAGAAGTTCATCTCGAGCCTCCGAAGGAAGAGATACGTGCTGGCCCGAAGCCGTACAATACCTTTTCAGGTCATACGCCACTAGTCAAGCGGTTCATTCGGCTATTCTTACTTTTACTGACACCCACCAGAATCTTGGAGAAACAGAAACCGAGGTCCCAGTACGTCGGAATAAGACTTTCCAACGTCTTGGTAATCTGTACTTCACTGGAAAGCGCTTCACCTTGTACATCGATGGAATGGATCCCGCAATCCAGTTTCTGGTGGCCCGATATAGATAAGACCTAAGGACAGTCACGTACTTGGTGTTTGGTACAAACCGCACAAGGAGAAGGCGAAGCCCTTCAAGCTCGTATCTCTGGTCAGAATTCCCGTCCCTCAAAGGCCTTGCTGATCCAAATCAACTCGCCGTTCTCATCGCTAGTCGCAAGTCTATACTCTCGAAGTGATTAAGATAACATCTAATTCGCTCGCAGAGATATCCATTCTGTTCAGACAACAGACCCCCATCTTCTGCGGATTCCTTATGACACGGCTCAGGAACAACCCCTGCTTTAAGCAGCTGCACTGCATGTAAATTAACGTCGCATTCCATATACAAATTTAATTACGAGACAGAGTCGCCCCGGATTGAAAGAGACCGCATTGCGGTGAATTTTACGGATTATCGTTCCAGTCTTCCGCCGCCATGCCCTGGAGTCACATGTTACTTTCACTACGAACACGGTCATATATACCTGGACTGTATCCTCAAATTGAGAGAATACGCCCGAGTGATCGGTAATCATAAAACATTTGCACATCAAGAGAAACAAGCCTTTCCGAAGGTATCGAAACTCCGCGCAAAAACGGACTTTCCACCGATTATTCGGGATACGAACCCGCGGAATGCGTTGCTGAATATGGCTCAGCCAACTGCAGAACCCTGTTCTATTCACAAGGACAACGCCGCTGGCTCTTCCATGCTACTGGTTTACGATTCTTAGATCCGGCTCCAGGCGAAAAGCCCCAAAAAATTAATACGGGAGTCTCGTCTTCCCTTTGCAAGATACGTTCCGGACAATGAATATGTTGACTGCCGAAACCTCCACGCCTAGCTCCCCGTTCAGAATCCTTACAAGGAAACAGGCCGTTATAGACATGGACTGTGAACACTTTGGTGTTCTGTTTCCACCGGAGATACGGAGTAGAAATAAGCTATTCCTGAATAGAGTCGCGCTATAGGTTCCCATATATCCTCTTTTGAAGGAAACCCATACCAACGGGTTCGATATAGCAGTTGTCTGGTGTCTTTTTGCTCTCCGTGTTCAAATATAAGATCCAGAACATACTCCTGGGCATTTTCAATGCTTCCGCTGCTAACGCTAGACTTCTGGGAACAGGTCTGGAACGCCATGGAATTGAGTTAGGCATTTCTTTGCTAGTAGTCCAAGCGCAGCTAAGCATTCGCTCGTCGAATAACTGTCATTCTGTCCGCAAATTCAGAGTACTAAATCCTTGAAACCCTTTCTCAGATAAAGATCTATTCTTTTTTTCAGGTTCCATAGAAGTGTGCTTCTTTTTACTTCTTAGTTTTATTCGTGGATGCCATTCTTTCGTTCTATCCGATTCTGACCGCTATTAGGTGGAACCAGCGTCACTACGCGGTTATGTTTGAGCACCGTTACGTGACTCAGAACCATTCTGGCCAGAACTGGATCTCCCATAGGGTAGCTATGTACCACTTTGAAAGGCTATGTTTCACTTGCTCTCGACCTCTGTTGCCGGTGGTATGGTTGTTGATGGCTACGTATGCTAGTGCTTGTAAGATTGTTCATTACGTCTAACGCCCTAGCCGTATAAGGTCGTAGTTTACAATTCGTACCTTCTTAGCCCAAAGAAGTTGGGTTAAAGAAGCTAAAAAGCAGGAACCCTTTTGTAAATCAGCTCGAACACGTGGCATTAGAATAACCCAGATCTGTTGGAAGACATCGGAATCGGAGAAACCTTTGGAAGGAATTATAAGGAATCTGTGCCTGTTCTGTTTTCCGCACGATAGCGCAGCGCAAAGACCCATGTACCCGTTCTGTTCAACAAAGCGCTTTGAGATGTCAAAGGGTACCATCACCACGCAAGAGCACTTTTTTCGCACGGAATCGTGAATACTATTCAGACCCCGTGATCTTGCTGGCTCTACTTAACCAGATCTTATTCAATTTGAAGTAAACTTTGCCCCGTACACCGAACGTGTAAACGACATCAATGCCGGACGTGCACCGATTCAGAAGATCAAGGTTGCATCCATCAGGCATTTTATGAACCCTAGACTACTGCACAGTCTCCATATGTTGGGACGCATCGAAGGAGCATCATCATCAGGAGACACCAAGCACGGGGCCGTTCGGAACTGGTTCGACAGTCGCCTTTCTAAGACTATCCAAGATCTCAATGACATTGTGAAGGAAGCCATATCCAGAGTTCGTTAGAAAGTGATGCCAAGAGACACTTCTGAAGCGTCGGAGAGTTTTGTTTTAGAAATCATCATCGCACTGGAAGAGTACAACGCCCCAAGCATCATCAACCACACAGAAAAATGTAGGAACAGGTCGTGAAATTCGTGCCAAAACTGGAACCGCCTGAGCTAAGACAAATCGTAAAGGAGCAGATGCGACTTTGGAAGAAAAAGCAGAAAGAATACTAGAAGTTCTTTGCGAATATCATATCAAACCTCGCCGCTTAAGTGCACGTCGTACAGTGTTCAACTCTCAAGCTGAAAAGGAAGCACTCAAAGGCTGCTGACACCAGAGTAACAACTGAGATATAACAATCGAAGAAACCCCAGAAGAAGAAACTTCGAAGCGGATTACGCATGCAAAATCCCCACAAAGTGGGCAACGCGAGCAAAGGAAGGAGAGCGATGAAGAAGAACATATTTGGTGATTGGGCCAAGCCATGTTTCAAAAGGGGAGAATGTTCAGGATTACATCCTCTCAATAGATGCCCTTTCACCTCGAAGGAGAAGAGACGCAAGCTAGTCTACTACCATTTCGACAAGAAAAGAAAGAACGGAAGAAGCCTTAAGGCTACTTAACCGCACTCTTCGGCCGACTCTATCACAAACGCAGAGGAAGGTAGGTATAAGATTCGTTTAAACGATAATGAAATGGTAGCCTTAAGAGATTTAGGCACGGACTACTGTACCTTAACATCTGATTATTTGGCAACCATCATTGCGAAGTACCCTGAGAATGTTCGAGAACAACTCGAGACAACCATGAAGTTGGACATCGCAATCAAGTCGGACGACTCCGCATTACCGGTAGTCACGTCAGGGACAGTCAACTTATACCTAAACATACTTCTACCTCACACAGAAATCCCTGTGCGCATCCGAGGTGTACGATTTCTAGTAGCAGACACTGAAATATCTGAGGTGCCCTTGGCCAGACCATTGCTGCAGGCCATGGGTTTCGATTTTGACCGGCCTTCGCACTGTACAGCGTCTCTTAACGGCGATGAATCAGAAGAAAAACTGCAAGGAGGACACTGCTGGCACGTTTTAGTGAAATACGAAGCCTCGAGCTACACGGACAGAGATGACGATTCCATCAAGGTACTCTAGTTCATGCCCGCAGGTTTGGAGTAGACTTCATGGAGTCCATCTAAAATGCGATACAGTGGGCGATCGAGGATGCCATGAAGATGGGTCTCTCCGAATCAGGCACTGGAAAGCTTCGAAAACTCTTGGATAAGGACTGCAGTCGTTTTCGGGTCATGTAGGAACCAGATCCTTTTGGAAATGAGCGGGCTCTCTCCATCAAGCTTGTGCAGAACTTCAAATCATATAGTTCTCCCCAACGACGATAATCAACAGCACAGAGAGTTTTCACCAACACACTATTCGTTAACTCGAGAAGATCAGCGCGGTTTACAAGCAAGACCAGGCAAGATAGCCATGCCACGCACTCGCAGTTTCTAATTCCAGTACTGATAAGCTTCGTTTTACCGGAGACATACGTGGGACAATCTCAAAGACATGTTCTCTCCAGTCATTAATGCAGGACTTCGAGTAAATTCTTCAGTACTGTGGAGAAAGAAAGTGTTTTGCGAACATCGAATTTAGGCATGGCTACTGAAAAATTCTTTTGGACAAACTATCGCAGGAGATATTGTCGATACAGATCCTGTTAGGGATTTGGTTGCCAACCAGAACTGTACAGGGAGGCAGAGGCTCGAGAAATCACTTCCTATCAATGACAAGGTAGAAGTTCGAGGGAAAGATAAACAGCATGCTGAAATGGCAAGACGACCTTCTCATCCACAGCGAAGATGAAGAACAGCTGCTGTCCAAAACCACAGTATTTCTGGAAGTTTGCACGGAAACTGGATTCAATTTAAACCCTAGAAAGTCTTGTTTTTTCCCAACGAAGGTAAAGTTTTGCAGCAGGATAATTTCATCAGAATGATTTCAATTTGACCTAAGAATGCTTGAGGTCTTGTGGGTGATAAAGCCCCCATAAACTGGAGACCAGTTGCAACGCCTTCTCTGCGCATCTAACTGAGTGAGGACATCTATACACGACCACACTCGTTCAGTAAAGCAACTCTATAGGCATCTAGAAGAGGCATGCAAGAGACCCGGATAAAGGACGAAAAAGGCTCTGAGAAGAGTGGAGCTTTCGTGTAATTGTGCACACCCTGCAACTTTCCGGCGTGTCAAGCAGCAGCTCGAATCCGCTACAAAAGTATTACTTCCAAAGCCAGGTTACGGACTGCGTCTGTTCACAGACGCTTCGGACACTCATTGGGCGGTAATCTTAACCCATTCGTCCGTACAGGAGCAGATGAAACAAATCGACGAACAAACGCACGAACCATTGTGTTTTCTCTCCAAAGCCTTCAGCGGATCTTACGAATGGTAAAGTGTTCCAAAAAGGAAAGACTAGCGATATTAGAGTCCATGGGCAGACTGGATTAATTGACGATCGGACGAAACGTATTGATTTATACCGAGCGTGCGAACCTCATTCACATCTACGACCCATAAGGCCGTAACCCTGGATTTTTGGGGCACAAAGTCAACAAGCTCACCCGCTGGGCTTTGAAACTGAACGGGTTTCGAATCCTTATGGAACATGTAGCTGGAAATCGAAACTTATGAGCCGACATGCTTCCCAAGTGGGCTGTCCAAACAAAAAACATATGCCAGAGTCAAACGTGAGACGAATATGAGCACTAATAACGGCATCAAGCAATCCCGGAGCCAACCAAGCGTATTACTGGCCGTCGCTGGAAGAGATCACCGAATCTCAGTAGGAAAGTTGTAACTCATTTCCCAAGAGAGCTCAGCGGACAGGTGAACTTTTCCGATTGCCTACCAGACAGGCATGGATACCCGACGAGGACAAAAAGTTACAACTTTGGGTCTTGGTGGCAACGCACAACTAGAGATGAGGACACAGAGCAGATGACGCAATGACGTAATAAGTTACAGCAGATTCCTGGTGGAAGAATATTAGGAGCCATTCGACAATTTATACCCGGTCGTGTTTCCATCGAATAACAACTGAACCTGGAAAGGTCGTCCTGAGGCCCCTCGTCTATGATCTTCACGGCAACAAACCGAATGAAGTGCGCCATACCGACTAAAGGTACATAGAAAAAGTCGAAAAGGATAAATTATACATTCTAATTGTCAAGGAAGATCTTTCTGGATATGCTGGATTTAGAAGCAAGGATGAAGCAGATGCTGAAACCGCCGCGGAGGTAATAACAGAAAAATGCGCAGCATTCGTAGTGATGGGATCGGTAATATCGGATTAAGGAAGCCATTTCAAGAACAATTTGGTTAGATTTTTGGCTGAGGAGCTAGAGTTAGACCACCACTTTACAAATCCTTACTCCCCGTTGAGAAATGGATCGGTCGAAGTTTTATGTCGCAATCTGCTGAGAGCCACCCTGGGAATCCTCTTCAAGCTCTAGCTACTGCAATCTACCTTGCCGACTATCCTGCCACTTTTCCTGTCAGCATTGACCGGAGCTCCAATGACGAAGCTTAAAAGGAAATTCCATCTAATGATATTCACCAGATGACCACTGGACTCTCCACTCTCTACCATTTTGAGAAGTCAAGGGGAGGTATCACCTGACAGCGATATCGACAGCGAGCAAAATAAGGCCTTCTGGAAATTGATAAGTTGCAGACGGCCCTAGAGAGTATTCATCGCACCTGCGCAGAACGTGCACAGAAGTAAAGAATATTGTATCGAGGCGCGAATCCGTAGGACCAATATCAGGGCTATAGACTTTACAGAAGGCGAATACGTATTGAAAGTCGTTTCAAAGAAACATATCACTTCGAAAATGAGTCTCCGGTGGCGAGGAGTGTTCTGGGTAGCAGATTGCAAGGAACTCTTCATTTTCAAATTGAAAACTGTTTCCAAATCTCAGAAAAAACTGGTTAACGACAGAAGACTCAAACGTTACGAGAACAATGTTTTGAAGATTCAGAAGAGATAAAAGAACATTTATCTTATTAACAAAAAAAGTTACTAGTGATGGAAGACCTCGAATACATCAGACACTAGAATAATCAGGTAGATTTTTTGGTCAAGTGGAACGGTTTTCCAAGGACGAGGCAGAATGAGTTACGATGGAATCGCTCAGCAAGGACGTACCCGAGATTTTACAAAAGTACTTGGGTGAAACAAAGATGTCTGGTACAAGAAGACAGTGCAATTGGATCCCTGCCATCGATATAAATGACCGAAACTAATGTTTTGGCTATGGTAGAGTGTTGTTGGCTACGCATGTCAGTGCTTGTGAGATTGGCCGTAACATCCAGTAACCTAGCCTTATTAGTTCATGGTTTAGAAGTAGTACCTTCATAACCCAAAGAAGGTGGGCTATAGCAGCTCAAATAACACAGGAACTCTTCTGGGCTCTCCCCAAACCCGTCGCATTGAAAAAGGCCGTATCCGATTGAAGATAACGGAGCAGGAGGTTTCTTTGGAGGGACTTATATGGCCTTTGTGCATATTCTCTTTGTCGCACGATAGCGTGAGGAGTAGACTCAAGTACCTTTCTTGATCAAGAATCGCTTCTAAAGTTCGTATTTTCTCACTAGAGAAGTTTTTTTCCTGTCTTTGGGCGTTGCAGCCCCATTTTCATTGATTGAAGGCATTCCTGACAAAGGTGCTTGCAACACGAGAGGAGGAGGTATCTCTTCTCCTTCTTCTTTCCCGTGAGAGATAGGAGCCGCTATCGGCGGAATAGTGAATGCGGCCTCACCTACCGGTTCAGCCAAAAGCGGCAACGGCGTATTGTAACATGCACTCGTCTCCCACGCATTGGGGCCGAATTCTGAAATATATTTTCTTCTTTAAGGATCCTTTTCGATTCATGTGTGTGTGTGCGTGCCACGGGGCATATCTCGATGCCTTTGGGGCTCTCCGTGATTATCGTACACAACCGCCAGTGGTGGGAGATCAAGAGCTTTCTCCTCCACTGAAGCCACTGGTGGTAGTTAGGTAACTCTCCTCAGAGTCATTTGAACTGTTGTTTAGCTGGTCTACCGCCTTTTCTTAATCAGTTACACCAGATACACGTAATTTGTCTTGCCGGTCAGGCGGGACTTCAACGCGATCGCGCAATACAAGTTCTACATTCTCGCTTATCTTGATGACTACGTTGTCATCATTAAAATCAATCACCTTGGATGGGCCAAGCTTTTTGAGGCAATAACTTAGAACGATATTCTTTTTTGCTTCTCAGGTCTTTCAACGCGCACGGAAACGTAAGTACTTACTCGGATGGCCGAATTTCATTTTTGAAATCTAATTTCATAGCTTCCTATATCGCTGTTGGATGTCAGATGAGTGATTAGTGTTGTCACTGTGATTGGTCGAAAGTGGGTGTAGGAATCAGCAGTAAAAACGTCTACACATGCATTAGTTGTACTACTGTGAAAAGTGTCTATCTTGTCCATATTTTATGGTATACACATAGTGCAGGCTTTATGGAATGTTCTGGAAGAAGAGACACGCTGTCATATGTTTTTTCAGAAGGCATACAGTGCTTTGCAGGAACAGGATCGTGCATTGAGGCGGACTACACTTAGCATGTGCTGAAACGTAGAATTTGTGCACACGTCAATGTAGTGGTGTATTGTCCACTGTTGTACATTTCTGTGGTATATTGGTGTGAATTTGGATGAGGGTGGATTTTCATGATGAATATGATTGGTAGTATTGAATGTCCCCGGGTTGTAGTCTAGGGCTTAAATGAGCTGCAGGTTAGACTGTTGCCAGAGTTAAGAAGTATTTAAGTCGAAGATCGAAAACATCCAAGTAAACTCTAGCCAGAATGGGGGACCTTCCCCTTCAACCCTCAAACCTTCCTTCTACCTCCAGCAATCGCGAGCCTGAATTCTAGATAAATCCTTAACGCCTTCATCCGTTCTGCCCTTCAAGTCATTCCTCCATTTGAAATGGTCCTTACACGGAGTCGGCGGGTCCATTCCTTTCTTTTCGTTTAGTACAACCGCTACAGCCTAAGGTTTACGTGAGAGAACAATGTAGAACGGCGCCGTCTTCGTAGAGATATAGAATTATGTATTGAACGTGTAGCACAGAATGTCTGTAAATATGTTCTAATCTTTCGAGTGATTCGCGATATGGTGTCGTAGGGCTGTTGTCAGCGTGCAGTTGAAACGCTACACTTGAACGTTTCATTGCGGATGATATGGCGTGGAATATATATTTTTTGCATTTCCATCAGGCTGCAAACATTCTGAAAGAACTTCGCACCGAATTGCTTTCGATTATCTGATAGCAGGACTTCTGGTAGTCGATATACGAAAACCCACTGTTTGATGAACGCCTGTGTTATTACGTCTGTGGTGCTTCGTTTATGCGGCACAGTCTGCGCTAGCTTCAAGAAGCGGTTTATGATTACCAACGGGAAGCGAAAGCCTCGCCTAGAGCGGGTTAATTTTCCTAGGAGGTAAATACTGACGTATTGTAGAGGCGCTTTCGCCGGAAACGTTTTCATTGGTTTCCGAATATTGTAAAGCTTCACGCTATTTCTCGCACATGTCGTACCCCACCTCAGTGTAGCATGGCAGTCTATTGCCAATTTAGGCCAATAAAGAACTTTTCGTAGAGCCGTTAACAACTTCGTTCTTTCTGAATGACCAGACAGTGTACTGTGGTGCGTAAGATGGAGTACTCGAATCTCCAAAACATGTAGCTCCACGATTTCATCCTGCTTTTTGACATGTCTTAACAATGTTTCTCTTGAATCAAGTAGAAAAGCGAGATCCTCCCCCGTTATGACAAGAGAGTTTCGACGCACAAAACTTATCTGTGTGCTGCTCATTAAGGAGCTCCGTGCACGAGATTTACTCGAGTAAACCTGAAGGGTCGATATCTGCCAGTTAACAATCTCGTATGCATTCGAATAATCCCCTCGTGTTCCTAATTCCAATTTTCTCGAAGATTGAGTACGGCTATTCAAGAAAAAGCAAGATATTTCTTCGACGATTTCCTCTTCGGTTTCCCCCATTGTTTTGAGTCGCGATAGGGCGTTGGATTGGATATTTGCCAACAACTCCTTCTCCTTCACTTTGAAATTGAATTTTAAAAGGCGAAAATGCCATCGTGTGAGAAAACCGGATGGGTCTGTGACTGACAGTATCAATAGTAGAGACAAATGATCCGTGTTGACAGTAAAAAGTTCTTGTTGTAGATACAGTCTCTAAGTGTATAGAGCATCGAAAATTGCAAGGCATTACTTTTCTGAAACCGAATACTTCTTCTTAGCTGTGTTCAGCGATCTTGACCAGTAGATAATGGGGTTAAGTTCATCATCAGGGTGTATTTGGAAAACGGCACACCCTATTTGGTAATCGTTGGAGTCAGTATCCACTGAATTTGGTAGGTTGGGGATATAAAGCGACAGAAATGGTGCTTTAATAATGCACATCTAGATTTTGTCAAACGCTTCCAATTCACTTGGCCAAAATTGTTTCAGCCGTACCGACTGCTTCTAACACAACATTGCGTTGAGCGGTGCCACTGTGTGTGATTATCATGGTACAAGTCCTCGGTAGATGTTGCAGAAGCCCAGTAAAGAGCGTAGTTGCCTCTGTGTAGATGGAGGTCTAGCCTGGCGGAGAGCCGCTGTTTAGGCCGCCTGAATGGCAAGCTTTGTCGGCTCGATCACTTGTTCTAAGTACTAGACGGTGCCAGCGGACTATTCGCACTTCTTGAACTTCAAGTTGATATCTGCGTTCTGCAGTGCTTTGAGAATCTCCTCGAAATGCCGTGAATGGCTTTCCCGATCATTGGAATAAATTATCAAGTCGTCCGAATCGACCAAACCAGTCTTCCAATTATAGCTTGAGAGGAAGATTTAGGGAGTACGCTGGAAAGTAGCTGCTGCGTTTGTGAAGCCCAATGGAATTCTCTTGAAACGGTTGAGACGCCATGAAATGAAACTTAAGTTCTGTTCAGGTCTTTTTCCGCTACGATCATCTGCAAATAGCCCAAGTTGGCGTCGAACTTGGTAAACACTTTTTATTTTCATAGGCTGTCAATAAATTTTTCCATTTGGAGCAATCTGTATGTATCCAGAACAGAATCTGCGCTCCAATTTTCGATAGTCAACACAGAAGCTTAAAAAAATCGAGTTTTGGAACCAAATCTACCAGTTAGGTCCAAGGCTGCTTCTATGACTCTTCTTCCAACTTCTTGCTAAAGTATTCCCCCTCCATCTATAGCGTTCGAATTCCCGCTTTGTAGGGTGGCTGGGAGAGGCTCAAGACCCTTCAACAAATTCGATATGATAACCTGTAGTAGAAATCTCTCCTATCTTTCAATTCTACATGGAGGCATATTTCTTTAGTGTTGAATTGATCTTGGTTCTGTAGTTTTTCGACACTTCGACACATATGATAAATATAGCTTCTCAAACAAGCTCTCTGGACCTTTTACGGCCGGAAATTGATCTCCAGACGGAGTTTGGGATTCTTTGTCTGTGTCACCGACATGGACCTATCCCAATACATGTGCAGTAGAAATATCTTTTGGTACCATTGTGGGGTAAGGCAAAGCGGTTGTAACAACCTGATTCTTAGATATATGATAATGGATTTCGGTAAAGTTACTTCACAGTATACAAAAGAGATTACCAGATTTAGTCTGAACAATGCCATCAGCAACCAGAAATTCAATAGATTTGTTTAACCTAGTATTCCGTTGGATTATCACGGGTCTTTCTTGCTCCATTCTAATACGAACCCAGGTCCTGATCTGAGACTCCTGAACTACAGTCTTCGTAACTCGATTCTTCGGCTATACACCTCGTTGGGATTTTCTTTACTTTATAGATGGTGGGAGTAGAGGAGCTTTGGGGCATCGACGCTGCGGCTTGTGAAAAATTGGGACAGTGTACCCATTATCTAGATCCATTTGTTTTCTTTGTGGGCAAATCAATTCGACCAACCAATTCCAATATTCACATTTCAGCACTATTGCTGTAGCTGATGTATCACAGACGATGAAGGCAACTAGGAATACGTAGCGTCCTGCTCGCACTACGAGTCGAACTGTTCACAGTGTCTTCACGGCATTTTTGTTTGCATCCCGGATATCCGGTAACGGACTATATCTAATAAGTTCCAAGTCCCAAGGGGTAAGATCAGATTCCTGGATAAAGTTCGGACCAGCACCTGTATCCAGTATTCTCAATCGACAATTTAACAAATTCCTGTCAAAGCTGATGCTGGCATAGACCATATGATTACTTTTTGTTATTACCACGAGGTATCTTTATCGTTTTGACGGACAAGTATAACGTCTCCAAAGGCAATATAACTCACAGTTAAGCTATACTTTCTTTCCGACAGGTGGATCACTTTAGTTCAGCGGATATTTAGGAGGCCTCAAGAGAATCATAGGCTTCCAAGCTTGGCAGCAAGGGGACGAGCTCTCCCTTGTCAGCACCACGAAATCGACTAGTTCCAAACCCTTAAGGGCTCCCTCGCACACTGGAACAGGTGATTGGCCTCTTTGGCGACCCTTCCTACCTGGGTTCTGGGTTGCATCACTTCAGCACTATGAACGACAAGCTGTTATTTCCGAGATATTGATGTCTGATAAAACCTACTTTTGGCTCTCCAATACATACCGGCCGGTAGGCGGCTTCATTCCTCTTTCGAAAGCGCTTCATAATTCGTTGTGATACGATTTAGATCTTTCTCAGGAAGCGTGCATTCAGCACTTAACTTGGGGTTTTACATATCATGAATAGAAAACCAAACCATCACGACGGCTGGAAAACATAGGCTGTGAACAGGAGGCCATGCGAGGATCCACGTATCCGGGTTTCCCGTTCTTATATCCTCTTTTAGGGGGTACCCTATGCGTTAGGTACATGGGGCGACGGCCCTCCATTGACAAAAGAGCCTCTTCGACTTGGGATCTAGGGTGTGGTAGGTCCATTGCGTGTACGGATGATTCCGGGTATTCCATTAAATAGACCGCTTCCTCATGCGGATTACTTCCTACTGAAGCCAATGAAGAGTCTCGGGAGTCCACTAGAGATTCCAGATTTGGCAGTTTTCTGCGTGGACTGATTCTTTCGAAGGTCTTCTTGTTACCTCTAGAGGTAACAAAACCCACTGAGCAGCAGGCATGCCTCATGGATCTTACGGCATTACCCTCAGTTTTTGAAAACTGTATTGACTCCAAAAAGAGGACCTCTTCATACATTTCTCGGTGTTGAGCTACCAACCATTTGATGCTCAGTTCCAAAATGTCGATGTACAAGGTGATTTTTTCTTCGGTATAGTGAACGTTTCGGCAGCAGACTGAAGCATTGCTAAGGATTGAATTGTACTCAACTTGGCCCTCATCCGTTTTTTGGGTTACGTCCCTTAGGTTCAGGATCACATGACGTATCGCGTTTGAAGTCGCGTAACTGCGCTGACTGCAAGTACTGCACCACCTCTGGGCAGGATGTAACGCCGTCTTCATCGGCTGTCAGAGATCCGCAAACGAAACGATATTGCACCAAAAAAGCCTTTCAGAAAGAGAGGTAAAGACACAAACTTTTGTGGTTCACTCCTCTCCATTATGTCCGCTTCTGCAACATATCGAGTCAAGAACTCGACTACGAGAACGGGTTTTGGTCTCATCGAAGATCAAATCATAAAGGCCGACCTACAGTGGAATAATGTGGTCCTTCACTTTCGAGGTTTTGCGTCCTGAGCGTTTCTTGCTCTTCACCTTCAGAAGTTTGTACCGTTGATTCAAGACTTTCCGATAAAGCGTATTTGCACAATGGAGCATCTTAAATCCTCTGTAAGGTGAATCTTTCTTTCTCAGTTAGTACGAAGATTTGTTGTTCTTCCGAGTGCGGAACTTTAAATGACCATCATCGGTTTCGTCGTCACCTGACGTAACTGAATCACAAGAATCATCAGTACTCGGGATTTAATCTTTCATATTTGAAGATTTATAACTCGAATCATGAGAGTACTCCTGCTACTTACGTCGTGACATCAACATCTTCCAACGAGTTTCTCCCAGGAACTCTTCATTTTCTTTCAGCGCTACTGATTTAGCAGCAGTCTGCGTATGCATTGGCGCCTTAAGGAGTTCTAACCGACAGCTAATTAGAGTAAGGACTTTTTCGACATCCATGGTTAAGCCGGGTAGCGCCTCGGGCGTATTCCCATACCTTTCCAGAAAATTGTTTAAATCCTTACGTAGAGTTAAAACTGATACAGAGACTTTCTCATTGTCACCTTGACGAGCAGGTGCCTCTTGAGCACTGCAAAAAAGTTTGAACTCGGCGATCGGAGCGGCACTCTGCAGTTCCAACCCAACAATGCGCACACGCGAAATGTTTGACTCAGACTTGAGACGCCCAAAATCTCTGCGCAAATCATCCTCTTTTGAGGTCCGACGAACTCAGGATCAAGTACGGCTTTTGTGGTGGGCTTGACTGCCACTTTCACAGAAAACCGTACATCTGAGAGAACTTGTTCATCATTCATCGAGCGTGAGCGTGATATTGTTTCACGATACAGTCGCTCTCTGGCTTCAACAGATGAGGCGAACCTCGGCTTTGGGGATGGTTCTGCAAGCCCCGTGCGACCAGTAATCGACTGGCTTCGGGTTTTGGGCACCTTTAACTCATCCTTGGTCCAGGTGCGAACCAAATGTTGTCTCCGATTTCTCGACCACGTGTTAAACCACGATACATACTGAAATTTCCGGAGGTAGCTCTAACCAATGCTAAAGCATGATTCCACTTATTTCCAGTAACGATATCGATTGCACTTTCAAAGAACGAAAGATTCAGTGCTACTGACCACAGTGGTTCTGAGTCGGGAGCCCATATGTATTATCCGCTCTTTTGGCAAGAGCAGACAACTGCGACAACAATCGAACTCCCGATGTGGGGCTTGCGGCGAAGGGAAAAGGTGTAATAGAGCTACAACAGCAGCGAGCTTGAAGTTGCTTGTAATGCCACTACCCGCCTGGAAGCGTGAACAGTATTCTGTATAATGTGCATAGGACTTGGTAATCGAAGCAGCCCGAAAAAAAGTTTTGGGCTGACTTTCCACTATACCTCAAAGATGAAAAGTCATGATACCTATGTTGTATGCTTTACCTGGAGTGGTCGCTCACTTTTGGTACAATATACACTGTGTACTAAGGTGCGTGCCCAAATAATATATAAATAACACCAAGTGTTCAGCCACTTTGCAAGATCACTGTATGGGTATGGTCGCTAATATACTTAAAGCTGTGAAGGGTAGTAAACCCCAACAAGTGGATGGACACTACATGTTCCGTTGCCAATATGGCATTCCCCAGGAAGGGTCTCAAATGCGTGCGGGCCGTGGGAAGCCACTCGACTCGTGCCGGTATGTGTTTCACTTATATTACCTGCATATAGGCACTCTAGGCGGGGCGCCACGTCATATCACCCTATTAACCATGCTTGTTACTTATAAGTTCCAACCACGACTTCACGATAGATTATCCCGTCGGTTTGGCTGGCCAAGCATAGTACTAAATGAGGGAAACAACGACGCAAGCTTGAAGATAGATGCGCCCAAAGGGGGTTGAAGACCTATGAGCCGGCTACACGATGGCCGCATCACAGGTGGATAGTCTTTTGCAGGAGCGACGACCACGTTTGCGCGTCATACCACCGGCGCTTGAGGTGCGCCACCGTTCAACAGCAATGGAAAATATCGGAAGCCCACGAAAGAATATCTTGAGAAACCCTCCTGTGGGGTGTTGTCAGTGTGCTCGTGGTTGTCGTTGATGTCGTCAATCAGATGAGATGTATACCGAAAATTCAGAAAAGATGAGCGGCGGAGCGATGGTAGAAACCAAGTAATTGAAGAAGTTGATCACTAAAACGCGTACGTAGTAGGAGCCAATGTTTGACAGTAAACTTGGGTTTCGCTGTTGCCCGTTTGATAATCCGACCCAGGAGACAAAATTGGCGACCTCAGCTTTTTAATATGGCAAATATTCGATGCCTTTCCTCTCATCGCGGACGTCTTACTCGAAGCAGATAAGATAGGTATGAACTACATCCTTCATTGAGGTGATTTCGTACGATTTAGGCATTTTTTACGGTTTGCGTGTTGTTATGATTCTTTCCTCTATGAGGTAGCATGATTGTTTGATATACTGGCCGTGGTCAGGAGGTGTACAAGTGTGCGCCTAGCACTGCTGGTTAGTTTTCACATTTTCTTTGAATTCTTTCTATTAAGAAAGGGAGTTTACTCTATGAATCTACAATACATAGTGGCTTGAAGATCACGCATTGTCATTCATCAAGTCTTTCATGACTAGGTTTTGCGGCTTTAAATCTTTCCCGCTTTCGCGTGCTACTACCCTCTTCTTAGATTAGGCCGCATTACGAAAGATAAAAATCTCAATGACTTTGTATCCTCTAGGATTGCATTTTTATTACAGGTGCTTTTTTATTTGAATTTATATTTGTATTGTTTACGTGATCATGTAATGACATGATCCAGCTAGTCTGTATTACCTCACTGTGTTTTTGCGTACATAAAGATGGAGTCTCAGGCTTTCCTTACTTGGTCTGAGACCATCCAACTCACATTCTCTCACCTCTTCGTTCATGCCCGGAGGTTGTGGGTTTAGAGGATCGCAACTAAGCATATATTTATATACTCTTTTGTATTCTTAGCCGCAATGGATTTGGACAAGCATCGCATCAAACCATTCGATAAGAAACATGATTTAAAGCTTTGAAGAATTCCTATCGAGGCTGCCTGCAATGATAAAGGTATCGGTGATGTTTTGATCCATAATCGAAATCTTTACAGCTCGAATGAAGAAAAGAAGACAGAATTTGAGTTCAATCGAAAAAGAGCCAGCGGCATCATCGTTTCTGTATTATCAGATGAAGCTTTACGCGTTGTCCAATCTTTTGTCGATAATCCGCACAAGATGTTAAAGAAGCTGGACGATCGGTGGGCTTCCAAATCAATCGCGCCTCGCATTGTCAAGATATGCGAGCTTTTCAATTTGAAATACAACGATGTTATTTTGCCCATAGGTTCTCACATTGACCAAAAGGGAAAGAATTTTAAAACAGCTTGCCGGTATAGAAATGAAGGTACCCGAGGAGCTGACTGTTACTCTTCTGGTTTCTTCAATCACTGCAAGGGAATGAGTCCAGTCTGTGTGGCCATAAAGACTCTTTCACCAAAAACCGCCACATGGGACTTGGTTTCTGCGGGTCTCCTTGATGCATAACGATCGTTCGATACAAAAATATCGCTTAGGTTTACTGCTGCAATGCATAAAGGTGCAATCTATAGCAGAGAAAAAGTCATACTACCAACCGTTGTTACCTCAATTCTTTGAATCCGAACAATCGATTGAATCTTCCGAAATATTCAATCAAGGAGGTTAACCGAGAAAACCAATTGAACATCATGAACTCTTTCGAGAGTCATGAGAAATATGGGATAGGTACACATTCATACAAGACCCGTACAAGTGCAGCTGCGGCTCGAACTCGTACTATGGCAGCCCGTACAACAGGAACACGTTTGATGATTGATTCCGGATCAAAGCCCAATTTGACTTCATTCTATGAGAGCCTCTTAAGAAGTTACAAGTGCCGTATTCCCATTACTCTCGGGGATAACTCGGAGATCATCGCAGGTGAGCAAGCCACCAAATCAGTGATTGGTCTCAACAAGGTACACGAACCACCGTATCTCTAAGCAACACGCTCGTGTCTTCTGATATAGCCGTTAATCATTTCACATTTAACATCCAAACAATTATATTTCTTATTCTTGCCCTCACTGGTCCACATAATCGGTTTAAATGACAACTTTCGAGTGATAGGCACCACTGAACGTCATTCAGATGGACTCTACTATATTTCTCTAAACAGAGACAATGGGGGATTCCCCTTGAATAAAGAACTCTCTGCTACCGAAACCGCTATGATGGATGGTCTCCCGTTTTTTGTACACGCTCTGAATTGCAAATACTTTGAACAGGACCCTACATTTGATATTGATGACAACTCGCTACTCGTTCAGACTTATGATGAAGATCGGAGCATTTAAGACTGTTTCTTTCGTATCTTACCTTGACCCATACACTTCCGATGGTGAGCACATGTCCTCGTCGGTCACTCTCTGGCATATTCCGGATTCCTCTTCATTGACAATTAAATGCTTCCCATGCGCACAAGGAACGTTTCGGCGTAAATTTGGAGGTTCTCTAACTTCTGCCACCCGACCTGGTCGTCTATACACTGATATTACCTGTGTGGGAACCCCTTCAGAATATGGTCACGAACTATATTGTCATTTTTCATGAATGTACCTGATTCCTTTTCGCAGCAGCACTGAAGTACAAAAGAGGGGCGTCTGATGCTATCGTGGCGTACTTCAATTGGTTGGAAAGGCAAAACAAAAATCACGTTCTTTCCATTCACTTGCATAGGGGATCCAAGTTCTTTAAAGCACAAAAAAGTACTGAAAAAAATGGCGTCATCATCTCCAAAACATCACATTACATATCTTTTTCCAATGGATTCGCCGAACGGAACATCGCTGTCCTTATGGGTCCCATCCATTCTTGCGTACAGCAGGGACATCCACCTTTTTCATATTGGTTTGACGCCCTTTAACATGTCGTGTCAGTCAAGAACATTGTGAACCACAGAACTATAGACCTTTTACCATTCGCAGACATTTTCGCTGATACCCTCCAACATGTGAAACATCTTCGACCATTTGGCTTCCGTTCTCTTTTGGAACTCAATCATCCTAGAATCTGTAATATGGAACCAAGACTTACCGAAGGCCTTAATCTCGGTCGTACTCAAGGAAGAGTGTACCGTATTATAACACAACAGGGCGTCATCACCACAAACATGTTAGATTTGTTAAGAACGACTTTCCAGGCCACCATCTTCTTCAAGGTCATTCATTTTCTTCGCCGCTTACTCATTTTACACAGTCATCTTCTATTCTAGAGTTGGCTTCGGATTCGGGCACTCAAATCGAAATTGATGTTTCGCCTCCCTTTGCTCCAAACATGGTGTCCCGCAACGCTTCCACTACTCGTCCGCATCCTGCTTCACCTCCTTCCAGCTTTGATTCCTTGACACACTACCCCGAGAAACCTTCCACGTATCATAATGACACTGGCCTTTATGCCTCTGATAACTAACTCTCTCTAAACATCTTTGTCTAGGCCCACCATACTTTCCTTCAGAAGATTAGCACCTCTGATGAGCCTACTTTACGACAGGCTTTATCTTTTCCTGAAGCTGATCATTGGCTCTCAGCCATTCGTACAGAATTCGAAACTATCTGCAAACCAGGAACTTATGTTAACGCAGAGCCTAATCATGGCCCTCTTTTGCACTCAGGGATCATGATACCCCTCAAACGTGACCACAATGGACAACCCCTTCACTTCAAAGCTAAGATAGTCGCAAGCGGAATTTTTCAGGGTAATGGTGATCAAGATAATCTTTATGCACCTGTACTAAACTTCAACATCTTTCGAATTATGACAGTGAATGCCACTGCCAAAAACTGGGACAGGCGACATATTGGTGTTAAAGGAGCTTTCATCCATGCGACCATGCCTCGTGAGAGTCGTGTTTGGATTACGTTACCCAAAATCCCTAACCTTTATGGCGCTGATGGTCGTATTGTGAAACCGGTAAAGTCTCACTATGGCACCAGTAAAGCTAATAGGTTATGGTACGAAAATCTTTTTAATTTCCTCTACTCTATCGCGTTCCCCAAATTCAAATCCGCTCCGTGTGTGTTTTCGTACAGTACTAAGAGCATCTCTACCGCGAATGGAAAGATAGAATCTATTCGCCTTTTTCGGGCGTTTTGATTGGGCGCTCTATCCGATGAGTGACATGTAAACCCCTTTTAACCATGCAGATTATTTCAGCCCTACCGCGTCCCGTAATGAAAAGGGATCGAGCGGGACATGGCGGAGTCAGACGAGTCCAGCGAGGACGACACCATGTCGTACCTTGCTGCTACCGGTATACTTCCCGGGCTAGAGACAATACATTTACCCCGCCGCTCTGGGTCTCGAGCCGGCAAGAGTGCCAATGTCGCTCGTGACTTCGACACTGCAGTAGCTCGCCTTTTGAGCGACTACTTTGACGACGCGGCAAAGTATGGCGAAGACAAATTTATGAGGCGGTTCAGAATGCCACGGGACGTCTTCGACCGCGTCTACAAGCAACTGGATGGCAAAGGAATATTTGTGCGAAGGAAAGACGGACTGGGCAAAAGAGGAATTTATCCACTGCAGCGTATCGTCGCAGCACTGCGCATGCTTGCATATGGAGTCGCTGCAGATGCGCTAGATGAGTATCTTCAAATGTCAGAAGATTCTGTACTACTTTCTGTAAAGGCGTTCTGCCGTTTGATTGTCGAGCAGTTTGGTGCGGAGTATATGCGCGAGCCGACCGAGCAGGACCTGAAACGTATCATGAAGATCAATGCTGCACGTGGGTTCCCCGGTTGCATTGGTAGTATAGACTGCCAGCACTGGGAATGGAAAAACTGTCCAGTCGCATGGGCTGGACAGTACAAGGGAAAAGAAAAAAAGCCTACAGTCGTCCTGGAAGCTATCTGTAATGCCGATCTATGGATATGGCATGCACATTTCGGTAGTCCCGGGTCGTGTAACGACTTAAACGTCTTGGATACATCAGCAACTATGCAGAAGATACGCGAGGGAGAGTTCCCTCCTTCATTACCGTATAAGATAAACGGCACAACGCGTACAATGTTGTACGATCTCGCAGACGGCATCTACCCAAACTGGGCGATCTTTGCAAAAACAATCAAGGACGGAACCAACCCACATGAATGTGCTTACTCAAGGGCTCAAGAAGCGTTCAGGAAGGATATAGAGCGCGCATTTGGCGTCCTTGTAGCTCGCTTCAACATTCTGCAGAGGCCGTGCAGAATGTGGAAGCGAAAGGACATGGCATTCGTTATGAAGGGGTGCATTATACTACACAATATGGTCGTTGAGGCTCGTAGAGACTTGCACGACATCTGCATGAACGGTCTTATGCACTATGATGAGGCGGTCGCGATGTTCAGTAAAGGTCAGTGCTTCAAATGGGAGTCTTTGAATGTTACTCGAGAACTACTAGGCGACACATTCGCGCGTCAGACTTGGTCTTCCATGGTCGCTTCACGTTGCTCCAGAATCATCAGTAGCGTTGATCACTTTTCTGTGAAGCACGACCTCATCCAGCATATCTGGGCCCGTTCGAATGGACAGGAGGACCAGAGCATGGAAGGAGAAGTATTCAGAACGCACTCACTGCAGTAAATATTCATTTACTCATTAAGACAACGCCACAAAGCGCAGCAAACGAAAGGGGGTCCGGGGGTTCTCCCCCGGCGTGGTGGGGGGCACGAGCCCCCGCAGAAAATTTCGCAGACCGTACTTCTGCTCTCTCAACGCTCCTCATGACCTCTCGGCGGGCCCCCCTGGGGGTGCGGCTGACTCCTGCTCAGTACTCGTAGTCCGCGTTTCAGTCATCGTTTCTTGTGTAGGGCCTTGAGAGGCACTACTGACCTCGCTCTGGACAAGACGAGCTCGTTTCTGGGCATTTGCAAGATATGTTTTGCGCAGCGCATCGAAGAATTCTGCCGTTTCCGGCTTCCCCTGACATCCAGAGAGCGAGAATATGGCTATGGCGTTCTTCTCCTCCATAATTTCTGACTTGCGCTTCGCAGATGATGCCAAGGATCGGACAGCCTGCGTGCGCAATTCCTCCTGCTTGATAATCTTTGCGCTGCGACTTCCTATTCCGAAACGATCATCTGCTTTACGTTGAGGCTTCCTCGGTGTACTACGTGGTGACGGCTCTCTAGAGCTATCGCCGTCATCTTGAACTTGGTCACCGCTCTGAGAGGATTCTGTGGATGGCGGAGCACACCACGTAGGGTGTTGGCGAAGCACCTTCCAAGAATCAAAGTAAAGCCACTTTCTTACGTCAAAGTCCTTAAAACCGTAGGACATAGTGTTCGTCTTTCCAAGATGGATACTCACCGCCATTGCGGCCACGTTCGTTTTTGATACCCCAGTCGGGTTGGATGCCTGCACTCTACACATTGCAACCCGAAACTTCTGAAAATCTGCAGACATGTTGGAGAAGTGTTGTGCAATGCTGTTTGTTGTTCGAGATCCATAACTACCTTCCGGCACGCAGGATGGCTCTGGTACAAGTTTGATGAAGCGCCGTTTTACCGTATTCATAAACACTTTTCGTGTTTGATCTACACCAGCGATGGGGTCTTCTGAAGCTGCCACTCACGCCTTGGCGAGCGTTCGGTTCTCCAACAGGTCCCAGCTCTTCCTACGACCCATAATAGCGAGGGAATGGCTGAGCTCGGAAGTGGCGGAGGAGGTGAGGGCAACGGAAGGAGCAAGGGTTTTGGTTGCGGAGCAGAACGTGCAAGGGTGTTTGTGTTTTTGAACGGGCGGTTGGCGCCAAAACGTTTCTTGGCTGTCCAATCACGAGAGTCATACTGGCATATCTATTCATTCCATTATGTTCACTTCAGCCTCTATTGGGGGGTCCAATAGAGGAAATTTGGCATCTTAAGAAAAGGGAAATGAAAAGAATAGATTTCATTTCCCGCGGTAGAGTTGCATTTTGCCCAGCGGCATGAAAAACCTGGATAGATTTACTGCGGTAGAGATGCTCTAAGTCTGATATGGTTTTTGTATTGGCCTATGTCGACGATCTCAGTATTTTCGAACCATCTTTTTTTAACCGCTTGGGTAAAAGCCAAACTGCTCAATCACTTTGATGTGTCTGACCTTGAAAGAACAGACCTATATCTTGGAGTTCTGTCCAGAAACGAGAAGGCTGCGTTTTTCTACACCAGGAACTTCTTATCAACAAGATCATTTAACTCTCTCGTTTACAAGATTTCACACCACTTTCGACACCCTTGCAGCATGAACAATGCCTCCCTGACCTATTACGTTCCATTGTCGATAATGACGACAATATGGAAAATTTTCCCTTCAAAGAAGTGCTAGGGAGTCTCTTATTCCTTTTTACTAGGACTAGCCCGGACTTAGTGACTGCAGTGTCTATGCTGGACAAAATTTCAAGCTCTTCGTGACATATTCATTGGAACTGCATAAAAAAGGTCGTACGGTAACTTATACGTTCTAAGAAGGTTAGTCTGCGCATACACCACAACGTGTCCCAGATTGTTAGTGCTTGGTCCGACGCTGGCTAGGGCCATGATCTTGAAAAAAGTCGCTCTCGGGGGGGAGGGGGGGGAGGGGAGCGCTACGCGATTGCTATTGGCAATGTTCCAGGTATCTGGAGCTCAAATATGCAAAAGTAGACGGCACTGTTTACAACGGAAGCTGAATTTTGCGCTTTGTAAGATCGTATCAAGCAAATTTCATGTATAAGAAATATCTTTGTCGAACTCAGTAACACTATACAGTGTCCAACTGTGGTGTTCCAGTACAATCTAGGGTCTGTCCGATGGATACAGAACAATATAGGTATGCGAAAAGACAAGTAAATCAAACTTTGATATCATCATGATATGATAGCTAAAGTAAGGAAATATTTGTCAGTAACGTACTTTCCTTTCAACAAAAATGTTGCTGACATACTTACAAAGTCACTTGTCGAAGATCTGATCTATGCTGATCGTACAGCTCTTCAAGTCAAGGCGATGTCCACCTAGAGGGGTCTCAGTGACTTTTTCTCCCGTAAGATTGCATTTTTATTACAGTTGCACTTGTATTTGAATTAATATTTGTATTTTTGATGTGATCATGTATCGACATGATCACGGTAGTCTGTATTGCCTCATTGTTTTTTCACATACATAAAGACGGATTATCAGACTTTATCTACCTGATCCAAGACTCTCTAAAACTCATATTCTCTCACCTCTTCGTTCGTACACGTACTAAAAACCCACCCAGTGTCTTCCAGAAACCTAGTACTACTGCTGGCGTCTATCATGTACTATTTGTCGTATTCTAGCTTTTGTATAGGGTTGGTTCTATACCCTTTTCATTGGTTTCTGTGCCGTATGCCCCGTTTGCTCTACTAATTGACTCCTTTTCTCTTACCTTCAACTCTTGTGGCTAAGTACTCTCTTTACACCAATATTATTGGACATATATCTTCCAATGCACTCTTTCCGCTTGTCGTGCCGGCTTTCCTTGGGATGAACCCCATACTTTGTTGTACATTTTCGGAAAGGCCCCATTGCTGTGCTAGCCTTTTATAGGGGAGGATTTCGAGCGTTTTCGTGTCAATTGGTGTTCTTTTCTTGCACCACAGATGCGGCGAACTCTGATATCAGTGTTGTGCAAGGCTCTTGCCTAGCTTTGAAACACCAAGACAATCATGAAGTTCTGCCAAAAACTGCTTATTAGTTCAACTGTATATCCCCTTCTCTAAGTAAGCGCTTTCAATTTACGTTAATGCGGCCTGCAAAAGTTGTCGACACTCTTTATCTATCAAATATCACGCTACAGCTCGTGTTCTGCACAATTAATAAAAAGAGCAGCTGTAATCGTCGTATGCTGCGCTATAAAGCGAAGTATCATGATCCAAGAAAGACTTGGAAGCGAGTACAACTTTACTGTAGCTTCAACACTAATACAAGCAAGTGCTGATATCACCTGTGTACGCGTAGCCAGCGTCCAACCACGTTCTTTTCGATCCATCGCCGCGCGGTCCTTTGACAAATTCGTACGACGCTCCTTCAAAGCTTTGCAGTGAGATTGGTGCTCTCTTAGTCTTGTCTATCTCTTTTTCTACCGTTCAATTTTCCGTTGCTCTAAAGCAAAGCCATCAATTTCTAATTTCAAGCACTTTCTCTCAGCTTTCCTCGTTTTTTCCGTCTTTTTTGTTCTCTTTATTCTTTAATCAGCTGAATGTGTGCCACTATTCACTAAATAGGACCATTCTATTGTTTTCTCGAGTATCTCATTGCCTCCTTTTTAAAAACTCGTTTTCAACCATGTAGATTCATCAGACATCTTATCCCTTTCTATACGTACTACTTGACCGCATAAGTTACCTTTTCGATAAGAATGTAAGGCCTACCTCTCACGTTGACTACATTAAAAGCATAAACATTTTTACGTTACGACCACACGGTTTTTTTTAATCTGTTTTTCCTTACCACTACCGTGTTATGGATTCTAGAACGGTGTAAAAACGTTTTTTAATCCGCCTGGCGAGCAGAACGAGACGAGTATAGGCTATTCTTTTTCAGAACGCTGTTTTAGTTTTTCTTGTGGAGCTGTATGTGCGTGAAAGGCGAATGAAGCCTTCAATAGTATTAACGAAGTGCCTGGAAAAATTAGAACACTTAGAATGGGGTCGATAAGAAAAACAACTTCTTTGAATGGCGCTGAGCTATCGGGTGCTTGAGCGGGAGAGACGCTCAGAGTGCTTTCGAAAGGCATCGGTCGCTGGGAGTGGTGGTCGGGGGCGTGGGCGGTTGGCCGAGGTCGAGAAGGGTCGGTGGGAAACCAGTTGCTTTTTGGCTCGAGCGGTATCTCTCTTTGCAAGTCAACGGATGTTTTTTACAGTTTCATTTGCAGTGTTCGAGAGTAAATTGTGAAATGGCTTCCGGACCAAAATGCGTCATGCGGATTAGCCGTGTTGTACAGTTATAAAAACACAAGAGAGACAAAAACGCTTGAAAGTAAAGGTGCCATCTGGGATTTTGCGTTTTTGCTTTAGAGTGCACCAGTGTTGCAAGTTTTTGTTATCAAAGACATGGAGAAAAAGGTAAAGCTTGGGCGGTGCGGAGCGTTGACTTGTACCATGTCCAGCGAGAAGTGATTGACTCTTTCGCAGGGTGACACAAATTGGAGCTGCCAAAAGAGGCAAGGCGACAAAGCGTCATGGCGACAAAGCGTCATGGCGACAAAGCGTCATGGCGACAAAGCGTCATGGCGTCAAAGCGTCATTGGGCGACCCTTGAAGGAGGGTGGGCAGCGATCCCGCGGCGATGAATACAAATTGAGCCGTTTCGGAAAGCGCATCGCCATCCAAATGGCGGCGCCAGTCGGCGACAGACGGCGCGCCGCCCGTTGCACGCGCCGTGCCAAATCAAACGGCACGTCATCGCTCATCTGTGTGCATAGCGCGTCGCGTCCCCGTCTCCCGCGCGCACATTGCCGCCAGTCGTAACGGCCGCCGCCCTTGAACTGCGCACAGCGACTCCCCTTCTCTCCGGAGCGCCCGTTACGATCGTCATGTGCCACTCTCCCGCTCGTCTTAAAGCTCGTTCCAAGCTTGGAGCCCACTTTTGCCCCTTCCCCTTCTCCCCCGCACCGTCATGACCCAGCTTGAGCGCTAGCCCCGCTTCCTCCTTCGCAATGCGTCTCTTTGCCTGCTTCACTCGCTCCAATGCAGTAGATACACCGCCTCGACCGCATTCCCGACCTCCTTCCGAACGCAAAACTCGAGACCCCATCCCTCCCGACACCTTCGTCCCCACCTCTATCCCCGAACTGCACCCCGAATATGCACATGCTGAGCCGTACCGTTTCGCTGCGAGGACGCAGAGCGCTCGCTTGCTAGTCGAGAAGCAACGTGAGGCGCAAGCGCTGTCCATATCCCCGCGCCGTCGACTCCCTGTTGAAGAACAAACCGTCGTTGTCAGAGGCCCTGCGTACAACGCCCAAACCGTTGCTCTCGCACATCCCACCCCTCCCCTCACTACATACAACGCTTCAAAACCTTCTCGCCCGGTCTCGCTCAAGGTGGAAACCCCGACCACTGCAGACGAGAACTATATCGACAGCGACGATACAACAGGCCGCGACGAAAACGCCGATGTCAACCGATCCACTGCTTCGCCTCGCTCCCCACATCGCAAGTCTGCCGCTTCGAACACCTCGTTGAGCCCGTCCAAGTCCAAGCGCAACATCAAGTCAACGTCAAGGAAAGCCCGGAAGAGCTCGGTCATACAATCGAAACCAAATTCCTTCCGTATTCGTTCCAAGTCCAGCAAGTCCTTCAAGCATAGCAAACGGAGAACCCCCACTCACACGCGTAACAACTCTGACCCGTCTGGTTCCGTATCTGATGTCGTCGTATCACAGTCCGTATCCCATGTCCCGACTTCGGTAACAAATTCGAGCCTCCCATCCCCACCCGATTCAGAGTTTGAGGCAGCACATGATTCGTCTTTCATTGAAGCTCACATCAGACCGCATCTGGATAATACACCCCCGGAGCTACTCGAACCCATCCCCGTCCCCCGAATGAGCGCTGCATTCCATGCAAAGCACTTAGGGTCTCCCGCTGTTTCAACGGATTCATGGGGGCCGCAGGATTCATCCTCGCAGCGTCGCTATGAGGACGTTGAAGGCGACTCTTCTTCCGGGCTTGTTTCCGTCCCCCCTATCGGAAAACAGAAGGTTGTGCATATGGCCAATTACCCTTCCAAAGCACCAGAGCTCCCTTCCTATGCGCCTCCATCTCCCTTACACACGTCCTCTCCCACCGTAGCTAACCGAGTGCGTTCGAAGAGGAAGAGCAAGCCTTATGTCTCAGAAAATCCAGACTCGCACAGAGCGCCACCTGTTGACGAGAGGGTGCCGGCGGCGGACTTGCCGATTGATCCGTTCCCTCTATCAAAGTCTAGACGATCCATCATGTCCAATGACCCTGCTCCAACCAGGGAGATTCCGAGGATAGTACACAGGGCAGCTCGCGACCGTATTCGCTCAGATGAGTCGTTTCCACCTCCGGGGCCGTCACAGCCTCTGACCGGCGCCCAGCCCCAGAGTATTATGAGACGTGCTTCTTCGGGCAAACGCAAGACGGTCAGTTTTCACACCGCGGCCCCTACTATAATTGAGCCAAAGTTGCGCGCTCCCAGCCACTCCGTGCCGCGTGACGCCCTTCTGTCGAGGGAAGAAGTTCAACCTGAGGTTCCAGCAAGACTCGCACCGGCTCTGCGGAATACTCGTGACTCGATTAAGGTTGCGTCTTCATCACTACCGCGCCTTCATGACACCTACGATGGTCTTTCCTCCCAACATGACGAAGGTTTAGCATCCCAGAAATCTATGGTACGATCGGTCTCAGCGCGAACTCTTTCAGAAAAGGAACCTATCTCTCACCCGAACTTTACGCGTCCGGAGGCAATTCAAACTGGTGCCTCGCGAACGAGCCAAACGAATCCGGGAACCGGCACCTCTTTGCCAGTAGTGGAGGATAGTTCGACCCCAAACGACCGAAACATGAGCGACTTCAGTGCGGGCTCTGATGAGAGTTTCATCACCCGAGCTTCACGACGGATGTCAACTCGAGTGGTCAAAGATCGTGAGGAGCTTCGTGAAGCATCCAGACGCCAATCCAGAGCTGTTGCTGAGGCAATGGCGTCGCAGATTCGAGGCATCCCGAAGAGCGCCATGCTTGCGTTCTCCGAAAACGACATTGTGTTAGCAGATGGTTTCGAGGAAGAGGATTCCTCTAGCCGCACCTCGCTCAGGAGAAAGTCGAGGCAGGTGAAGAGTGTTCAACTCCCTTCGATTCAGCCAGGTGTGGTCCCGAAGCCACCTCCGCCACCGCCGTTCGCTCCTTCACCGAGACGAGCAAAGAGTGTGAGGGTGCCTCCTCCTCCACCCGTATCACCGCTGTCCTACTATTAGATATCATTTCTGCATGAAGTCTGCAAGAAATGTCTTCGGGTGTGTGTACCAAACTTTGGACATTGTCGATATGATGGCTGTACAGCAGAGAGTCAGGTTTCCTTTTTCGCCAGGTCTAGGAAAGCTCTCAATTTGTACTGTCAGAAATTAGGGCGTTTGTCGTTCGCCGTGTGTAGTCTCCTCGTGATCAAGTAAAGGTCTTGGCCTCTGGAAAAGAAGAACTCATCAGTTCAAACCCTCCGATACGCTGTTAATTCTTGCAAAAAGCATGCAAGTAAAATACCCAAAACAACAAAGCACTGCGAGTCATTTCTGATGTCGGGAGTACTTTGACAGATTCTCTCTTTCTCTCCTTTATACTGCGCTCTACTAATACCCGGCAAAGAACGTCACTTTTGAAAGAAACTATCTCTCGCTAAAAAGGCCAAACCCCTTCTTAGGCCACTTGATGATAATTTCGGCTACGCTCAAACCTTGGCGTTCTCGAAGAGAAGGAAAACACAACCTTTTTGACCGTGCCCACCCTCGACACCGGAGCGAGAAGTGAACTACATTATTGATAACATTCGGTCTGCACCTGCGTATCGATCGCTTTCCATTAATGACAGATCAAAGGGGGTGCAAACATGGCGTGTGTCCCACAAATAGTTGCGATAGCGCAACTTCAGCCTGAGTCACAACCTTCTCAAACATCTCAGGAAACTCGAGTGGTTTTCTCTAAACTAGGTCATTGCAATCGCACCACCTCGTGAAGCGCCGTTTCCGCCTGAACTCCGGTGTAATTTACCTTCTCTCGGCGATGTCCGCAATAGTTTTCTGTGATACACACGCCTGGTCTGTCAGAGAACTTGTGCGCTGAATTCCATTCACTGTGTCACGCTCTGGGTCTCCGTTGTTGCGATGACTTACAAAAGATAAATGCAATTCGAACTCGGCTTCCCAGTCACGAATGCTAACTCTGGATGACTGAAGGACTATATAATGAGAGAACGCAGACGATGGCAGAGCTGTTCACGACTCCAACTCTCACAGCTCTACGTTTTTCTACACATCTTATACCACAACCTGTACCATTTCATACTCATCCATCTTCTTTGTTTCAATGGACTTCTCTCAATGCATCTTCGTTGACCGCTCCGGTGATGTGTTGATGATGGATATTTTCTTGGAAATCACCATCGTGTTGGCTTTCGCCGCCAGCAAGGGTTACCGAGCCATCAATTACTCGGATTGGCTACGAAGAAACGATGCTTCGCAGCAAACGTCTTTTGGAGCCCAGCTGTCGGCGGAGCCTGGTGTCGCGGGGGCTGCGTTTCACCTGAAACGCAGTAGGAACGTTTCAAGAGGAGGCTCGCCCCCACGTTCGCCGGAGCGGTCGCCGAAGATGTCAAGGAGAAGATTATCGCCGCGATGCCTCAGGAGGTCCCCAAACAGATCGTCGGGCGGACCCGCTGCTCATAATGCGGTGTCCGGGGATTCGAAGAAACTCAAGCTTCAGAGAATCCCGCCTCACAGGTTTTCACGGGCGTCGATTTTGGAAATGGTGGACGTTCCAGGGGCTGTGGTGATGCAACTGTCAATGTTGGGGCGGCGGCAAGCAAGTGAACCTACCGCAGTTCTGACGTTTGCCACCGCCCAGCACTGCGACATTGTGTACACACAAATGAAACAGTCCCTGGAACGGGATGGTATGTGGGTGTCAAAGGAGTAGCTGTTGGATACATTGAACTTGAGCTGAAAAGCTTTTATACGATCATTTGCCGGGACTATTATAATTGTGATATATCATACATGAACCCTGACTAAACTTGCATGATTTGAAAGACTTCCTTGATACTGACAGAGGAGATAGCATTTAATCAGGAGTGTGTTCCAATTGTTCCGATACGGAAGCTCTCTTTCTAGCAAGAGGTAGTAGTGTCTATACGACTGGGGCAACTGCAACAGTTGCGCCGGTCGTATAGACCTTAGCTAGTTGAGACTAGAGAGTTAAGGTGTCGCCTGCGAATCGGACGATTGCTAGGAGCTGTTTATAGGTCTGAAACCTTCACCCTCACTGCACGTGTGCAGTAGGTGACCATCGTGCAATAATGTGCGGCATGCCGAAAGAGAGTCAGGCAGATCTTGAAAAAGAAGAGAAACGCGGTGGTGTTAAAGATGATTTTGTGCGAGACGCCACACGCCTCTCTCACATCGTTTTTTTGTGGAGGATCATTGTTGCAAATGATTGTGATGAACTATCAACAGCACAAGATCTCAAGACGCTTCACATCACTGCCCTAATCCAAAAAGCGATGTTCATTGCGCAACATTTGTTTCTAACAAAAATACAATATATCTTCACTCTCTTTTTACGAACGGGTATACGCCAATGACCTCGTAACCCGGGGGTTGCTAATTACCCCGACACTTACAACACCTATCTTTGTATCGTAGCCACGAACCATAAACCAAAAGCCGTGCTACACTCACCGGGCTACTACATAGAGTACGAGGAAAGAATTAAGTTCCAAAGGTGTCTTCAACCGCAGAAGCGTTTCGTTCCCGATGATTATCGCCTTCCTCCTCACTGTATCTCTTCATTAAACCTCTACAGATCATCGGGTTAGGGGTACAACACGACAAGGCGCCTCGAATGTACCGCGTTTATCGCCAAAGAAACCATTGACCACGCCCTTTCCATCCAACCCTCATATCATCGACGAGATCAGGGGAAAAAACCAGTCCGTAGTCTGCATCTGCATCCGATCCGAGCGTAGTCCCTCCGAGAAAGACCCTGGAAAAATCTCGTCCATTTGCTCCGTTGGAGCGCTTCCTTCGAGATAAATTCAGGGAAACGGCGGTTGGGTCTTCTTCCGGCGACAGGCTCGTAACCTACTGTGTACGTGCAGCTAAGCGGGGGCCTTTCGATGATATACCACCCAGGTCCGCGACAGGTAAGCTGACCGATCGTTCGGGCGAGTTTAACGACCTCCCGGATCAATAATTGATTGTAATCAAGAATGAGCTGCTTGTCCAACGAATTGCCTCGTGAACGCTTTGGAACCTGTCGCCCATCACCCACCACCATTGTAATATACCATCAGTCGTAATACGAGTCCTCCACGCAAACGAAGTTTCAAACGTTTCCACATCACATTTTGTTGTTACAAGAGAATACATTCCTTCAAAATTGTTGCGTTTCTTCCAGAAGAATTAACCGCCATACGTCATCAACGCGTTTCACGGGAAAGGATCTCTCCAACCGCACGTCGCTCATTACGAAGGCGAGGCAGATAAAGTGTGTTCAACTCCCGCCGGTTCAGCCAGATTTTGTTCCGAAATTACCTCCACCATCGCCGTTCGCTCCTTTATCGAGACATGCTAAGGGTGTCGGGGTGCCTCTACCTCACGACAAGGTATCATTTCTGTAGCAACTCACTGCGATGAAGGGCGTCGGTCGCGTACCGAATCATGGACAAGACAATATGGTATCCATTCTCTCCCCACGCATATCACCAAGCCAAGATCTCGAAGAAATTCTGAAGTCAAAAGAGCCATCGTAGATTCTCGCAACTAGGTCATTGCGATCGCACCACCTCGTGAAGCGCCGTTTCCGCCTGAACTCCGGTGTAATTTACCTTCTCTCGGCGATGTCCGCAATAGTTTTCTGTGATACACACGCCTGGTCTGTCAGAGAACTTGTGCGCTGAATTCCATTCACTGTGTCACGCTCTGGGTCTCCGTTGTTGCGATGACTTACAAAAGATAAATGCAATTCGAACTCGGCTTCCCAGTCACGAATGCTAACTCTGGATGACTGAAGGACTATATAATGAGAGAACGCAGACGATGGCAGAGCTGTTCACGACTCCAACTCTCACAGCTCTACGTTTTTCTACACATCTTATACCACAACCTGTACCATTTCATACTCATCCATCTTCTTTGTTTCAATGGACTTCTCTCAATGCATCTTCGTTGACCGCTCCGGTGATGTGTTGATGATGGATATTTTCTTGGAAATCACCATCGTGTTGGCTTTCGCCGCCAGCAAGGGTTACCGAGCCATCAATTACTCGGATTGGCTACGAAGAAACGATGCTTCGCAGCAAACGTCTTTTGGAGCCCAGCTGTCGGCGGAGCCTGGTGTCGCGGGGGCTGCGTTTCACCTGAAACGCAGTAGGAACGTTTCAAGAGGAGGCTCGCCCCCACGTTCGCCGGAGCGGTCGCCGAAGATGTCAAGGAGAAGATTATCGCCGCGATGCCTCAGGAGGTCCCCAAACAGATCGCCGGACGGACCCGCTGCTCATAATGCGGTGTCCGGGGATTCGAAGAAACTCAAGCTTCAGAGAATCCCGCCTCACAGGTTTTCACGGGCGTCGATTTTGGAAATGGTGGACGTTCCAGGGGCTGTGGTGATGCAACTGTCAATGTTGGGGCGGCGGCAAGCAAGTGAACCTACCGCAGTTCTGACGTTTGCCACCGCCCAGCACTGCGACATTGTGTACACACAGATGAAACAGTCCCTGGAACGGGATGGTATGTGGGTGTCAAAGCTGTAGTTTTTAGTTAGAACTCTAGGTAGCTGAGATTAAACGGTGCTGACCGTTTTTTGTATGAACGTTTGCCGGACCCGTACAACAACTAATTCCATCTTATAGTCAACAGAACGAGTGTTTAGAGAAATTCGAAAAGAGTTTAGTTCGTCCCTTGTATAGTAGGTTTCTGTAGTTTAGAGCTAATGTGAGAAACAAGAACGAGATCTCGAATGCTTTTGTTTACTCTAGGACATGTGAATGAGAACGATATCCGATATTATGCGAAATACTCATCGACTTTAGCTTTCAATGCATCGCAAGATGTCTTTGCGTCACCAAGAAGCATGGCGGCGTTGTTTTCAAAGAACAGCGGATTCTCAGCACCCGCATATCCTGCAGCCAGTGATCTCTTCAAAATGTAAACCTGCTTCGCGTTCCAGACCGGAATTACAGGCATGCCATACAAAACGCTTTCGGGATCCTCAGCGGCCAGACTCACGGTATCGTTTGCACCAATTACGAGAGCCACATCTGCTTCATGAAGAGTGTCACTGATTTCTTCCATTTCGTGAACAATGTCATACGGGACACCTGCCTCTGCTAACAACACGTTCAACTGTCCAGGCATGCGTCCTGCGACAGGATGGATCGCAAAGGTTACGTCAATATTACCTTTCTCTCTAAGAGTCTTCACCATGTCGGCGATTGCATATTGCGCATTTGCTACGGCAAGGCCATAGCCGGGAACAATGACTATCTTCTTGGCCATGACCAGTGAATCTGTCACTGAAGGAACGTCTGCCTGAACATGCTCTAAAACAGGAGCGCCACTGGTATCCTTCTTTTTCGTGCTAGTACCATATCCGCCCAGAATTACATTTGCAAGACTGCGATTCATCGATTTGCACATGATGTAGCTCAAAATTCCACCAGACGACGCAATAAGTGCTCCGACCACCGTCAGGAGATCATTATTGAGCAGAAAACCTTCGCAAACCAATGCAATGCCACTGTACGAATTCAGCAGTGTGATCACCACAGGCATATCGGCTCCGCCAATGCTAGCTGTCATGTGCGCACCCATGACGCCAGCCATCGCAGTGGAGCCTCCGAGACATGCAATGCCAACGCTGGGGTTTCCAGACGCCAAAAATACAAGCCCTCCAAGGGCATTTCCTGCTGCCAAGCTAGTGTTGATAGAATTTTTGTTTGGTAAGTCCATAGGCGCTGACTTCAAAAGCCCGTGCAGTTTTCCAAACGCGGTGGCCGAGCCAGTTAACGTTACAGCGCCAACAAATGTACCGAGATATGTAGATATCTTGTGTACAAGATCTAAGTGAGACGGATCTGCTGTGGCAAGGAACGAGGCAGCAGAAGTTGTGACAGCGGCGAGGCCAACCAAACTATGAAATGCTGCCACCATCTGAGGAAGCTCCGTTATCTTCATTCTTTGTGCAATCAAGTTTCCCAACGCCCCCCCCGCGCCTAGAGCCCCAAGCATTTGCATAAAGAGCGGAAAAGGAGTGGGGGTAGCAGCCAGAGCCGTCGCAATCCCCCCTCCAACCCCAATCATACCAAGAGTAGTTCCTAGTCTGGCCGTCTTCTGCTGCGCCAAGCAAGCAATGGAACCAATGCACGCTACTGAGGAGGCAAGGTATGCCATATTAGCCATTTCAGAAGCCCCCAATCCTATTCCAAGGGCTGATCCAACTGCTAAAGCTCCAGCAGGATACTTGAACACATCATTATGTTCCTCAGGATCTCCTGGACGCTTAAACATGTCTAACATTCGTTGTGTAACGCGGAAGCCACCTCCAATGTTCACAGCAGATGCAAACACCGCGGAAGCCGCAAGAGCAGCAGCAGTTGTGTCGGGGAGAAAACCACCGCCCATGCACATGAGTCCACCAACAGCCGTTAACCCAGATATCGCGTTTGTAACACTCATTAGAGGCGAATGCAAAGCCGGTGCTACCCCCCACACAGTTTGATACCCACAAACGCTGGCAAGCCCAAACTTTGATATCATGGCTGATGTGGCTGGGTTTGGAGAAAGTACTCCCAAGGCTAGCGCTCCTCCTACTGCCCCAGTGGTCATCATTGCACTCTTCATGGCTTCTTGACGGGGATCACGTACGATTTCTGGAACAACAGCTTTCGCGGTGGCTTTCGGGGGTGGTGGGGGCGGAAGCGGAGGAGCCGGCCACATATTCTTTCCATTTTCTGTGATAAGAGCTCCGCGAACGGCTTGATCCTCGTGATCTACAAAAAACTCACCATTGACTTTTGTCGTATGGGGTCCCATACTGAGGAAGAACTTCGTAATGTTGTTCGAGTAAAGAGTGGAACTTTGAGTAGCTAGTCGAGAAGGAAGGTCAGTGTATCCAATGCACGTCACGCCGTTTGGCGATTTCCATATTTCGCCAGGAACAGTTGTCTCCACATTCCCTCCAGCTTCTGCAGCCAAATCGACGGTAACGCTTCCAGGTTTCATGGTTTCAATCATGTCTTTCGAAATGAGCACCGGGGCTTTCTTCCCTGGGATTAGGGCGGTGGACACAATAATATCAATATCCTTGGCCTCTTTTCCGAACAGCTCGAGCTGCGCTTTCTTATACTCCTCAGACATTTCTTTGGCATAACCACCGGTGCCTTCACCACTTTCTTTGATATCGACTTTCAGGAACTCCGCACCCAAACTCTTTGCTTGCTCCTCAACGGCGTTGCGAGTATCGAATACCTTAACAATAGCACCCATATTCTTAGCCGTTCCAACAGCGCTCAAACCAGCAACTCCACCCCCTATGACAAGAACCTTTGCTGGGGGAATTTTGCCGGCGGCTGTGATCTGGCCGGTGAAGAACCTTCCAAATACGTTTGCAGCCTCAATGACGGCGCGATACCCTGCAATGTTTGCCATTGAGCTTAGGGTGTCATACGCTTGAGCACGGCTGAGAGTTCTGGGAATACAATCCATTGCAATAGTGGTGGAGCCATTCTCAAGGAGCTTGTCGACGAGATGTTGATTAACAGCTGGTTGTATATGACCAATAAGGACGCCATTCTGCTTCAATTTTGGTACTTCTGTAGGATCCATGGGTCGAATGCGCATTACAACATCAGCAGACAATGCTTGATCCCTTGAAACAATGTGCGCTCCTGCTTTTGCATATGCGTCATCATCAAACTGGCTGCGAGCACCAGCACCCTTCTCCACTAACACAGAGGCAATGCCCGCCTTCTTGAGAGTGGAAACACCTGCAGGAGTGATAGCTACGCGAGCCTCAGACTTAACAGTCTCAGCAGCAACTCCGATGGATAGCTTCGAGTACGGAGTAGCCTCACTCGCAGCAGGGTGGGGAGTCGGCAGTGAAGAAGAAGAACGACAACGTAAACGCAAGTGACGTGCTGGGCGTAATAACGTTATGAAACGTGAAGCCGACATTTTTGTTTAGTCACAGGCGGTGCACTGTTTACCGAAGGGGAATTTAAGCTTTGATCTCTGTTTGTGCCATATATTTAGGACGAGATCATCGCTTTTCGCGGACGGTGCTTGAAAGGGAAAGCTAGCGGTATCTGTCTGCAGGGAACTCGATCGAAACAAGAGGAAATGGGAAGGACGTGGGTTTGGGGTAGTATCGAATCGACGCGCGGGGGGGGGGTTTCTACTCCATCGGGTGCTTTCGTCTGCGGAAGGTGATGAAAGCAATTCGTTGAAACGATGTATCGCTTCCGCTGCACAAGAATGAGATCCGGTAATGCAAACCAACTAAAACAAGCCAAGTGGCACTGGAGAGTGTGTTGCAGGATTTCTACTGGGAGACAGTTCACGGCGCATTCAGTCCAATGAACACTGCGACAGCAATGAAAAGCGACCAGGGCGAGTTTTCCAAACACCAAACATCATTATGCCTTGTGGTCTATCCAGATAGATATACGAAGGTGCTTGCCTGGTGAACAAATCCGGGCCGGAGCCGAGACGATTGCAAGCTGCGCATGGATCTCCATCGCGGAAGGCTGTCGCGCAGCACGCAATGATGGCAGGATAGAGCGGTAAGCCTTATCCGAAACAACTCCAGTTCATGCACCATCTACCCTAATGGTAGCACTCTAACCCTCTGGTTACTTCGCAAAACGTCCTCAAATAGTTCACTCAGTGAACCAACCATGAAAGTATATATTCCCCCAATTTTATTTCTTTTCCCGAAAATCTCGGTAGACCCGCATCTCCCACAACAGGTTGACTCCGTTTGGGCTTGTCGCCTCTTTTGTTGAATGATACCGGGAGCAAATTGATCCATACTTGAACTTCAACTCCCCTCTCGTTCGCTTCCGCTTCCTGGTACTTGCGCCCTTCTGTTTGGTAGGCCGCTTGAACGAAAGAGACCATCCACTGCGGAAACCTCACGAGCTCCGCGTTCCTTCTTGCCTTGTGCTGTGTGCTTCGCGGTCTTTAGGAGAACGGCAACAGTGTGGGCTGTCAGGATGATGTTTGTTACATCTGCTTCATTGAGATCAAGTGTTTGGCTTGATCGTTCAACCAGACCAACTACGAATTGGTGCGAACGCAATCAGGTAACGACCATGAGCGTCACAGCCGTAAGAAAAGTCCATCTATCCCGCCGAATTGCGACGGCCATTACTGCTCTAGCAGCATCCGCCTCACTATCTCTGTCGCCTTCTTACGCCGTTTCAGGTGGTGGGAAAGATTTTGCATCTCAGAACTGGACAGGTCAGACCTTTCATGGTTCATATTCTGGAAAAGATTTCTCTGGTGGTTTGTTCCGCGGATGCGATTTTTCCGGTAGTGATTTGACTAATACTCGTTTCTTCAAGGCCGAACTGAGAGAAGCGGACATGACAGGAGCCAACTTAAGCTACTCGAGCATAGAAGCGGCAATTCTGAGAGATACGAATTTGGCCGATGCTGTTATGGTCGGCTCGTACATATCAGACAGCATATTGGATGCTGGAAGCATAGAGAACGCTGACTTTACCGATGCCTTAATAAGTCCTGGAAGTGCCGTTGTCAAGCTTTGCGCAAGAACAGATGCCAAGGGCGTCAACTCGACTACAGGTGTTTCAACCAGAGAAAGCCTTATGTGCCCTGAATAACTTTCAAGACTAGTATCTCCAGCAAAAATACCAGTGTGCAAACTGTGCATGAGGTTACGACACATATAAATACTCCTCTAGCTTATGCTGTCCTAGAACGGGTTTCTGTTCGTAATTGTTCTCGTTAACTGTAATAGAACTTTTCGTAAGAATTCGAGCTTTCTGCGATGCTCTGGGGGAAAATTCGAACTTTCTACGATGCTCTAGGGAAACATTTTCGCTGTTCAGTCTAATCGATTGTTCTAATTCTAGCAGATTCCCTTTCATCTCCAATCCCCTTTTTCCTATTGGAAAACTACGAAGGTCAGCTTGCACACCTTGTTCTACTCAAAAAGGATATCTTGTGCAATCACATGAATAGTGAACGGTTCGTGTACTCAAAAGGCTTCACTCCACAGAACGACGAGAAAGAATTCTTTACCACAACCGGAAGCATTAGGTCTTTTCTTGGATATGAAAGCCAAACGCACTTGATGAAGAGCATGGAACTCTGGGCATGGACTGAACTTCTGAGGATACCATCCGTAGTACTGTAGTTCGGGAATCGGAGAGGAGACGGTGAAAACGGAATTCTTGTAACTCTTGGGGCAGGAGATGTCTGAAGATTTTATTGGCCCGGTGGCCCACTGTAAGGATAGAGCAAGAGGTCAGATCGTCCGTTTTAACCTCGGATTAGCAATTGCTAGCAACAGGTTAGATCGTCTGTGATGATATAAGGATCATCTCCTTGGCGAGACACCCTTCTTTGCCCCTGCACATCAAACGAAACCCCCAGCCAGTTTCCATCTTGAAGTATCGAACCTGACGCGAAGCATCTGGTTCTGACGCGTGAAATAGAACGGCCTCTTCATCGGTTACTGTTTGTTCCGCTTGAAGAAAACGTTCCATCTCTATTCCTGGAAGTATGTATGAAGCTCCGGAGGAGTTGACAATAAACAGCCCTGATGGAACATGCAAGCTCCAAATTTCGTTGCTCTTCGACAACCCAAGTTTAACTCTCATTCACAAAGAACGCCACCTCGTCACCACCACTATCTCGCTCCCTTCTTTGACTTTTCCGGATCGCCCTTTTTTGATGATTGATGGAAAAACCGACACCCATTGTTTTTCTCAACAGGACACAGGCCTCTACATCACTCCAATTCACCCATCTTCTTTTCGCGTCAATGCCTTCACTATATCTGAAACAGTGACTGCTCGTATTCCCATTGCCGGTGAGAACTGGTTCGGATTAGGTCACTTAATGTACCAACATTGGCCTTTGAATCGAGCTCGTCTAGAACATGGCCCTTTTTACCCATTCGATAACGGACCAAACGGGATTTGTACTCTGTTGGAGCCGACTCTGTACAGCTCTCATGGAGTGGCCGTTCATGTCGATGATCGGAGTTCATGTTTTCATCTGGCATTCAATGGCACTCCCAGACAAGAGTTGTCGTCAAAGCCGTTGCGTTGGGGAACGGGGGTTGCAAATTTTACGCGGGATATTTTGCCTTTTGCTGATGATGGTAAAGGAGATGGTACTATCACCCTTCAGAGCCGTGCCAGGTACGACTGGCCACATGTACAACACCCGTGGCTTTCTTCTTCTTCGATACCAAACTCCCCGAATTTGATTTTTACTTTGTCTGGAAGCAAAAATCTCAAGGAAGGGTGTGAAAAAGGTCTGCGTAGCATTCAAACCGCTTTTGGTTCTCGAGAGATGCCGAACGCCAGCCTGTTGGAAGACCCAATATGGAGTACTTGGGCGCGATATAAGGCTGACGTCACCCAGAAGGATGTGATTGCTTTTGCCAAAGAAATTGCCCAACGTGGTCTGCCTCGTTCGGTTATGGGAATTGACGACAGATGGAGCACCAAGTACGGCGATTTTCAATTCGACTCAAATAAGTTCCCGGATCCGAAAGCCATGGTTGATCAACTTCACAATCTAGGCTTCCTCGTTACTCTTTGGATTACTCCATTCGCTGACTTGGATTCCAATGCTGTTACAAATGAGGAGACGGCAAAGTTTTTTGTAAAGACCCGCAACGGCAAAATAGGTAGTTTTGCATGGTGGCAACCAACCAAAGTAGCCGCTATAAACCTATCAGATCTCCGTGCTAGGGTGTGGGTCACAAATCGGCTTCGTGTTCTAATGGAGGACTATGGGATCGATGGCTTCAAGTTTGATGCTGGTGAGCCCAGTTTCTTACCTGAAGATGCCGCACTTCAGGATATACTAGACTCTCCAAATGAATACACGCGATCCTGGATCAAACATATAGTTCCGGTGGCACGCGTTTCAGAAGTAAGGGCTGGCGTCCGAGGATGTCAAAATGTACCCACTTTGTTCAGGTTATTTGATCGTTTCTCAACATGGAACCAACAAAATGGGTTGGCGAGTGTTTTGGCTGCACTTCTCACTGCTGGAATCCTCGGTTATCCTTTTTGCATACCGGATTATGTTGCTGGGAATGCTTATGGTGACGAGGTTCCATGTGAGGAGCTCATGATTCGCTGGGCACAGGCAAGTGTTGCTATGCCGGCATTGCAATTTAGTATACCTCCTTGGCAGTTCGGGATTAAGTGTGATAAGCTTTGCCGACAAGCTTTGAAATGGAGGCAGAAGTTCTTTTGGAAGTATATCAGACGATTTCTGAGAAGTGCTGCGGAGAACTATACGCCCATCTGCAGACCTATGTGGTGGCTCAGAGCCCCAGAAGAAATATTCGATCAGTTCCTTATTGGAAACAATGTGATTGTTGCGCCGGTTATCAATAAGGGTCAAAGGCGGCGGAATGTTTTTATTCCACATGGTTTCTGGAAAAGAGTGAATCTGGAATGTGGGACAGCGGATGGCGAAAGTTTAAAAGGCCCTGCATGGTATAGCGACGTCAGCGCTGATCTCCATGAGATGCCCACATACTTGCGCTCGTAAGTAGTAGTACACCTTGTGACCAGTCAGACGGGCCTATCCCCAGCCCCTTCCCCATCGTCGCCTCCTCGCCTCAAGGGCATCGTTTCGAATATCATTCTGCATCTCAGCAAGCACCAATACAGACAAGATGTGGTAAGCAAAAGATGGCGGATGTCGAAGTATTTAATCATGTTCACGATGGCGAAATGTCCTTGTATAGTTACGTACTTTTGGTTTTAGCTCAGCAGTGAGAAAAAAAACATCTGCAGAAATATGCAAAGCATGAATGTAATCGTATCAGTGCGCTACAGTCTAAAAAAATAATGTACATGTAAGATCAGCATCTTTTTTTGTCGCCAGTGCGCTTTGTCAAACCATAAATCATCCGGTGATTTCTTTTTGGCGCTATCGTGAATCGGACATGCGGCAGCAACGAGAACATACCTTAAACGTGAACGAAATTCTCAAGGCAAATCCAATAGAATCCATCTCCCCATTAAAGTTTGTAGATTTACATGGTATGCACAGACTTCATTCGTAGACCTTCTATAGGATGTGATGCTTCATGAACAGAGAGGTTGTGAGACGACTTCATCACGTTCTTTCTGTGTGATGTCATCCAGCTCCCACAAACCGACACGAAGCCTCAGGATTCTATCATGGTAACCCAACAATGTGGGACGATGACCAACACTGACAACTGTTGCACCCATTCCTGTCACTAAATCGTACATTTCCTTTTCAATTTGAACACTTAAAGCACTTGTACCTTCATCGATAATAGCCATTCCTGTTCCTGAAAGAAATAATCGAGCAAATTGGAGTCGTTGTTGCTCACCTAAACTCAGTACCTCCCCCCATTCCATCACAGCATCTAAACCTCCCATTCTCGACGGCAACTTGGCCAAATGAACGAGATCTAATGCACGAAGGAGGGCACCGTCTGCTATATCTGATGTCTTTGAATCTTTGGGGTAAACTAGGTTGTCACGCAAGGACCCTAACGTGCAATAAGGCTTTTGTGGAAGAAAGAATAATCCATTTTCATCAGGGCATGTGACTGAGCCCGATCCGTTAGTCCACAATCCTGCGATAGCTCTGAGAAGAGACGACTTCCCGTTGCCCGATGGCCCACACACCAGCAAACGCTCGCCCGGCGAGAGTGTAAACGATAAGTTCTCAATTAGTTTTCTCGGCATCGCGTCATCAGGGGTAAACAAAGTGAGGTTTTGCACTGACAGTGATCTTGTCCGTCCTGGTATCCTGTTCAGGATAATGCCACCACGATGTCCACGACCCTGGGTAGGAGCCCTTTCGGAATGGGTGCCGAACGTCTTCTTTTCTTCTTCAATGTTTTCTTCAAGTGCTTGTACAAATTGAGCGAGCCGGTCAATGCCCGCTCCAAACTGGCTTAAACTATCAAAACGGTTGACAACAAGACTAAGATCGTCAAGGATATGTGAAAACGCGCTGAAGCTTTGCGTCACGCTTCCTAGCTCTATGGCTCCCGAAAAGTACCTTGGAGCGACACAGATGGCTGGTAGTATACGAACGGCGTATTTGTATCCAGTTTGCAGGAATCCTACTTGCTTTCGAAGATTAATAACCTCTCCCATATTATCGATGGCTAACTTCAAACGGCGATTGATCTCAACTCGTTCCCTTTGCTCACCGTTGAAGAAGGCTATACTCTCCGCATTCTCTCGCATTCGAATAAGTCCATAGCGCAAGTTAGCTTCGCTAACAATTTGGTTATAGTTAAGACCTATAAGGCGTTTTCCAAGAACTGCTGTTAGGTATGTGCCAGTCGTGGCGTACACGAGAAGAACAACAAACAGATAAGGATAAATGGAAAACAAGATAGCAGAAAACGAAACCAAGTCGATTGCCGACACGAGCAAAGTCAGTACGAGAGCGATTGATTCAGTTGTAAAGGAGTTGAGATCTTGGGCAATACGTTGGTCAGGATTGTCGACTGCCTCAAGTGTATAGAAGTTACGATTGGCGCAATACTGGTTCAGAACTTTTTCCGTTATCCAGTCTCGCCAACGCAGTGCGCACCTGTCACGAAAGTATTGATAGTATACCACAACAGGGGTAAATGCGACTAGTGTGATAAAAAAGATTTCAGCCTGATGATAGAAGAGTTCTGTGTTTTTCGTGTTCAACGCTGTCCAAAAGTCCCGCGACACAAAAGAGAATAGGACTGAGACACCAGATTGGAGAAAGGTGAGAGCAACGACGCCAGCAAAATCTCGTCTAGCCTGCTTTTCTGCCTTCCAGTATGGAAGCGCCAAGCGAGAAAAGAGTGACAACAGGCGGCCAACCTCCCGTCGTTTCCGCTCTGCGTCTGATTCATTCGCTTGTGTTTCGCTTTTGACGGCATCTGTAGAGGACCCTGCATTCTGCACTGAGCATCTTGGTATTATTCTTCTGCTTAGATTCAGCGGTACTCTTCGTGTAACACATCGGTGCCATGTTGTTGAGCGAACAAGACGTATGTGTGAGTGTCGAGATGGGATAAATGGTGACGCGAACGCCGCTCGTGCGACGGTCATTGCAAAGGTGACTGTGCCTTTCGTGTATCTTCCTTCCGAGAGAAACACGGTACAGCGTAATGAGCAATAGGGAGCATTCCAGCTGGGGTGGCGACTGCTACGAGAGAAAAGGATTAGAAATTGCAGCACCTTGATTCGCTGCGTGAGGTGCAGAGATGAGAATGCTGCAAAAATGCAGCAGTATGGATTGCTTTCTGTGGCAAATGAGAGGTCATCCGTTGGCTTCGTTTTGGTCGAAAATCCGCCGCCATGAACGTCCAAGTGTCCCACTCCACTACTAGCTGCAGAATTATGTCATCGAGCATCATCAGTACAGGCCCGCGCAACGCATGTCGCTTTCATTGCATACCTTCGTAGTCCTTTTCGGATTTGTCGCTTTGAGGACATCACTTTCATCCGTCTACAGTCCAACGGCCCAGATGCTCTTTCTGAGGCCGCACCGGCGATAAGCGGCGACGTTCCTTCCCAAATTAGGAGTTATCTTTAATCATGTCGCTACGCCTGGCGCTTATAGACAACTACGATTCGTACACTTACATCCTTGCCCATCTTGTAGCAACCGCTAACTGCAACAATCCGCCACAAGTCTTTCGCAGTGATGCATATTCAACACTTTCAGATCTGCATTCAGCGCATGGAATGTTTGATGCTTTCATTCTCTCCCCAGGCCCAGGAACCCCTGTGAAACCTCGAGACTTTTCACCACTGCAGCATGAGATTGTGTCAGGTAGCATCCCCACTTTGGCTATCTGCCTCGGACATCAGGGCCTATGCCATCATTACGGTTCCGAGATAGTTCACGCCCCGCATGGACCGCGACACGGCGTCATTTCTCGTGTGACTAAGAGCTCAAATGAATGTCCACTGCTGCGCGGTATTCCATATTCATTTGACGTCGTGCGCTATCATAGCCTGTGCGTCAAACCAAAATCGCTTCCGCAATGTTTACTTCCAACACTTTGGACTGTTGATGGGGACGCAACAGTTCTTATGGGTGTGCGACATGTCAACAAGCCTGTCTTTGGGCTTCAGTTCCACCCAGAATCAGTCGCCACAAACTTTGGGCAGCAAATGGCCAACAACTTTATTAAATTGGCAACCGTTTATCGAACGACTCAACCCATCTACCGTTCGTTGACACCTACACCACAGGTCTGCTCACCAACCTTTCGAACATTGGTCCGCAGTGTGGATCTTCTCGTTTCGCCGTTGGCTCTTTTCAAATGCTTGTATGGGGATGTGAAGCAGTCCTTCTGGCTTGACAGCAGCACAAATGCCACACCTTCTTCCCGATGCTCTTCTCCCAACCCCGGAGAAGAGTGCACGGGCCTTGTCGATGCACACCCCGCTCGTTACTCAATAATGGGCGCTTGCAACGGACCGTTCTCAGAACTTGTAACATACGATGTCTCCTTGCATACCACTACAGTTCACCAGAAGAGCAAGAAAGAGATCCTTAGTATTTCGGTCTTTGACTACTTGAAGAAAGCTCTCAAGAACCGCCAAGCTGAACATAATCCGGAGCTCCCAATAGAAATGAACGGAGGATACGTGGGGTTTTTTGGATATGAGATGAAAAGTGATGTCGACGAGGCCATAGAAAGCGTCCACACGTCGCATTTACCAGACGCATGGTTCGTGTTTGCGGATCGCCTCTTGATTATTGACCATATACATGACAAACTTTATTTCGTCGCTTTAGCGAGAGACGGCTATCTAGACGACTACAGAGACGGAAACACTTGGTTTGAGAATATGAGATCATCAGTGAGCACGGTGCTCGACGGAAACGGTATGTTCAAGGGCCCATCCCAAGGTTGGGATAAAGTGCAATCGCCCTTGCGATTCATCCCTGAGAGAAGTCGAAGTCAGTACCTCTCAGACATTCGAAAATGCCTGAAATATATACATGACGGAGAAAGCTATGAAGTCTGTCTCACCAACCGTTTGCGAGCAACTTTGCCTCATGGTTTTAAGCAAGACCCCTTGGAACTATACAGCGCTTTGCGTCTGGTAAATCCTTCGCCATTCTCGGCTTTCCTTAGACTTGACAATGATCATGCTGTTTGCTGTAGTTCACCTGAGCGATATCTACAAATCTCATCCTCTGGTCAAGTGGAATCGAAGCCCATCAAAGGAACCCTTCCAAGAGGGAAAACAGTAGAAGAGGACAACAATCTTCGCCGTCAATTGCAACAGTCGCCGAAAGATCGTAGCGAGAATCTCATGATTGTTGACTTAGTAAGAAATGACCTCAGCAGAATGTGCGAAGTTGGCTCAGTGACGGTACCAAAATTGATGTGCGTAGAATCATACGCAACTGTACATCAGCTTGTTAGCACCGTTCGTGGGAAACTGGCCCCTTCATGCGACCCAATCGATTGTGTTCGAGGGGCATACCCGATGGGCTCTATGACGGGGGCACCAAAGCTGCGAACCTTGGAAATCATCGATCGTCTTGAAGCCTCTGCAAGAGGCATATATTCCGGAAGCATCGGCTACCTTAGTGTGAGCGGGGCTGTGGACTTGAACGTTGTGATCCGAACGGCGGTGCTGAATGGCCCACAGGTAGAAATAGGAGTCGGTGGTGCCATTGTGGCCATGAGTAGCCCAAAAGAAGAATACGAAGAAACAATTTTGAAAGGAATGGCAATCATGAAGGCGCTAACCCTGAATGAAACTGGGAACAGTGATGTTATTGTTGTTCACGAACCGCAAGAGTGTATTAAAGTTGATCGCATCGACGAAAGCTGAACAGCTCTTGCCAGATTTGACCATAACCGCATAAACGAAAGGAATTTACGGATGTCTTTGGCCTTCCAAAGCCAAAGATAATGGCCCGCCATTGTCTTCGGGACGATGCTTTTCTGACAGTTTAGATCCTTGCCAGGAAGAAAACCATTTAGGACGAACAGGCGTCCTTCACAGGAGCGTTATAGGGCCTGGTGTCCACGAACAGCGAGTTGCCTCCGATTGAACGGGTATTTAATTCTGCATGGTTGTGAATTCTTATCGTCGCCAGAGGTCTTTTTCTACAAGGCTTGAGGTAAAAGGAGAGTAGTGGAGGCTATAAGTGTGATTAGCAAACTGACACAGCACCTCCAATCTCCGTACTGAGGCGGATTGCTTGGTGGTGTGCTTGGTGGCAATGTAATAGCCAGACTTTATGGTTATTCCACAGCTCGAGTAAACAGCATAAAGTTGGGAGAAGTTGTCTTCCTTGTGACTCGTGATAAGACTCGACGTCCAAGTATAGAGTGATATGATTTCTGCTGAGAAGAGGATGTCCCACTCGCCGGCAATAAGCTAATTGACTGCCCGCACACATTCAACATTTCCGACCTTGCTTCAGTGCTCATTTGAACCGAGAAATCCCGATCTTGAGTTTCAACCAACGCCTTACAAATAGCGCGTACTTGGCGTGGAGTGAGAAAGCCGGTGATCTTGACGGAGTATCTTAATCTCGTGGCCCCACCGGATGAATTAATTATATTGGCTTCATCTGCATCTGCAACTTGAGCGGTGATGGCGGTACCACCTCGAAAGGGCTTGTCACATAATAACACGGGAACATCTGTGGCGTTCGAAATCTTATGGCCTACACTTAAGACAAAATTATATACAGCTTGCACTGCTAGCTGGCCTTGAGCTATCACGGGAGGCTCACTGTCTCCTACCGATGAGTTTGAATCTCGTTCAAGTCTAAACGGCACTGCGTAGTCTGACAGCAATGAGCGCAGCCCTAAGGAACCATTTGCAAAACAGGCTTGCAATGATGAGTCGCTTGTCGAACACATTTGTCCTCGTCGCTTCTGACAGTTGGTTCCATTTCTAATATTGAGGCTGTCGTTCTGAGGAAAAGTATGACTGAATAGAAGAGTAGTAGATGGGAGCAAAATGTAGAAATGATCAATATGGCCACGCTTGTATCCGAAAAACAAGGACTGAAGCGCGCTTTGCCACAGACGTAAGCGTTCCAAGGCCACATTAGCTGCTTCTTGTAAAGCTGAATCTGGTCGTGCTCGCGTGCTGGCGGCAAACACGGTTTGCCACCTTCTGGAGATAACCGGAGGTAGTGTAGTGCATGGATAGCGAAAGTGGAGCAAGGCACGATAGAATTGACGTTTGGCACACGTTAAGGTGTCAGTTAGTACTTGTCCTTCTATTACAGCGTCGCTGCCAAGCGGGGGTTTGATAACAGGCGCTTCTGTGATGGTATCGACGCCTGAAAGTAAATCATGCAGCGCTTCGTACTCCTCACCCTGGCCTCTTACTCGCGTCCACCACAACGATTTGGATGACATGATGCTGAGCGAAGTTTTGATGGACAGGTCCATCGGAAGCTGTTCATGTGGAGTTTCTTGTACTTCGGCAGCATTAGTTGGATGCGTATCATCGGCATGGGGAGCTGCCCGAGGAACGGGTTGTCCTGAATGTGAAGTTAAGTTATCAACAGTGTTGGCTAGCACGGACCAAGCATCGTTCGGGGCATCATCGCCCAGCACCTGTTCTGCACGAGAAGAATTGGGGCCTAAAAGATCAATCAAGGTGCGTGGACGCGAATTATCGTCGGCCGCAGACGGGTGTGAACGGGAGAGACGTGGGGCTGCCGGGGGTCGTTTTGCGCTTATAGATTGCGTGCGCGGTCGTTTTCGAGGCGGTGGCATCTTGCAGCATGTCGGAAGAGAGGCGTGAGAGTTGTGCGTGGGGGGCTTGTTGGATCATGTAGCGCATAGAATGGGGAGGCGAAACGCAATGGCGGGACGGGCGTGCGATTGTTCTGCCACGGTGCGCTGGTCGACACTGAGGCATGCAACGAGAGGGTGCAGAAGGAGACGCGCACGAAGAGCTGCGTTGCGCGGCGGAGGCGCGGCGGCAGTGCTCACGGCGAGGTGCTGTTTCTGCTGGGTACCGAAGGTAACAATTGCTATGTAAAGTTACCACGTTTCGTTTGGCAGTTGTAGCCAAAAAAAAGAGTTGCAAGCTCTCGAGACCCATTTTGTGCATTTTTCTAACCTGCATCTACCCTTGGGATAGAGGCAGAGCCAGAAGAGCTCTCCTCGTTTCACTCCGCCTTGCTCACTCAAGTGATATGTGACGTGCGAAGGGGAAGCAGCAGTTCGCAGAGGCCGTGAAAGGGTTGCTTCACGTGAAGCGATTTGTACGTTGCGCATCAATGTACATGCAAACGTTGCAACGTTGCAGCTTAAAGTACGTTGGTGCTGGTACATTTTGAAACGTCTGGCGGCTTGTGCGAGGGCGCATTGTCCCCAAAGCGAGCTGTTGAGCTGTTGATAACGCGTAGAACAAATGGAAGCAGCATGCTGACGGTCGAGTGCACAGAAACAAGATGCAACACAGTGTTTCCTAGTAGCGCAACCGCAAAGCACTTGGAGCGGCACAAGCAGTCTTCATTGTAGACAGAGGACAGAGAGAGACAGAGAGAATCAGAGCGCACACATGGGACGCAGAAGGCGGGGGAGCACCTCAACCGAGCGCACCAGCGTTTCAAAAACAACCAGAGACGTCGCCAACAACGAGCGCTGTCATAGCCAAAAGCGCGACAAACGCGCCCGCTCCAGAGCGCAGCAGCGCCGCCGGAACGCCAAAAAATTGCACCAACCCACCACACTGCCTCCGCCGCAGTGCGCAGACGCCCCTGATTTGAGGCGCCACCGCGCTCTCGTCGTTCCTCCAATTCATCAAGCGCTCGTCCGCGGCACACCTCCTCCGACCGTCCCCTCGCACCCATCGGTGCTCCCCGCGCGTCACTTTTCCCACATGGCCGAAGAGCACGCTGAAAACGACTCCGGCCCGCATCCTCTCCAATTCAAATGGACTCTCTGGCATGACTTTGTCACCACCACCAAGGGCCGTGGCGGTAGCTACGCCGTTAACCTTCGCCCCATTGCTGATTTCGATACTGTAGAGGACTTTTGGGCGTAAGTTTTGTTCTTCCACAACTCTCCATTCGTTCTAAGTCTTTCCTTGCATTTTGATGTTGACCTGCTTGTTTTCTGCATTCGTCGTTTATGCTTTCCCGTCGCTGCCACAGCGTATTTAACAGTCTTAAGGAGCCTTCGCAACTGAGTTATAACCATACATACAACCTCTTCAAGCATGGAATCGAACCAAAGTGGGAGGATCCGCAAAACGTGAAAGGCGGCGAGTGGAGAGTTACCTTTCCACTCTCTCACATGCCAGAGCTGGACAAAGGTTGGATTAACACAGTACTCACCGTGATAGGTGAGGGTTTTGGTCCCCAAGAAAGTGACGATATCGCCGGAATCGTAATGAACCGTAAACGTGGAATCAGTCGTCTTGCAATTTGGACCAAGTCAGCCACAAGACCTTTACAGATGAGTATCGGTCACCGTTGGCGAGAGACATCTGGGATTTCCTCCGATCAACAGTTCTTACTTTTCAAGGATTCCATGGGTACGAAGAAACCCAAGGCAAAATACTCGATACCTGAACCACAGAAATCATAGAAAGCCGATTAAACGCGGAATAAGGCATCTTTCTATCTGGACAAAGACAGCAAGAAAAGAGCCTTCACAAAAGGGATATAGGTCACTGTTGGCGAGAGACTTGCGGAATCACGTCCGATCAGCGATACTTATTTGCATTGCTTCAAAGAAAGCTAAGGAACGCTACTCGATTTCATGAACGTTCCTTACGAGCCAGTTGCCCTATTTCACTATTACACAACTCTGGAAACTGTATAATTTGGTAAACGTGCAACATTTAGCCGATCACGATGGCACATTCACAGGGCTACAGGGCTGCGTTTGTGCATACTTTGTAACCACGTCACATGCTTCCTCATACCGCACCATAAGAACGCTATTCCACACGCTTTAAGTAGAACAAGTCAAATCATGCTCCTTACGTATGTATATATTTATATATAATAAGTACAACATAAAGCTTCGAAAGCTATCATACCGCGACCACATAGCTACAAAACAAGATAAAAAATACATCTACGCTCTCAATGATGTCGATGATTCAAATACATGTCGGGTGTAGTAAGCTTAGTCGGAATCTCCCCAAGAGTCGTCAGAATCAGCAACGAGTGGCACCGCGTTCATATCCACGTCGTGCATGTCCGGATCGTCATCGGCAGCACCAATGACTTTGATGACAACTTCGCGAGTGGCCTCAGTTTCGCTGTTTTCATCGTCTTTGATCTCAGTATCAGACGCGTCATGAGCGTGAGTCTGAGCATGTTCGGCGTTAGGTTCCTTTGATGGCGGTGCGTGTACTGTTGCTTCTTTATCTTGCGCAGGACGCGTACCGGCCGCCGAATCTCGAGGAGCGTCTTGTTCCGGGCGTGACGCGTCCTCTGTTTGTTGATAGTCAGATTGCACGGGGCGCTTGGGCAGCGTGGTGGGCAACGGAAGAGGAGTGGCGCGTAAGGCACGGTCAATTCGACAGGGATTATCCCTTTCTTCGCGTTTGAACTTCAGTTTCAATTGTCGTCGACTTCGGGTGGGAAAATCGGACTCCATCAGGAGAAAATCAGTTCCATACTTTCGCAAGCATTGGTAAAAGCGGTCTGTTTCCTCAGCAATCCATTTAGAGGAGTTTTGACGCTTTGAAAATGTTGCTGACGTGATATGCTTTGTGTACTCATGATTCTCAAACGTGGTGACATCCCCGCCCTCGACCTCTGCATTTGTGACAGTACCCGCGCTAACTACCAATGAAGCGCTATCCACTACAATATTTCCATTCTCATCCAAGGTAAGCTGCGGCGCGACCACCGCCGTGTGCGGTTCCTCCTCTTCTGGCGGCGGTGGCGAAGCAGAAACCGTCTGTGGGGCGGGCGGCTCTAGTGGCGGCGGTTGAGGTTCTTGAGAACTCATGCGACGACGTTGACGACGCTGTTCATTTCTCCGGGCCGTAGAAGGCATCTGTTTTCGATTCTTGCGCTTGCGGATGTTTCGGATTACGTCGTTGATAGTTATCTGGCCGTTGTTCGCCAAACCAGCAGCGTCGGCATGACGCAAAGTTGTTGTTTCCTCTTCGTCTTCCTCATCTGAATAGGGTGCTTCGCTCATTGTTCAGAACTATTCGAAGGCAGGAAGCGCGCGCGCCTTTCACAGACGGGCTTCGCCGCTGGTGGTGGCGGAGAAGCGGCGCGGGTGTGATCACCCGGGCGACGACGGTTGCATATCGGCCAGCGACGTGTGTTCCGTGCTACAAGAGAAGCTCGACCACCACGTGGTACGAACTCATCAAAGAAGATGGAAATAATTAACTAATTGAATCTCGCCAATTACTGTGGCCGTTTGCAATTCGCCTTTCACTGCGGTCGCCGCCGGTCGCCGGTTGATTGTAGTCGTCGTTGTTTTTCCTGCCCTAGTTGCCTTCGCCGTCTACCACACAGACTTTGCGGTGCACAGGCAGAGGTGGACGTTTCCTTCTTGCTCGCCGCCTTCGTAGGTTTTTCATCCACACCCCCTCCAACAGGTGAGTTCTTTTATCTTTTTTTTCACAGCTTAGCGCACGTTTTTGACGGTGACCAACGGCCTGCATGGTGGTTCTTTGCCTCTCTTTCGTACGTGCCACTCGTGCTCGCGTTTGATGCAAGAAAAGTATGCCCGGGCGATTCGAATATGTTACGCGCGCTTGCGAATCGGCGATCCGTGACGTCCATCACCAAGTTGCTGACATCTTGCTTGTAACCTCCAGCCCTTCACGTCGACTCAATATGGCAAAGTCGCTTAACACCCTCAAACTGGTCAAGAAGCGCACGCGCAAGTTTAAACGCCACCAATGCGATACAAAGATCCGAGTGCCCGAGTCATGGCGCCGACCGAAGGGTATTGATTCTCGTGTACGTCGCAAGTGGCGTGGAAAGGTTTCTATGCCCAACATTGGATATGGCAGTAATAAGAAGACTCGTCATATGCTGCCGAATGGGTTTTACAAGTTTCTTGTTCATAATGTCAATGAGCTTGAGCTTCTTATGATGCAAAATCGCGTGTATTGTGCAGAGATAGCGAGTGCCGTTTCTGCTAGGAAACGTATTGCGATTCTTGATCGAGCTGCCCAGCTTGACATTAGGGTTACTAATCCTACTGCTAAGGTGAATGTTGAGGAAACAGAGTAAACCTACCACTTGAGCACCTTGTTTGTTCCTGCTACTTTCTGTTTCTTTATTTATGCTTGGATATGACCAAGTAATGTCTATGGACTGCGCCATGAGAACCGATAAAATGACCACCTCCTGCAGTGACACATTTTGTGCTCTGCTGCCGTTGGCACCCACGGCAACCACGTCAACGCGTAGCGTCTATCCCCATGTATCGGTGCTGAGATTCATCACGATGACAGTCCCCTTCCCCACTCACTGATGTCTACCTAAAGTGGACTACTCTGTTCGAAAGCAACGCTCGTTAAAACGAACCGCCTTGAGCTTTCGGGTGCAGTTTGCCCGCCATTTTTATTGTACTTTTTTTTCATTTACGAAGGGTAGAAGGAAAGCTGTCTCGTTGTGTTTATCAAAATGTCTCGTTGGACACTCCTTTGTGTCTTTTGCCGCATTTAATGGTCCGGGTGTGCATCTTACAGGTTGCGTCGGCTCAAATTTGTGATGGGTGGGTGATTATGGAAGAGGCCCCTCCCTCCCTCCACCGCGAGCAGTTGACCCCATATCGTGTTAACTGACGTCAGATCTTGTATAATCCCTTGCGATACGTTCTTGATGCTTCTTCTCGTCGAAGGAGGAGCCGCATCGACTGCTTGAGCATTTGTACCTCTCTTTTGATAGTACATGGTAAAGGGCTAACGCTCTTACTTGCTGCAATCATTTATTCTCTTGATTGGAGCTAAACAATTAGACGAGGTGCAGAGACTGTCGTCTCAGATTACTAGTTTTCTCTTCGAAATGGGAAGTTGAGGACGCGAAAAAAGCAATTACGGGACCCATTATCTAGGAGCGGAGGGTGTCCTTGTCACTCCCTTAATATTTCTCTTTAGAAAGAGCGCAAGTATAATCCCAGCAATGAACGTCCTGGAAAAGAGTACCGTCATACACGGCGCCAATAGTTACAGGGTGAACAGGCCTCCGCGACAAGGATAGAGTCAGCCGTGCACGCATGCTTTTCTCGCAAGACAGGACCGTCTCGCATTCTTAATTTAACCATCCCAACGCACGATGGTTTGATAGCAGATAGTGAAGAGTATGAAACTTCTATAAAGCCAGTAAGACCTAATTTGGACATACCACCAGCTTAATACAGGGCCACTCACACCACACAGAGCTCCTTCAGGAAATGGATGCAAGAAAGTGTCTTGATGATTGTGCTTCATCACTTCTTCGATACAAACAGTCTTGAGAGTGCGGGAGATATGGGGATTCTGTTTGAGGCATCACGCATCTTGTAAGGCTGAACATCAATGCACCTCTGGGCGGCGGTCCCTTTCGGAATGCTCGGCATGAAATGAATACAATTGAAGTTCAACATTGCGCAATTTTTATGAAAAAGGAATGGAGTGCAACCTTGGAGTGACCTCCGTGCTGAAGAACTGAATGGAATATCCGTTACTCAACATGAATAATCTAAGCAGCTCCCGATCGACAGAGTCATCACCCACCACAATTGCTTTACTTGGTTGCTTCTCCTGTGTGGGATTCTAGTCGTGAGCGAATGTGAAATGGGTTTTCTATAAATTACCTGGGTTTTAAAAACGGGCAACAGAAGCCTTGACTGCTAAAACTTTTTGCTCTTGAATCTGAGAGATGGTGAAAGAATAGACTCGTATCGTCGTAACGACAAAGTTGTTTCGCGTGGCATCGAGAGATGTCGTGCGTTCAGTGAAAGTAATACTGTATTTTGCCTAGAAAGCGGAACGTAGAGATGGTGATAGTACATCACGTGATAAGATGACTCACCTGAAAACGAACGAAGACTGGAGGCTAAATGCATGCGATGAAGTGCAACAGGGATTGCAAATAGTTCCTGTTGGCGTCACGGCATGACAACCTCAACATTCACAGTGTGATGAGCAAAAATACGTGACAGATTGAACTTTTACAGTTTGAGTGGACGAACGTCAGTTGAAATGGGTTGCGCGAAGCTAATTTATTTACGTGACGGTGATAAAGGTGTGAAGTGAATGTGTATACTATGCACAACGATGGTGAAGGAAGCGTTCAGATAACAAGGATAGGCAGCAGCTACCTTGCTTATGGTGAATGTGGACCAAATGTATGCAGTTGGCAAAGAGCGACTTGTTTTGTACAAAGTGGGGAAGTCTGCCCTTTCTATCATGATGACGGTTGAAGATAATCTCAAACGTAGTTTAACAAAGCTGCTCAAGCACGAAGAGTAGCAGACTGCCATCCAGCGCAGACAAAGGATTACCACCTCTGGAAGATAGTGGTGTCCGTCGACGGAATGGCGGAGATTTCAAGAAAATACTTTTATGTGCCACTATTCATTGCGGGCACTTGCCGACTTGAATGACAATACAGAAGAGGGTTTATTTTTGGAAAGCGGCGCCTTGATGTCGCGTGAATATTATTATTACAATAATGGAGCAAGAAAAAATAACACGGATAGTTCTAACTGTCTTCGTATTGTGTGGAAGGACACAAGGAGAGCAAGAATGCGAAATATGGCCGGGGATAGAGAAATTAGAGGCGTTCTATGTACACTTGTGCGTTACGTCGGAACTTCCGACGTTACGCCATACACTGGCGAAGATGTAAGATGCCGTGGCATGGCTTTCGCGACGGAGGCACCAGCTCGCAGAAACTCAAGAGGCGGATCGTTAACTGGCGATCAAAGAGCGCGCAAAGGCCAGCAAGGCTTACGCAAAATGCGGGCACCTACAAAGGCACAGCCCACGAACCGTTCACCCGAATACGTATGACGAAGCAGCACGCCATGCACATTGTGCAGCGGAAAGCAACACCAACGCGTACGTGGCGCAAAGTGCCCCGCCCAATTCCTCAGCATCCTTGCTACGCGGCACGCCACCGTCGCACTGCACTGTAGAGCCCTTTCTTCCACCGTGTTGCTCCTCTTCCGCCTTGTATAAAAGCCCTTCCTCGCGCGTACTTTAAATTTTGTATCTCTACTCCAACCGCAAATCTCACCTTCATTTGCTCACTCACCTCAGCTTCAACCCCGCAATTGTCCCGTTCATTACGTCTTGACTACTCAATTGCTTTCGTACCACACGCATCCCCCTCTAGGAGACGCCCGAGATAAACTCACAGAGAACAACAATGTTCAACAAACCGAAGAAAGATTCGAGCTCAAGTGGCCGGAGCACTCATCACAGCTCCTCATCTTCGAAGTCGTCCAAGGCAAGTTCGCACTCGTCGTCGAAACAAACACACTCACACAAGCCGTCGTCCTCCCGGCATAAAAACAAAGACAAGCGCAAGTCTGATACCGCTGCCGCTGCGCTTGTGATGAGCACGCCGTTCTTCTAAACAAACACACGAATTGCACATCGGAAGAACATGTAACACTATGTCGACTATGAATGGAATCAACTCATGCAAACACAACCCACACTAGTTTTAAAGCTGTGAAACAGATTCCAGCAACAACTCAGGCGTTAAGAAGCTGCAAATCAAAGCCCTGCCTTCCGCAACGTGATGCCATATTCACCAATTGTGCTTTCTTTGCAGAAGCGCCGTCGGCGAGCGCTAATTCGTACAGGGTGGCCAAATTAAACAGAGCACCTTCATCCAACATATGAGAGCCACCGTCAACGGCTTGCTCCACTAGAGAGACAGCTTCATCCAATTTAGCAATCTGCAACAGGCATACGGCTCGATTAGTGACCGCGGTTTTTAGGGCCACATTATCGCCACCCTCATTGATAACAGCTTCATAAATTGCGTCCGCCTCATTATATTCTCCGCGCGCACCATGAAGTAGAGCACGATGAATTTGACCAGCAGTTTGCTCGTGAGCGAGCACATTTGCTGCACTTTGAACATCTCCACTCATCAGTAAAGCGCGCGAAAGCGATTGCAAGGCGGCAGCATTAGGATTCTGACGTAGCAATTGCAAAATAACTTCTACACTAGCTTCCATCTGTCCCATTCTAGCGTGAGCTGCAGCTGCAAGAGAAAGCACAACATGGCGTTGGGTGCCGTGAAGACAAGCTGCACTTCGATGCAAGGCGTCAATGGCACCAACTTCACCGCGCCGAATTGCGGCCTCTAAGGCTACAACGTGCAAACAAAAGGGAACAAAAGTTCCAGCGCGACTTGGATATCGGTCGGGATAGGTTTCGAAGCGGTACTGGTCGTTATCACTTGTAAGACTTCCTAAAGACGTTATTTCAGACGTGGCACGTTCCAATTGCCTTGTTTGTAATAATGCTAGGATTTTGTAGGCCGAGAGGTGGAGGCGTTCGTGTGGAAGAAGGTTTATTGAACCATCATCGTCTGCAGCGCGTAGCTTAGAGGCTCGTTGGAGGACCGTGACCCACTGATATTTTGCACTGAGCGTGTGAAACTCATGTAATGGAGATTGATGTGTGGATGAAATTGATGAATCGGGGTTGATTGTATCCGAGTCCATTAGTAGGAGGAGGTGAAAGCGGTAGAGATACAGGGTTGGCGGAGAAATGGGTGGCAAAAACCGGTACATTTGTTGACTTGTGGCACATACAGCTGTGACACGCAACATACGCAGCAGCACTGTGCAATATTACCAGTCACATTTCGAGACGAGGCATCAGTCAATCCTCTTTGTGGCCTTCACGGACGTGCGTGGCAGCGGTCTGAGAGTGATGTGCTGCCTGCTCGCGCAGCGGTTGCTGGGCATTGCGGAAGACGAGCAACAGGCATAGCAAAGCCAACAAGAACGAAGCCGGCGCAGCCTCCTTGGTGAGGGCGCCGTCGATAGAATAATGGGTGTATATGGCGCCCAGCATGACTAGTATCAGCCCGTAATTGGCAGCTTTTGTGAACGGAAGCAGTAGGGCGCACGACAGTTCAATGAGCGCAATCGCCATCTGCAGCTGATCGGCCGTCAGTATGCGTTGCAGGTGGAGCGCCGCGAGCCAGCTCGGTGCCTTCTCGCTCATATGCTCGTAATTGGGATGGTTTGGATACAGCTTGCTGATCGCGGCCGCCGCGAAGGCGAACGTCAGGAAGGACGACAGAGCTCGCGTTACCAGTGCCATTTGTGAGCGCCTCAAGTGGCGGTTCAACTTCCGTCGTCGGCGTGCGGATTGCAACGGGGGGCGCTTGGGAGTTCGGTCTGACGCTTTCGATTCGATAGTTTGTTCCCGATTGGCGGCGGGGAAGCGGCGTGGATGTCATTCTGAAAATCGCGCGTGGCATGCGCAGTTCGTGGCCACTGGCCACGTGTCACACAACCGACATTGCGCTCGCACCAACCTCGCGGGGAAACGTCGCGCACGCATCAGCTCGCGCACCTTCCACATTACGTGACATGGGTAGGATATCCGCTGCCTTCTGAAACCACGCGCCATCCAAATGGTAACGTCGCCAATGTCCAGCTCATCTTCACAGCTGTGTCTCCCACAGCTCCAGCGGCGGGACTAACAAGCGCCAGTTTCGCCTCTGCTATGCGTCTTTCTGCCGCCGCATCCCTCCGGGTGCGCCATGCCCTCCGCGCCTCCTGTGGTGGCTTATGTATAGCTATTCTGTCCTTAGCCACATCCATCATACCTGGCTGTCTCACTTCCGTCATATTCTTCATCTGCGTTATAGCCGGAACCCCGGAGAATTTGCAAGGCTTTCAGCTGCGCTGTGCGTCCCTCACATATCTTGGTGCCTTGCTTGGAATCTGTGCCTATGCCATTGTGCATTTGGTTGCTTCTACTTCTTCGATTGCTACCTTCTTTCTTTGCATTCCCTTCATTGTGTTTTTCGCCGCCCTGAGAACTGATGCCAACTTGACTCCTTTGCCTCCCGTTGCCAATGTGCTGTTTGGATTTCTTACTATTTCTCGTTTTCCCACTTCAATCTCCACTTTAGAAAATGTCTTGCCCAACGCTCTTATTGACGTCACTGTGGGCTGGTTTCTTGCCAATTTTGTCAACCTCTTCTTCGCTGATCGTGCATCAGATTCCGGTCGTCGCATCGTTGCCGAAGAACTGCGAAAACTCGGTATGCACATATCAAGCATAGCCTCTAAAACCTTTTCACACACACCGCTACTACATCACTCGACCTCCGACACACCATCCCATCATCTATCTCTTCTGATTGACCCCCAGCCGACGCAAAGTTCCTCCGCTCTTCTCAATCAAGAACATTTTCTGTTTGAAACAGAGCATGCCCCACGTCTCACCCAAAATCATCCTCAAATAGATCGTACAGAACAGATGAGAGCTGCTGCACATGCTTCATTAAATTTCTTTAAACAACTTCCTCCATTGGGCCGAACCCGCGTTGACAACTTTTCCAACCTTGCTGCTGCTGCTCGTTATTTCGAAGCGTCTGCATTTGAACCTTGTCTCATAACCCCAAAAATATCCAGATGGAGAAACGCATCAGCTTGGAAACAACTTGTAGATGACTTACAAGCTCTTGTTGCCAAAGTTGCCTCTCTTGAATCCGTTGTTTGGGGAACCCGTGGTCATCGTAGATTCTCATCAGCTCAAATTGCTTCACTGTTTGGAGAGGCATATTTTCCGTTATGGGTAGCTCACTATGCTGCTTGCTCTGCGGCTTGCGCTGTCATGTCAAATGCGATGTGCAATGCTACATGTACGGAAATGTTTCATCTTGATGATGACTGCACAAACAGTCATTCATTGCATCCTGATATAGATCCTAGAAAATGGAAGACCAGGCGTGCAGAAATGTATTCTGGATTCCTGTCGAAGTACAGACTTCGTATTCACATGCTTTCTTCCCGCTACTTTCCTTCACACAGCACTGTGGCCGATTTTCGTACTGCTCATCGGAACAACGCCGGCCGCTTACCTTTTTTTTCGCAAGACGATACATTTTCTCGGAAAGCAATTCATTCTTCGGCGAGTGGAGCAGGCGGGGCTGATTCATCATACGAGTCTGAAGACGAAGCCATGATACTTAACCAGCAACCAGCTAAACGTGATACATCGCATCTAACCCTGTCAGAAATGCAAGCTCTTTCGTTTTTCGGCATTACTTCTCATGCAATGTCTGAAGAGATTGCACATGTTCAAAAAGCATTGGTAACCCTTGCAGCTAAAACAGAAGCTCGTGGCGTGTTTGCTCCGTTCAGATTTCTCATCAGCAGCTTTCCTATTTTGTTTGAACGCGTCAAGCAGCTTTTCAGGTGGGACGTTTGTGCGTGGGAGGTGCGCTTTATATTCACGCATTCTGTTTTACTGTTGGTCATTCTTGCTTTGGCTCTGTTTTTACCGATTCCAGACAAATTTGAAGCGTCGGAGATTGCTTGGGCTTTTAGTTCGGCCGCTCTCGCTGCTCAACTGAGTGCAGAACCTACATTGTTCATTGGCACTATTCGCGTTGTTGCTACCATCGCAGGAGGGTTGCAAGCCTTCGGGTTCAACTCATTTCTCAATGCTATCGGTAGAAAGGAACACTTTGGGCTCAACTATCTCATTATTCCTTATGTTGTTATTGCTATTCTTTTATCGCTCTTGATTGTTCCTCCGAAATTTCGGTACGCGGCTTTCCTCAACATTGTCACCAATTTTGTACTTCTGTTTTGCCCTCGAGCAACGGATGAATGCAATCACGTTTCATCACCACCGACACCCCAGTGCTATCCCGACTGGGAATATGCCGTATCGAGAGCAGTAAATGTGAGTATCGGCGTGGTCTTTGCACTAGCATTTCACTTGCTCTTCTGGCCGAGGTTTGCCAATGAAGTCGCACTGCGCACACTGTCCAAGGCGCTCATCAGCGCCGTTCGTCTCATGGGAAAGTTACGCCGCACATATTTCTCCTTCGGACAAGAGCGTTCAAACTCGCCTAGTGCTACAAGAGGCCGACGGTCAACAGTTGGAAACGATTTCGGACGCCGGCTCATGGAAGTCGGAGATATTTATAGAAGAGAAGAAATGATCATGGAGGAGATTCAACATCGTTTATCAGATTTGGTGTCGCATGCGGCCCTAAAAGTCAAATTGGAGGCCGGAGTTTGGGAAAAAGGCCCATTACGTTTGTCGCCTTTGCTGCCGCACTTATTGAATGACTTCATTGCGCTGGACGTGAGTATGAAAGAAATGGCCAGCTTGCTAGGTCGAAGTCCAATATTCTCGGAATCTTATGGGCGTTCAGTGTATCGACATTTCATCCTCCCACTTTTGCCACTGTACGAGACAATCCACATTTCTCTCAACAATCTTGTCGGGCTGGCAGAGCGAGGTCTAACGGAGAAGAAAACGGAAGGGACTCGTCTTCGGGAGTTAGCTTTTGATTTGCACCAGGGCATTACACATGTGGCACGCATTCGGAGTAAGCTGCGTTCGCGAGCGGCAAACCGTCTCCAATGCTTTGAACGGAATAGGGACAAAACTCTTGCGCTCTCTTCGGAACGTACACACTTTTCCGAAGAAAGAGGAAGGCGGTATAGCTGGAGTGACTCCCCAAACTCTTCCAAGCTTCAAATGAAACCAGTACACCACAGAGCCTCAACAGACGGGAATGGTATCGAAGTCAAGGACGTACAAGGACGTCTTTGCGTAGACGATTTGGTATTGTACAATGCATACAGCTTCATTGCAGATGGGTGCCTCAGCGCGTTTGTGCGTATTGCGGCGGCAATATTGGCAGACATAGAGTCTAAAGTTGAACTTGCACATGCGAAAAAGCAGAAGAAGAATGACTAGATATGTACGTAACTCGCAAGTCAGTCGAGAAGTAAAGACTTGTAGAGTTGTATGGATTCATGGTGGTGCTCACTCTCTCATTTCTGGTTCACAGAAAAGCGCAAACATATCATTTAGTAGTGGATCTTCGTTGGGATCAATCCGCCGTTCGGGTCGTATTTCTCTGCTCAGGTCCTCTGACATTGTTTCAGGAGTGAGGACGGGTTCAAATAATGTTTGATACTCCCATCCTGCTTCAAGGTTCGTCGCAACCATCGCGGAATGCGCAACACTGTGCTGTACACATGTGGTCGGTTCTTGATTGTCTCTTGGCAAGGTTGTGGAAAACGGCTTCTTTTTCACTGGCTGCGGCTCCCCTGGAGGCCTTTGATTCTTGGTCGGAGTGCTGAAGTACTGAACTGGCTCTGCGGCTGGTAGCACAGTCGGAGGAGGACAGGGAAGCGAATGTGAGTTGTCGATCGATGTGCGAGGAACGGAAGGCTTGCAGGCACGGAACATGATGGTGGGCGCGGGCTTCTCGCAGCGTGGCTATTGGGATTGCAGCGGCGATGGGGAGTGGATGTGCAGTCAGTGCTCAAGTTGAGCGCGCTGGTTGTAGAACGTTACAACTAGATGAAGTCCAAGGTGGCTGGCGAGCGACAAGGATGCGTTGTGACCGTCGTAGACGAAGTGCATGTGATGGCGGAACGATGGGACTTCGAGTGCCCGTTTGGCTCTGCTTAGGAAGGGAGCCAATGGCATGGCAGTAATTCAGGATGTACAGGCGTCGTAGCCTGCGTGTAAAGGCTTTTGGCGCGAAAATGTGAATATTGCCGGTGTACCGAACCGAAGCATTGGAGATCAAATTTCGCGCCAAAAGCCGCGTACTAATTGAGCGGCTGGCGCATGTGCGGTGTATAAGGAACCCTCTTTCAGAGGCTAACATGGGCAGCATATGAGGAACGCCACGCATGTAAAGGTTCTAAGCGGTTTGTTGCGCTTCGTGCTCTCCCGCAGCTGTTCATGTATTATCTTAGTTGCGGCCGCTGCATTTCTAATGCAGAAAGGCCCGTTGCGCATGGAAACTGATGGCGCATTAGTGATGAAGCGGGAAGATAGATTTTACGCAATAATCGGATCATTGTCGGTTTAAACAGTGCAGTTGAGACCTTAGCGGGGAGATTAGTACGCGTAGTTGAGCCGTGGAAAATACTGGAATTGGAGCGGGAATGCAACAATAATTGGAAAATAACAGCTGAGGTTGCAAGCATTGGCAGTACACCCAAAAAGAGAAAAAGACAGTGTGACAAAAACAGTTACATATGAGCGAGCGGGGCGGTTAAGACAAGCGCGTGCGGGCATCGTATAGGCAGGTAGCTCGCAGCGGGATGTGTGCGGTGCTGCACAGGATGAAACTAAGAGTTGGGGGGCTGCTGGTCGGAGGGTTGCTCGGTAGCAGCGTCGGCCGCCCGCGCATCGGTCGGGAGCCCCAGCTGAGAGACTTGCTCGTTAGTTAAATTGGGGACGCGCTCGCCGGTGAGAAGATCGAAGCGGAAGGAAGGTCGCTCGCCACTGCCCTCACAGCGGGCGCAGAGCTGGTGGCCCGAACCGTTACACTGCGGGCACGTGAGCGAATCGCGGGCGTCTTCCGGACCTATGCGCATGGTGCCCTCGCCGTAGCAGAAGAGGCAAACGGTATCGCCCTTACCTGCGCACAGCACGCACAGGTTTCCCGGTTGGGAGTGCACGGTCCACGAAGGGTGGACGCGTGAAGCGGCGGCATCGCCCGCGTCCGGCGGGGCGGCGGCGCTGGCAATTGACAGGCGGCGCGGCGCGGCGACAGCGGAGCGCCTCGCCGACGCACTGCCGCGCGGCGCGAAGAACGAGGCGACGATGAAAGCCATAGGCTGAGGCGGACGATGCGGCAGAGCTCACCGTGGGCTGCAGAGTGATTGCGAATGTGATGCAGGCGTGGTGTGGCGGCGATTAGGCATTGGGGTGATGGCATTGCGCGCCTCTACGCTGGGGCGCAACTGTTGAGCTGTTCTGCCGTCCCGCTGTGCTCTGGCCACACACTCGCGCAGCTCGGCCGCACACTCGCCGCCAGCCGGCGCCCAACGGTTGGGCCCCAATCGCAGCGACGGGTGGCGCGCGTCCATTTCACGGGCGCCACGTGGCCACGACCGTGGTTGGCTGTTTGGCACCCGAACGTGGCCACGTCGACCACGAGCCCCCGTGTCAAGCTTGAGTGAATTTTTGTTTTGTGGGCCGTTTTGCCTTCCACGTTTTGGACGCGCCGCCGAGCGTTGTGCGCGTGCGCGTGGTGAAGTGGCGGCCGATCGTTTGTGCGCCATCCGCAGCGCCGGCGGTCGCGGTGCACTTGCTGCGCTTGTCTGTTGTTTCGCCCGCTCCGCCCACGCGTCTACATTGACATTGACATTGACCCGCGCTCCTCTCCCTGCCCACACCGACTCCCCTCTCTCTTCCGCGCCGCCTGCGCTCCGCGCCCTGCGCTTCGCCTCTTCTAACCTCCCCCATCCCCCGCTTCCCGTCTCGCTCGTTCACCACCGCTACCACCGCCACCACCGCCACCAACGCCGCCGCCGCTCTCTCTCCGCCCCGCGTCTCATCGCCCCGTGTGGCCGTGTCCGCCTGCGCCGCCATGTCTGACCGCGTCACCAAACAGGACCTTCGTAAAGGCCGCTTCAAGAAGGCCATTGATCGCGATGAGGCCCGCCGCCAGCGCGAGGACAACCTCGTCGGCATCCGCAAGTCCAAACGCGAGGAAAGCCTCATGAAGAAGCGTCGCGAACGCATGAGTGTCAACTCTACATTTGCCACTCCCGCCGATGTCGACTCGCAGTCCACCACCGATTCCAACGCCCCGCTCGCCCTCCAGTACGCCCAGCGTCTTCCGGCCATGGTGGCTGGTGTCTATTCGGAAGACCCCAATCAGCAGGTTCAAGCCACCCTCGACTTTCGCCGCGTGCTCTCCATCGAGAAGAACCCCCCCATCGCGGAGGTCATTTCCCACAATGTCGTCCCTCGCTTTGTCCAGTTTTTGAAGAACGATCACAACCCCCAACTACAGTTTGAGGCCGCTTGGTCGCTCACAAACATTGCCTCCGGTACCTCGGCACACACTAAAGTCGTCATTGATAGTGGTGCCATACCCATCTTTGTGTACTTGTTGAACTCACGCTATGATGATGTTCGTGAGCAGGCTGTGTGGGCCCTTGGCAATATTGCCGGCGACTCGGCCTCCTGCCGCGATCTTGTGCTGGAGGCGGGCGCCTTGCACCCTCTCCTTGTACAGCTCACCGGAGACTCCAAAGTCACCATGTTGAGGAACGCAACCTGGACTCTATCCAACTTCTGTCGTGGCAAGCCTCCACCAGACTTTGAGATGGTTCGACCGGCTCTTGCCACTCTATCTCACGTGCTCTATTATGACGATGAGGAAGTTCTAACCGACGCTTGTTGGGCCCTGTCCTATCTATCGGACGGAAACAATGATAAGATTACCGCCGTTGTGGAAAGTGGTGTCGTCAAGCGTTTGGTCGAGCTTTTACTCCATCAGAGCGTCTCCGTCCAGACACCGGCGCTTCGCACCGTCGGCAACATTGTCACTGGCGACGATATGCAGACTCAGTTTGTCATCAACAGCGCTGCTCTTCCATGCCTGCTCAGCCTTCTCAACTCTCCTAAGAAGTCTATTCGCAAGGAGGCGTGCTGGACTATATCCAACATCACTGCCGGAAATAAGGACCAAATTCAGGCCGTTATGGATGCCAATATCATTCCGCCTCTCATATACACGCTGTCTCATGCCGACTTTGATATCAAGAAGGAGGCTGCCTGGGCCATATCCAACGCCACATCCGGGGGAACTTCTCAACAGATCAAGTTCCTTGTCAATAACGGAGCTATTGAGCCCCTGTGCAACCTGCTTACTGTTCACGAAGTCAGAATTGTAGGCGTTGCGCTGGAAGGGCTTGAGAATATTCTGCGTGTGGGACAAAAGGAGAAGGAAACTGCCGGAGCTGACATGAACGAGTATGCTCGCGACATTGAATCTGTCGGTGGCCTTGACAAGATTGAGACATTGCAGCAGCACTCGAACCAAGATGTGTATGAGAAGGCCGTCCGGATTTTAGAAGTGTTCTTCATGGCCGAGGAAGAAGAAGAGATTGAGGGAGTTGTCCCGGACAGCGCAGAGACACAGTTTGGGTTTGGCGTCCAAAACCAGGCTCCGGAGGGTGGTTTCAACTTTGGAAACCCGTCGGGCTTTGGCGGCCCTGGATGGGGTCAATAGATCACGCCATCTGCTGTGTGCGTGTGCTTAGCTGCAGCGCACTTTCGCACCAACACGGACCCAAGCGCTCGGTGCGCCCACGTTATTCTCTCTTATCCTCACCTACATTCTACTTCTTTTACTCTTTTCTTTCCTTCCTTCCTTTTCTTTACTTATTTCCCTCTCATCTGCCGTCCATTCGTGCTGTTTTTCAAACTTCCATCTACGCTTCAGGGTTGAGGATGTGCCGGCCAAGGGTAGCTTGGCGCATGACTGCTCCGAGCTAGTCACGGGGAAGGGTATGCACTCTCTTGGGTAGAGTTCTATGGAGCATCCTGGATGGAAGTTATGGGCCCTCGTTAACGCACTCTTGCATTCTTCCAAGCTACTCCTGTGTCATCTGCAATCCTTTACGTCAGGCCCGGTAATCTCGAATTGTACACTCTGACATACAGTCCAAACACAATGAAACGCACACTCTTAGACGCATGAACTCATGACCGCACGCCTCCGCTGTTTGTCTCCCGCTGTTGATGGACGCCTTTCGGGTTTTCGAATTTATTGTCCCTCGGAATGTTGGGCGTTTTGTGCTTTTTTTTGTTTCGAAAGTTTGTTGACAGCGGGTCACAATCAGCGGTGTTTCCGAAGTATGGCTCCATCGCTCCGGGTGAATCCGCAAGAACGATACGCTGGTGAGGGTTTGTCAAAGAACTCTTCAGCGATTCGACGGCGTTTATTGTCGTTTCGTTTACAGAGAGAAGTTTGTTACGTTTTGCCGAGGCGGGTGAGTAAGACAGTGAACCGGAGCTGCGACATGAACCTCCATTCTCCTTCAATCTCTCTATATTGGATTCCTTTTCCCTTTGATCATCCATTTCCCTCCGCATGCATCCCTTCTGCCACCGACAATTCGCTACCAACATGCTCATGACCACATCCCCCCCTCTCCCTTCTCCCCCCCCCCTTCCTCTCCCTTACTGCCCTCCCTTTCTTCTTCTTCATCCTCCTTCTCTCTTTACCTTCCCTCCTTTCCTCCAAGGATCTCTCTGTTCCATCCCGTCGCACTCAGCAGTGCACTCTTTTCTATGTGCGCCCTAGCGGCGACCATATTCACCCTTGTCACAAGGCACGTCCCAATATGGCTTCCTTCCAACACTGGAATGTTGGTCCACGTTAATGACTGCTGGAAGGCGTATTGGGAGTTGTGTGCTTGAAGCTGGCATGACGTGAAAAGAAAAGCGTCTTGCTGCAGTATACCGGGCATAATGGGCCTGTTTCGTTTTAGGCTTTGTTGCGTGATAGAGTTACTGCTTGCTTGTTCTCTCTCTAGCCTCATTTCCTTTTCCCTATCCCTTAAAGCGCTTCATCCCTTTTTCTCCTTTGGATCACTCTTTTCCTTCTCTTTCTCCTTTCCCCCTTCCCCTCCCCCGCAGCTCATCGAATAGCGATGATTTTAGGTAGCAGTGATGGCGATGACTTTTGGGAGGTAGAGTAGAATGTGCGCAATTGATTGTTGTCGTAGTCGCAATGCGCGCATTGGTGAGCGGTAAGGCGCGCACATTTTGAAAATTGGTAAACGGTACTTTCTACTTGTAGTTGCAAGAACTAGATGCGCAGGCTGAGACAGTGCGTTACACTTTATAAAGTAGTAGTTGTCAGAGAAAGAATCTGCGCCGATTGATGTGTGTTTTTGTGGTGCAGCGAAACTCGTGCTCAGCGTGATCAGGGTGCTGGAAGAGGCCTTTTTGCAAGGCTCGCAACTTGAGAGTGAAGCGCGGGCCCAGCTCCTGCAGGCGGGTGTTGTTTCTGGCGGCGTTGAAGACGTAGCGGTGGAAGCGGAAGAAGATGAAATCGCGTTGGTTGTGAAAAGTGGCAGCCTGACGGCCGACAAAATTGGGGGTATGCGGGAAGAGGGAGGCCAGCATGCGGGCGACGCGCAGACCGAGGGCGGTGGTGAAGTTGTTGAGGATTAGCTCAGGGGTGTGGGCTGTGCAGCGGCCGTGCCCCGGGATGCGATGGGCTGGCACGAAGGACGACACAGAGTAGATGGCGGTGGGGCCCGACGGGAGATGGATGTGGGTGAGGGTGGAGACGGCGGACTTGTGTTCCTTGACGAGCAGCACGTCGGTGAATTGCTTGTCGACGGCGGCGGCGCAAAACTGGGAGATGGAGGTGTGGTGGCGTTCAAAGTAGGTGGCGCCGAAGAACACGGGCAGAATCTGCTTGACAAAGGCAAATGAAGGTTCGGAGGCGGCGAGCGCCGTGGTTATTACAACACGCGGACGCTGGCGCGCCGACAGCACCGGGGTGAACTCGTCGACGATGGCGCGCGCCTGCGCGGACGTGAGCGGCGGGCCTGTTTCCGAATCAAACACGCGCGCGCGCTCGATGGTGAGCGGCTGCGGGCGCGACGGCGACGGCGATGACGGCGACGACGACGGCGACTGCAAGGACGACGCGGACGCGGCGACGGCGGCGGCGGCGGCGGCGGCGGCGGCGGCAGCGGCGCGATGGGGGTGGACGCGTTGTCGCGCGCGGCGCGCAGAGGATTTGTGGCGCTTTTGTTGGCGACGGTGACTCGCGCGCAGTGCGGACTTCACGATGCTGTTGCGCGTGGCGGCCAGGCGCAGCTGCAGGCGCTCGGACGACGGCGGCGGCGGCATGGCGGCGCGGTGAGCGGCTGATGGCGGTGGGCGATGGCACAGCGGCTGGTCGCCATTATGTGACGCCGCCGCCTGCCGCCGGCAACACAGGCGTTTTGCACACAAAGGGCGCGCGGAGGCGGCAGTGGCCTCCGTGGCCTCCGTGGCCTCCGTGGCCTCCGTGGCTTTCGTTGTCCCGTGGCACCGTGGTTCGCGTGGCCTCGTGGTCTCGTGGCCCCGTGGCAAGGAGCGGGAGAGTGGTGTGGTGGGAATACACGGTGACGCGGCGCGGCGATGCAGCGTTTGAATGAAGCAGTTGCACGGCGTTGGCTGCCACTGGTCGAAGCGCATGTGTCCGAGTATCGAAGGGCAGTGTACTTTGCGCGTGCTCAGTGGCAGCAGCAGCGGCGTGGCGTGGCGTGGCATGCTCCGTCGCCATCGCCTCGCCTGTTGTGTGTATCTACGTCTCTTTCTTCCTCGCTCTCTTTTTCTCTCTTTGCTCTTTTTCTCTCTTTGCTCTTTCTCTCTCTCTCTCTCTCTCTCTCGGCGCGATGGCGAGACAGCGCGTGGCGATGATGCCGCTTCCGGTGCCGGTGACGGCGCCAGCGCTGGCTAGTAACAACAACGGGCAGCGGCGAGGCGGCGGCGGCGGCGGCGTGATAGCGCGTCTGCGCCCGCTGCCGCTGCTGCGCGCCGCGCGTTCGGCGCTGACGGCCGTCAAGTTGCTGCCGTTGGTGGCGCCGCGTGCGGCGTTTGCACGATGGCGCTCCCACCGCGCGCTGCGCGTGGCAGCGCGCAACGCAGCCGCAGACGGACGCGCGCGCGGCACCCACAACGGCACCAAACACGCCTTCCGCATGAACGGACTCACATGGCATCAGCAATACGTGACGCAGGATTTACGACGAATGCAACAGGTGCTTGTGCACGCGGAACGCAGCGTGAGACGCGGTGAGACGCACGTGGTGGCCACGTTGTTGCCGCCGTTGGAGCGCAGCTTTGGCTTCTTGTTGCTCAATGTGTGGGGAGTGTTTAACGTGTTGGAACGCGACGTGCTGTTTCCGTGGGTGCGATCGGGCGCACCGGAGGCGGCTGTGGCGCGTGCCTTGCAGCTCTTCTCCCATGAGGCGCGTCGCTTGGAGCGTGACGCCGCCGCCACACACCATCGTCTGGCGCGCGCTGCATGCGCCGCCGGCGCACCTTACACGTCTGTGGGACCGTGCCACCGGGAGCGACAGCGACAGCGACAACGTGAGCGACAGCGACAACGTGAGCGACAGCGACAGCATGATCAACATGCCAATCACAAGCAACACGACGTCGACGCTGACGATCGGCTGCACATTCGACACGGATACCAACCGGCTCACAAGCAGCAACAGCAGACGAAGACGCAACGGGCGGCGGCGCACGTACACGCAGATGAGCTGCGGCAGCTGGGGGCGCAGATACGCGAGCTGGCGCACGATTGCGAATCGCTTCGCAACACCAAGCGCGGGGTGCTACACGCGCTCATCGCCGAGCGCTTCTCCGAGCGCGACCAGGCGCGCGTGACTCACACGCTGGTGCACTCGATGCAAAGCACGCTTGCAAAACTGCTCATCAGCGTTTACCACGAGGCGGTGGTGAGGGAGCAGTGCGCGCCGCAGTGGACGCAGTATAAGCGTGAGGTGCCGCTGCCCATCCGCATGTACACGCCCGTGTGGAGGGCGCGGCTGTACGATGACAGCCCGCTAGGGTGGCTGGCATCGTGGTGGCACTCATCACAACGGCACGGACAACTTGCGCGCTAGGTCGGGCAGGTGCATGGCGGCGGCAAACTCCAGCGGTGAAATGCGGCCGTCGCCGTCTGTGTCGGCATCGGCAATGACGTTGGCGGCCAACTTGGAGACAAGGTGCGGCGGCATGTGTTGGCCCACCAGTAGCGACAGCACGTGGCGCAGATCTTGTAGACAGATGAAGCCGTCAGCGTCCACGTCATACACACGAAACGTAAAGTCAAGCTTGAGCGCGGCATCGGCGCGAGCGGAGAAGGCGCCCATGATGGTGACAAACTGGCGAAAGTTGACGTTTTGAAAGATGTCTAGCAGACGCGGGTGCAGTGGGTTCATGGCCAGCTCGGGCACCATGAGTAAGGTGGCGGCGTCGAGCGTGCCGGAGTGCGTGCGGTCCAGACGCTGGAAGCGCTTGTACAGGCGCTTGACCTCGCGCTGCTGCAGGTTAGTGTGGCGCGAGATCTCATCGATTTCTTCGGACAGCAGGGCGGAGGTGTTGGCGCCCATGGTGGGGTGGGAGAGGGAGAGGGAGGGCGGAGGGAGAGAGAAAGGGAGGGGAGGAGGAGGGCACTTGCAATTTTCAAACGGAGGCGATTGGTAACTGTCAAAATTGAAAAAGCACGCACGCGCTGCCAAGTTGGCGGTGGGGCTCTGCGCCAGAATCTCGAGAGCGGCGTGTGCAAGTGAAGTGGTTGGCGTTGGCGCCTTCCGTAGCAGCGGCAGCGCTCTAGCGCGCGCGCCATCATCATCGCCATCAACAAGGGCGCCATGCACGAGAGCGACGACGACTCGGCGGCGGCGGCGGCGGCGCGACGGCGCAAGCACACACAACAGCTGCGCGCGTTGCGCGCCATGCCGCAGCAGCAGCGATGGCAGCAGCACGACGCCATGCACGCGACTCACGCACTGGCGCCTCGCAACGCGTGCGACCAACGCGGGCGCATCGGCACGGTGGAGTACGACGACGACGTGATCGGTGTGGCATCGCGTGCGGGTCGCAGCGCGCGCGACGTACGACTCACGCTTTGTTGCTCTCTGGAACAACTGTTCTTCGGCGCCACGCGACGCATTCGTGCCATACGGCGCGTGGCGCGCGTCGACGGAAGCGTCACGCGCGAGCAGACGCTACTGACGCTCACGCTACGACGCGGCGCTGCGCACGGCGACGTGGTGCGCGTGCGCGGCGCCGGTGATCGTGTGGAAGGCGGCGGCGTGGCTGCACGCCGCGCGCTTTGCGGCCACGCGCTCGTCATTGTTCACCAAAGTGCGCATGCTCGATTCGTGCGACACGCGCACCATCTTGCCGTTTGCGTGAATGTGCCGCTGGCCGCCGCGCTGCGCGCCGCCCCGCTGTCGCTGCGCGGCATCGATGGCGCTCTTCTGCACGTCGACGCCGCCCTGGCGTTGCGCCCCCCCGCCCGTGTCGTCTTGCGCGCCGCTGGAATGCCACACCCCTCGTGTCCCACCCGTCGCGGCGTGCTCATCGTTTCGCTGCGTCTCGTCTTGCCGTCCTCCTCCTCCTCCCCATCTCCATCCCCATCTCCATCTCCATCTCCATCCCCATCTCCACCCTCATCTCCATCCGCGGGCTGGGCGTTTTGCGCCGCTTCTTCGTCCGCCTCCGTCGGCGGCGGCTGGTCGTTTGCTGCATCGCCCCCGCCCTCGCACTCGCTGCCGCACCTCACCTCGCGCCCCGCGCCCTCTCCCGCGCGCCCCCGCTCCCGCTCGCGCCCACCATCTCGCTCGCGGCCCCGATCTCGCTCACCATCTCGCTCGCGCCCTCGCTCGCGCCCTCGCTCGCACTCGCTGCCGCGCCTGCGCCCGCGCCGCCTGCGTCTGCGCGTGCCTCTGCTCCTGCGCCGCATCCGCACCCCGACCACTCCGACCACCACCCCGTTCACCGCCGCCGTCGTCCCTGCCGCCGCCGCCGCCGCCGCCGTCGCCCCGCGCATCGCGCCCGCCCCGTCGCCGGATGCTTGCCCCGCGTGGCGTCGTCGCCTGCGCCACGTGTTGCGCTCCCTTGCACCCCGCCGCCTGTAGATACACACACCTTGCACACACCCAGCCACCAGTAAAAACTACCCCACCACCGTACCACCACCACCGACCTCCCTGTCGCAAAACCATCACAGCGCGTATGGAGGTAGTCCGCTCCCATACTCACTGTTCTGCACCTTGCGCCGCTTCATGTCCGTTGCCACCACCATCGTACAATTCCGCACCCTCATCGCTTACGTCTCGCTTCGCGCCGCGAACCGCGTCCACATGTTGCTGTTCACCTCGCCGACCGGCTCCGCGATGCCCCTCACCGCCAGGGAGTATACTTAAGGCCGAGCGACGCAGCGTGCTGCATTTCGAGCCGCGGTATGCCTGTCCCGCCTGCACAATGCAACACAGGCTTGTCCGGATACACCTCCTCAATCAGCCCCACCTTTGCGCCAATCGCCATGTCTTCAAACAAGCCCCAATTCTACGTCCCTAAATGCTCTCGACAACACATTCGTCGTGTCACCGTAAAAGTGAATCTTCAGTTGTTGTACAAAGCTCGGTTGTGCAGTGCAATGTGCGATTCTGTGTACGTGAAGTAGATAATGAAGAGCTGATGTAAACGGAGTAGAATTTGAAAGAGGGACAAGACGGACGGGAAAGACTGATGCTGATGAAGAAAGCGGTGATGAAGAGGTTGAAGGTTGTTGTTAAATGGATGTCAGACAAGAGAAGGATTTCTCTTGTTCCGAGCTCTTTTCTTGTGGCTGGGAGCTTGGTGTGGGTCTATACCGAGCCAAGGAAGCAAGGTCATTCTAATTTCACGTTTATTGACTAAAGATTCTTTTTGTGTCTATTTTACGTTAACGTTTGCTAGTGTGATTGATTTTTACTATGAATCATAGTGCAATCTACGCAACTGCCTAACACAGATTTCCTTTGCAATTCCTTATCGCCCTCTCGCGAGACGTCCTAAACAATTGTTATTTTTGTTTTAAACAAAACCAATTGTTCAAGTTCATTGGATTATTATCCATTGCTGATTTTTTTCAGATTTCACGAACCCAACTGTCACATATTTCATTCTTTTCGAAAGCTTTACGGTATGCCGAAATATTGATTAATGGTCGCCTGTAAGCTGTAGATGAAGCTATTGTGGTGACGTAGAAAATGTTCTTGGAATCGGGAGAAATTCTAACTAAAATCACTTATTCGAGTAACTTTTCAAAATCAAACTTAACCGTTCATGAAAAAAAAAATGCATCTGCAAAACCAAAAACTCTACCCTCTTGAAGGAAAATGCCCTTCAAGGGGGTTTCTTCGCAGGACTTAGAGATTTCGCTCGCTTGAGGACTAGCTTGGTCTATGACAAGCTATACCGCTATTGCGTGCCGACGGCCGGTTAGGACCGGAGGTGCACACTGGTGGAACACGTGGACTGCACGGATGCCGCCGCTCGAGTGCGAGGCATGCCACACGTGGCCCGATTTCTACCTAATGGTTAGTATTATTTAGTAATTTTTAGTATTTATTTAGCTACGCTATCGCTATTTAGTGTCTCTTTTTCGGGCGCGCGCCCACTGTCAGGGGCCGCGCGCCACACTACTTAGAAGCTTGAGCACTGCTCCTCAGTAAACACCCTCTTGGGACATACCAAGGCGGGAGTCTTGGCTCTGAACTTTTCGCCTTCGGCGCGTCTTCACCACATACTGCGTGAGCGCCCGTTGCACGTTAGTTCATCCACCCCTCTGTCGACCAGAGTGCTACCACCACCGTGGGTTCATATTTAATCGCCGACACTTGTCGTAGTCCCGCCCCTGTATAGGGTTTCGCCCCAATTTTCCCCTTGTTCTTTTTTTTGTCTCTTGTGAGTGGCCGCCTCACTCACCTCGCTCGTCCACCTCATACTAGTGTTTCCTCGCCCCTTTTCCGACAATCGCCGTGGTACCACTCCGCCTAGGATTGGTCACACCCCGGACTGTGCCGTGCTCACCTGAACACTCTAGATATATCCCGCCGGATTGGCCTCGGTCTTAAACCCGACTTCGTCGTGCCTTTCCAGAGTGGCTCTGTTTCTGTGCTCCGCTGGGACGCAACTCCTCCGCCTGAGGCGTGTCTCTCAAGAGAGGATGATCCCGAACATCTTCGTGGTGTCTCCGCTCCAAGCGTTGTCCTACACCTCTCTTAAGTATTTCACAACTTGACGGATCTTGTAATTCTTGTAATGAGTAATATTACAAAGATTGAAAAGAAAGAGTTGTAATCTAGCTTCACATATTTCAAAAAATTTGTTTTTTTTATTATTCTCGTTAAAGACTCTATTCATATTTTGTCCAATGGATTTCGTAAACATTTTTTATGACTTGATCAGTTGTGTTCACGAAGAAAGTTATGTGTGGGATTGTGTTCACAAGCTAAGAAAGTTAAGCTTTTTGGTTCTGAACTCTGCATGTCATTGTGGTTTTTCATTGGCATCATTCTTGAAATATTTTTGATGAATTTCGTACTGTTTTTGGTTGGCTACCACTCGAATTCCACCAAATTTGAAAGATTTTGACAACTTTGTCTCGTGATTCAGAAGGTTGAAGAGTTATGTTTTTGAACTTCATAATTCAACTTCACCAGTAATGACTGAGTCTTCAACGTATGATTCAATGATTCCACAAAGATTTTCTTTAGATTCCTTGAAAAAGCAGTAAATGTCACCTTTCATTGCGGTTATTTCAAGTTCCTCTCGTAGATGTGACATAATGGTCAAATTTCAATAATCATGGAAATCTGCTGAACCATAAAGTGGCTTGATAAGAAAAAGGAGAACTTCTTTGGGTAAATCAATGTCCTTAGGAGGTTTTATGTATACTTTTAGAGTAGGATAATGATTAACCTGAGTTTTAAGTTGGGCAATATCGTGGCTTCATACGTTGTAGTCGAAAATTGCGGCCATTTTCATAATAAGTCGAACTGTATTATTTCGAATAGTAGTGAAACTATGCTCTAGCTTTCTTATCAGAACATATTTTGGCCACAAGTCTGTGGAGCAAAACCCGGCGACGGAAAGTGCTCTCAAGGTGTTCGAAGCCTTGCTCCCTGGGGGAGGCAGACTCAGAGACAGAGCCCTCCGTTCCACCCGTAGTGTGGGGTGTAACTTTCACGGGGGATTCCGGCAGTACCGACGGAGGTGAGGGGTAGAAACCGTTGGATCGGGAATGGGTATGGGTATCCCAAAGAATAGGGGAAAATCCGGCGAAGAGGAAAAACGGGGCGAGGGTCGGGCACTAACAGGCACCGGACCCGAAAACCAGGAAAGGGGCGAAACAACAAAAGAAACCCAATACAGGGGCGAAAACCTGTCCTCGAAAGGAAACACAAAAAGTACGCAACAAGTAAGCAGAACCCCCACGGGGTATCGTGCACGCAGGTCGTCTCAGCGTTCCCAAGGGGGTGGTTGCACGGAACCCAAACGTGGGCATTCTCCAAGTGGAGTCGTGTCCCTACGCAGGCGTTGCTAACCAGAGCCCGTTCCGGGTTGTAAGGCCGAAACGATGGCGACGAAGAACCTCTAAAGGTATCGAAGACCAACCTTGGTTGTCATTTACTCTGAGCTCGGACTGTCAGATCTCGCCTCCCTAAGTAGGGCTCACTAACTAAACTCTACAGTAGTGCACACCTGCTCAGGGCCATACACGTGGAGATCCCACTGCCAGGGCCCAAAAATCGAACGTTCTAACAAATATCCGAAATTCGGTGCCAAAATTAAGCCACGTGTATCACGGGGCTAATCCAACCATGGGCCATCCGAATTTTCCCTTATAGGCGAAATATAACCGGAAAACAGTGCCACCTTAGCACACCTTAGAGGGGATCATAATCATAACCCTTGGAGGGTTCAATCCTCATTCTATGAGTTGCATCTTCAAGTATCCCCTGACTGGGCGTTGCTCTACAATGGCGACGAAGAACCTCTAAAGGTATCGAAGACCAACCTGGGTTCCCATTTACTTTGAGCTTCGGACTGTCAGATCTCGTCTCCCTAAGTAGGGCCCACTAACTAAACTCTACAGTAGTGCACACCTGCTCAGGGCCATACACGTGGAGATCCAACTGTCAGGGCCCAAAAATCCAGCGTTCTAACAAATATCCGAAAATCGGTGCCAGAATTAAGCCACGTGTATCACGGGGCCAATCCAACCATGGGCCATCCGAATTTTCCCTTATAGGCGAATTCTAACCAGAAAACAGTACCACCTCAGCACACCTTAGAGGGGATCATAATCATAACCCTCGGAGGGTTCAATCCTCATTCTATGAGTTGCATCTTCAAGTATCCCCTAACTGGGCGTTGCTCTACATCTCCCCCTCCTTAAGACGAGGAAGAACATTCCGAGCCACGGGTGTCTCGCTTTCCGGTCACTATACATACTTCTCTCCCAATGGGGTCCTTCACCACTTCTGAGGATCGCCACAAAACCGGCACATCGGTACAAACTTCTTCTACTCCTCCGACTTTCAGCGATAAGCAACTTCTCGCAACAGCAGTCTCAACCAGCCCTCTCAAGGGAATGAACCCATACGTCCTCAACCCACTCTCGGGGCCATCGGCCTCCGCGCCGGCGGACAAAGAAGCTCCCCAGCAGGGTGGATATTTCTCCGGTTTGGATGCGGCTCCGTCAGGTACCGAACCTTCCGCCTCGGCGAGCATCCGACATCCTCAAGAGGATTTGGACATTAACGCGGTGGCGTGGAACTCCGCTCATGCGATGCCCTTGGTAGCAAACTCCAGAGGTTGGATCTCAAACGAATCCTTTCGAAGGTGGAGTCCCCTTACCGATCCGGTGATACATTCCCGCGCTCCGTGGTTCCATCCGACAGCGGTTCGCGACGATGAGCTCATCGACTCCTACGTGGAGGACGGCTTATTGCCGGGTGGCCTACCTGTTGAGGTTGTACGTTCTCCCGATTGGAGGGCGCGGGTAGCCATAGAGCCTCAGTATCTATACCGCGGTCGCGGGGAGTCCCTGGACAAGGCGCGCGCAGCGATGGCGGCTCTGGCCTACCAGCGATTGGAGAGGTCACGCTTTGACCATCTGGTTTTCCCAGTGTACGGGTTCGATGTCGCCTATTACCGCACGTACGGTGAGGTCTCCTACGGGGATAACCTGGCAGATTTTCCCGAAGCCGAGTTCCGCGGACCGGGTTTTCCTCTCCGAGAATATATGCTCCAATGGAGTCGTCCCATCCTTCGGGCTGAATTGAGGTACCTTCAACGGCAGTTTACCCAATATGGGTTCGATCGACGCGTGCGCTTCGAGCGCCGCTCGCGCTCCCGTTTCGGGTTCCTTGTCACGTATCCTCACGTGGATCTGGAGCGTATCCGTAACACGGCGAAGGTTGGGCGATTCGTGCCCCTTCCAGCTTGGTGGAGTAAGGTCGAGGTCCCCCGAGGGTGCTTTGCTGAACTGCCCCCATGCATCTACTATATCGGGTCTCGTTTGATGCACGACCCGAACTCGGGATACTGGGCCCTCGTTGCAGCCGAGTGGGCAGCCCGCGTAGCGGCGCACCTCCTCTGGGATGCTCATGACCATTTCCGTATCTGGTATATTCCTCCGATGCTACGGACCATCATGCGTCAGATCGACCTTGTCCCAGCGTTGGGTTTGGCCAGCAGCGTGCAGGACCTGTATCCAATCTTGGACGTGATCGACAACATCCAATGGGATCGAGTTCCAGTGGAAAATCAGCCGGCAGGGGAAGGATCCGCGCGAGACAAGTCTCCTGGCCGGTAAGATCCGGGCTCCGGTAACTGGGTCTATTACAATCCCTTCGAAGGGGTTCGCATTAGCGCGGCGCAAGCACGGGCGCTGATTGACTCGCCTCGACCGATGCCGGTGGGACACCCGGCGGGGTTCATTTATACCGACGATTACGAGTACGAGCCTCCAGTAGACCTGGACGATCCAGCGTTGGATAACGACATGCCAGCTCCTAGTGAAGTACTCCCTGTGGAGCCATCTGCACGCTTCCAACCAGTGGGAACGACCTCAGCTGCGGCGGCGAATGCATCCGGTGGCGGTCCATCTGCTCCCCCCGGGTGGGGTGTGAACACCCTTGCGCAGGCGCCGGTTGCCACTCCGCAAGCGGATAGTGTGCGACAAGGCCTCGTGAACGCGGGCATTCCGATTCCCCCGGGTATGACGGATGTGAGCCAGATGTTGGCTTTCGCCTCGGCGTACCATCAGTGTCAGAATCCCAACGGTGGGGCGGATCCCTCCTCGGGCTTTCCGTAGTTCCGCCTTCGGGGAATTGTGGGGTCCATAGCTTGGCGACAATAGTAAACTTCTGATATTTGCATAACTTCTTTTCTTCTTCCTTCCTAGGATCTTAACTTCTACTTCTCTTCTTCTTCCTTCTTAGGATCTTCTTCATCTTCTTCTTCATCTTCTTCCTTTCCTAGGGTCCAATGTTCTTCTTAATCTTCTTCTCCACTTCGTGGGTCTTCTTTTTTCTTTTTTTCATCATAAACTGTCCCGATAACCGGTGCTGTGTTCCCCGGTTAACGGCGCTAGGCCGAGGGCCAGTAGACATTCCCTCTCAATACGTGTTCTTCGGGATACTCTCCTCAATTCCTATTCAGAGGTCCAACATCTTCCTCACTTCGAGGTGGCATCCACACCAGTTCCCGTGGTGGCTTACCCGAATTGGGCACGATCCAGACTTGGAGGCAAGGTTACCCGAGCGCGTCGGTGATAGGATAAAACCTTAGACCGCGGAAGGTGCTCAATGGGTTCCATTGTATCCTCATCAGGCGAGAATCCGTACCATCGGACTTGGTAGCGAACTTCTCCCTCGGGGGTGTAGATGTGACGCACGATGCGATGGATAACGAATTCCTGCGGGTACACTTTTCCCTGTTCGGGCTTTTCTTCCATCTTGGAACGCTCTAGTTCCCTTGAGGGTGTCAACATAGGGTCTAGACACACCCCGGTGGGTTCTTTTCCGTGTTGCGAGCGGGTCTCAGCACTTCGTCCAAACGGCGCCGAGTGGCCTGTGGGCTACGTTGTAACTTCCGTCTACGGAGTCAAAACGGCCCAGTTTTGGATTCTGGCTAAAGCGGAGATCTTCCCGATAACAACGGTGTTCTTAGGTTCCGTGACGGTTGAGAAACCGCGACGCGGTAGCGTCTCCAATCTCAGGGGGGTAAGACTTCAACGTCAACCCGAGCTACGGGGACGAAGGTTGCTCTTGTGCAACGCGCCGTGCGACGGAGGCGATTTGCGCGACGGTTGGTCGTCAGAGCCTTTTGATTGGCTCGGTGCCATTCGACGTGCGCCACATAAATGCGCGGGCGCCGGTTGCCACTCCGCAAGCGGATGTAAGGTGGCGCTTTCGACACGCGCTAGCACTCTCCTGAGCTGTCCCCGACGGGTCTCACTCATTTCTTTCCCATTCCTGAGGGTTTCAGTGTCTCCATAGGATTTCCTATTCCCATTCCATAACGGAGAGCCAAATTTGGTCAACCTCGTCGTCGAGATCTTCCCCATGCGGGTCCGCTGACACAGCTTGTTCCCGAGAAAGCGGGGTTTGAGTGTGCGACACCTCAGTGTCTCGTCCGCGGCGGCGGGTGATCGTCGGCTCTGTAGGCGTTCTGGGTGCGGAGTTCTCCACACGACTCTCCCTAGGCGGGGTTTTGTCATTTTTTCTGACGTCGTGCTCGGCTGGGTCGGCGGTGATGTCGCTACCCATACGCTGGGGTTGTGACTTCTCTGTCGCTGGCTCGGTCGGGCTCGCCGTTTCACTGTGAGAACTAGATTCCCCGTTAGGGCGAGTGGCTGACGCCGAAACATCGTCCTGCGAAGGAACTAAGTCCTCCTCCCCCTCCTTAGGCGGAGAGCCAGGAGGCTTGATTACCTCCGGTGGGGGAATAACTCTGTAAGAGTTCGTTGACTGGGCCCTTGAGGGAGCGGGCCCAGGTTCGGGAGTATCCGAAGTTAAAGAGCCGGTCGTCGAATCCAGACTCTCGTTGACGAGTATATCGTCACAAACATCATCCGTCAGCGGTTGAGCTCCTCCCTCGAGGTCCAATTCCATAAAGCATGGGATGTCATCGTCCTCGTAGGGTTCCGTTTCCGCTGTGGTTCCCAAGCGAGATAGTGCATCAGCCTGAGTGTTCAGCTTCCCTTTCTTGTACAGGATCTCAAAGTCGAATTCCGACAGTCGGAGACGCCAGCGCATAAGGCGGCCCGAGGGTTCGGAGATCTCCAGGAGCCAACGCAAGCATGCGTGGTCCGTATGGACTTTGAAACGAGTACCCATCAGATAGGGGCGAAGTGTAGCTAAGGCCCACACAACGGCTAAACATTCTTTCTCGGAGACCGAGTAGTTCCTTTCATGGACATTCAGGGAACGTGACCAGTACCCAATAGGGTGACGTTCACCATCCTCAGAGGATTGGAACAGTGCACACCCTACTTGGTTTGCACTAGCGTCGGTGTCCACTTCGTAAGGGAGCCCAGGATTGGGTAGAGCCAAGATTGGCGGTGATGTTACGGCATTCACCAGTGCCGTGAAGGCAGACGCTTCCGCGTCGCCAAAGGGTTCCAGTTCAACTGATTGTCCCTTCGTCAGGAGCCTGTTGAGGGGGGTGGCAATATCCGCAAAGTTCGGGACGAATCGGCGATACACGTTACACAGACCTAAGAAGGATCGCAACTCCGTTTGAGTTTTCGGGTGTTTTGCTTCCTTCAAGGATTTCACTCGTACTTCATCGATTTTAAGCTGTCCGGGACGGATGATATGACCCAGATACTTAACCGAATCGGTGAAAAACTCGCACTTCTTGAGTTTCAAGGTGATTCCCGCGTCGCAGAGTATCTTCATTACGTCCCTGACGTGTTCGAGGTGATCATCCAGGTTGTTGGAGAAGACAATAATGTCGTCTAAATACACTAAACACGTCCTCCACTTGAAGGGAGCCAACAGAATGTCTATCGCCCGTTGAAACGTTGCGGGGGCATTTGTCAACCCAAAAGGCATCCTCCGGAATCGGAAAAGTCCTTGATGACACACGAAAGCCGTTTTGTCTCGATCTTCCTCCCTAATAGGGACTTGCCAGTAACCCGAATTGGCGTCAAGGGTAGAGAAAACAGTAGCGCTCCCAAGGGAGTCGATGTATTCGTCCATCCGAGGGATCGGGTACACATCCTTAATGGTTACCTCGTTCAGGCGTCTGTAATCGATGCAGAAACGCCACGATCCATCCGGTTTCGGAACTAACACCACTGGTGAGGTCCAAGCGGACTGGGCAGGTTCAATTACGCCCGCTTTAAGCATCTTCTCCACCTGAGATTTCTCCTCTTCCCGAGCTTTCGGTCCAGCCCTGTAAGGGTGTTGGGCAATAGGCCGAGTGTTCGGTAACAAGTCGATGCGGTGTTCTGTAATCCCAATAGTTCCAAGGGAACCATCCCACATGGGGGTAAATTCACGAAGCATGTGACTCAGCTTCTCCCGATGAGATGCGGGTACATGGTTGAGATCCCATTTTTCCAATTCCTGAACAGGATCCGTCTGGTCTGCTCCTGTGATAGGGGACGTAACCTCCTGAGGTTTAAAGTGTTCAGCGTGGGGAGCTGCAGTCGTATGCTCACCGTCTTCCGCGATTTCGGCAGTGTCCTCCCCCTCCTTAGGGTCCGCCACACCAAGGACCTCTGCGATAGAGATCTTTGTAGGTACGACCGCATGCGGGTGTGGAAGAACAGAACCCAGGATCTGGTGTTTGACCAAATGCTGCGTTGTCTTTCCAAAGTTGGCTACCAAAACCTTGAAAGGTTTATCCGGTTCCACGGAGACAACTCCATTCGCAAGGGCAAGTTGACGCCGCGTCTACAGAGACGGGTTCGGTTGTACCACATGCACACCAATATGCTTGGTAACAACTGTGACCCAAACCTGGGTTTCTGGTGGGATAGCCACTGACTTCGCAACCTTTACCCGTGTAGACACCGGGTCCTTCTTCACAGATTACTGCGCGACGGGGAGAGGAACGCGTGTTCGCGCTGCTCCCTGTAAGGGTTTACGAACGATTGGGATTGCAGACCCGTCTTCGAGTTCCACAGTTCTACTCCGAGGACGGATGGCTTCCACGAAGCGGTCGCAAAAGTCACAACCCAGTATGACTGGTGCTGCAAGTGACTTGCATACAATAAACTCTAGTTGAACGAGATAGGAGCCTAACCTCACCATGAGGGAAATTGTACCCAGTGTCCGTAGCGGGTTGTTGTTCGCATCGGCAATATCCAAATGTGGACCGGTACGAACTTGAACCCGGAGCAGCGGGGGTAACAATTCAACATGAATGAAGTTAGGAGCGGCTCCTGTATCCAGGACAGATACTTGACGAACCATAAACTGGTTGGACAGGCCGAAGTCGGCGAATTCTTTATAATTCCGCTTGGCCATTACCATAACTCGATCCGGAATACGGAGATTATGGGACCGTATCCACGGGCAACGGAGGACACTAAAGTATCCCGAGTTAACGTCGGTGTCCGCCGTTCTCCTTGAAAGGATAGTCACAGCTGGGGAGCGAAGCTGGAGCGCCTCGGGCGTCTTCAACTCCGGCTTAGAAGACGCCCCTCCCGCAGGGGAGACTCCCAAGTTTAGTTTTTCGAAGCGGACCCGACCGAATTCGGTGCAGCTGCCTCGAAGGGGACCGGTTGTTCCCCGTTCGCGGGTACAAGTTCTGTATCCCTGTCAGCAAGGTGAGCTCGGAGTATCCTTTGTTCCTCATAGGACCTACTCGGGACTCGAGCTTTCTCCTCAGGGGTCAGAGCCTCGTACTGAGCGATAATTCGTGAACCCTCCCGCAGGGGAAATGTGCAGTCTGGTGCTCTGTGACCACGGAGGTAACACAAATAGCAAATCAGCTCTGCCGGGTTCGGTTGTGGACGTGAATCCACGCGACGTGGTGCTGTATCCCTCCATCCGGGGCGAGAGAACCGAGCAGCGGTATTCGCAAAAGGTAGCGATACGGTTGGCACCCTCCGTCCGTGGGTATAGAGCGCAGGGTCTTCATCCGTAGTCGGAGCGGATGTCGACGGCAACTCAGACGTACCCATAGATTCGGGGTTAGTTCCCATGAAGTGAATGTTATCATTGACCCCCACAGGGGCAGGGCCTCCTGCGAGTGACAAAGACGAGTTACCTCCATCGGCGAGGAGTGCACGTGTCGGCCGACTCTTTCGGTTCTGCCGGGCACGGAGAGTATCCCCCTCAGCCTGGGCGTACTGAACCAGTTCAAAGTAGGTCAGCTTGCGCTTCTCTTCCCGATATCGGGCAACCAATGCCCTTATCGAGGGGTCCAAACCATCCACAAACATGGAGCATCTCTCGTAGGCGGGGAATACATTCCCGCATCGGTGAAACGCTTTATTCAAGCGAATTGAATACACCGTTTCGGTTTCCATCGGCTTCTGCCGCGTATCCCTTAATGCAAGGATTGCTTCCTGAATCGCATTTCCAGTAGCGTATGACCTCAAGAGGTACTGCACCGCTTCGGGCCAGCACGTGACTCCCCCTTCCGAGGCTCATGATGATCCACGGACGGAGTTGAACTGGTCTTCAGCCATTCCCTTTAAGAAATAGGGTAATGCAAGATACGCTTGCGCTTCACTCATACCGAGGATGTCAGCCTCCTGGACGAACCTCGCAAGGAAATCGAGCACCAGAATTGGGTCTGTTCCTGTGAACTCCCTCTTCTGTAGGGTGATGCTCAGCCTTTTGATGTAGTCCTTGACCTTACCCGTTCCGCGGGATGTTCGATCTCCCGAAGGGTTATCCAACCGGTAATAGCGGTACGATAGCAGCTTCCGATAGAGAGGATTCGTCGGCTTCAGCTACCTTAATCCAAGGTGTTTCCTACCCTTCTTCCGGGTACGGATTGCCCCTTGAGAGGTGTAAGTAGCCTTCGACCGAGTCGCCCGGGATGACCGGCGTTCATCTTCACTATCCGAAGATTCGGAGGACGAACTCGATGGCGAGCGATTGGGATCGGAATCCGATAAATCCTCTTGGAGGTAAACCCTCTTTTTGGACTTGCGGCGGTCCCGTTTAGCGGAGCGGTGTTCTTCGTCTTCCGAAACGTCGGGTTTATCCTTCGAGGCTTCTGCGTCTCCGTCCATACGGATAATGGCCTCGAGGGTGTCCAGCCGAGCTCGGAAGCGTTCCGCTTGCACGCGGTGTTCCTCCACGAGGCTCCGGTACTCCTGGATAAAGACCCCAGGGGTACCAAAGCTTTCCAAAAGGGAGTTCACATCCCTACACAGGGTACGAAGGTCATCGGCGACTCCCCGCACCGGGGCGTTCTCCACCCTGAGGCGGAGGGTAGTAACCTCGTGAACGAGCTCGACGTGAGCCGCGTTGGCGATATCGATTCGAGTCTCCAGGCGCTGTAATTCAGGTTCGGCCCGACTTCGGGGTGCTCCTGAGGGGGTCTCCACCACTGGAGCTGGGCCCACAGCCACGACCTCTCGAGGACCTGAAACCACTGAGGGTGCTCTCCGAGTGTCCGGATCGATACCGGAATCGTTCCGATCTTCGGGAATTGAGCTCCTCGACCTAGGCGGGGCCGGGGGCAGTGAATCCGCTTGACGGTTCGATCCAGTCCTGAAACCACGGGTAGGCGGCGACATGCTGCAGACACGACACCGACGATTCGGGGTAACGATGAAATTCGATCACGAGATTCCCGGAGAACGGATGACGTAACACAAGACAAAAATGAAAACCAATTCCACCCTTTCCAAAGAGGACCACTACAACAAATCTTCACGACGGTGCTTCCTCTTCCAAGAGATATTTCAACACGTGGATGACCAACCCAAAAGTCCGAGAACGGATTCTAAGTCGGGAGTCCACTTGTGGAGCAAAACACGGCGACGGGAAGTGCTCTCAAGGTGTTCGAAGCCTTGCTCCCTGGGGGGAGGCAGACTCAGAGACAGAGCCCTCCGTTCCACCCGTAGTGTGGGGTGTAACTCCCACGGGGGATTCCGGCAGTACCGACGGAGGTGAGGGGTAGAAACCGTTGGATCGGGAATGGGTATGGGTATCCCAAAGAATGGGGGAAAATCCGGCGAAGAGGAAAAACGGCGCGAGGGTCGGGCACTAACAGGCACCGGACCCGAGAACCAGAAAAAGGGCAAAACAACAAAAGAAACCCAACACAGGGGCGAAAACCTGTCCTCGAAAGGAAACACAAAAAGCACGCAACAAGTAAGAAGAACCCCCACGGGGTATCGTGCACGCAGGTCGTCTGAGCGGTCCCAAGGGGGTGGTTGCACGGAACCCAAACGTGGGCACTCTCCAAGTGGGGACGTGTCCCTACGCAGGCGTTGCTAACCAGAGCCCGTTCCGGGTTGTAAGGCCGAAACGATGGCGACGAAGAACCTCTAAAGGTATCGAAGACCAACCTTGGTTCCCATTTACTTTGAGCTTCGGACTGTCAGATCTCGCCTCCCTAAGTAGGGCCCACTAACTAAACTCTACAGTAGTGCACACCTGCTCAGGGCCATACACGTGGAGATCCAACTGTCAGGGCCCAAAAATCCAGCGTTCTAACAAATATCCGAAAATCGGTGCCAGAATTAAGCCACGTGTATCACGGGGCCAATCCAACCATGGGCCATCCGAATTTTCCCTTATAGGCGAATTCTAACCAGAAAACAGTGCCACCTCAGCACACCTTAGAGGGGATCATAGTCATAACCCTCGGAGGGTTCAATCCTCATTCTATGAGTTGCATCTTCAAGTATCCCCTAACTGGGCGTTGCTCTACAATATTCAGTAATATACATTGATTCTTCATCGTTGCCCACGATTACTTCACTTCCGTCTGACAACTCATTTATCACGTAGTTGGGGATATTCTTGAATCCATGAGAAATCGGTTTTTCATAATTGACTTCAGAATTTTCGGAAATATAACACTTGGCTTTCGTAATACTATGTTATACTTCTTCGCCTTTTTTTTCACGAAAAATTGTTTGCCAATATCTCTTACTACTTCAAACGGTCCTTTCCATCGAGATAGCTCTTTATTACGATAGATCAAAACTTTTAGTCCTGATTTAAATCGCCGTGAACGGCTTTTGAAAGACGTGATTCGAGAGCACGTTTCAGTCCTATTTCATCGGCAATGATTTCTATTTTTGAAGGAATAGTCAAGAGAGCTTTCATACGGTTTTCTTGATCAGGTATGTTTTTATGAATGCAAGTAAATTGTAGGACAAAGCTTGGAGCGGAGACACCACGAAGATGTTCGGGATCTTCCTCTCTTGAGAGACACGCCTCAGGCGGAGGAGGCGCGTCCCAGCGGAGCACAGAAACAGAGCCACTCTGGAAAGGCACGACGAAGTCGGGTGTAAGACCGAGGCCAATCCGGCGGGATATACCTAGAGTGTTCAGGTGAGCACGGCACAGTCCGGGGTGTGACCAATCCTAGGCGGAGCGGTACCACGGCGATCGTCGGAAAAGGGGCGAGGAAACACTCGTATAAGGTGGACGAGCGAGGTGAGTGAGGCGGCCACTCACAAGAGACAAAAAAAGAACAAGGGGAAAATTGGGGCGAAACCCTATACAGGGGCGGGACTACGATAAGTGTCGGCGATTAAATATGAACCCACGGTGGTGGTAGCACTCTGGTCGACAGAGGGGTGGATGAACTAACGTGCAACGGGCGCTCACGCAGTATGTGGTGAAGACGCGCCGAAGGCGAAAAGTTCAGAGCCAAGACTCCCGCCTTGGTATGTCCCAGGAGGGTGTTTACTAGGGAGCAGTGCTCAAGCTCCTAAGTAGTGTGGCGCGCGGCCCCTGACAGTGGGCGTGCGCACGGAAAATAGACACTAAATAGCGATAGCGTAGCTAAAAAAATACTAAATAATACTAAATAATACTAACCATTAGGTAGAGTCCGGGCCACGTGTGGCACGCCTCGCACTCGAGCGTCGGCATCCGTGCAGTCCACGTGTTCCACCAGTGTGCACCTCCGGTCCTAACCGGCCGTCGGCACGCAATAGCGGTATAGCTTGTCATAGACCAAGCTAGACCTCAAGCGAGCGAAATCTCTAAGTCCTGGGAAGAAACCCCCTTGAAGGGCATTGTCCTTCATAAATCTTAGTACAATGGCGAAGACCAGGAGTGATGGAACCAGACCTTCCGGGTTCATGGTGTCATTCATAGCTTTCACAGCTGTGGCAAGGATTAAGTTCTCGTTTAAAAAGCTGGCATCGAACTTGATTTTGTGGAGTATTCATCTTAGGGGATGATGATATCGTTCGCCAGCACCCATGGAAGATTTGACTTTCCACTCCGGACAGAAAAAAAACGATGCCCAATTCAGTCATAATTTCCTTCCCTCGAGAACATGTAAACGCTGAGTGTCGTATAGTGGCGGAAGGGCTGACCTTTGAGGTGTCCGATACACTACGCTGACCTTGTAGGTGATGGGTGCAAGGAATCATCGGCCACGTAGCTCCGGGCGAGCTATCATCCAGGTGTTGTCAGCCACGTGTAGTGTTGACATGGACCTTCTGGTTGAGTAATTGTTAGTGATAGTAATTTTAATTATGTGTATTTTAGTACAGTAGTTGAGTGGCCACCTGGCACTGTAGCCAGTGTTGGCAAGGTCTCTGACACTAGGTCAGAGACCGTGCCTTGCTGGCACCTCCCGGGTGATCCGGGTGTAGTATTCCACTATGTCGGGGAATCCGATAGGTTTTTCGCGAAGTCGCGGTTGGAACTCATAAGTGAGTGTTGTCATCAGCATTGTGATATGAAACGGCATCCCGCATAGGATGCCTAGAGGCAGAATGTCTTAGTTGAACACGTGGCGTCATGGGTCGAGGGGCTTGCCACGGCGCGCGCATAGTTGCGACCCTTCCTAGGGGAATGCCATATTGGAAACGGCGCATGTAGTGGCGATCCACGTGGAGGGCTTTACTACCCTTTGTAGCTAGACGTCCATTAGGGACCATACCCATACAGTGGCTTGGCTAAGTGGCTGACCACTGGGTATTATTTATGTATTTATTTTGGCACTCACCCTGGTACACAGTATATAGTGTACCAGAGGTGAGCGCCGACTCCAAGTATACGAGACAACATGGGCATCATGACTATTCTGTTCCTTGCTTAGGATTCCTTAACCGGAGATTCGGACGAGCTATAATAGATAGTCAGCCCCCAACCACTTCACGAGCCGTCTCGTACCTACGTTCCATCAACGTTTTACAGTTGCACTGTTCACCCTCGCTGGCGAGTAGTGGCCTAACACCCCACTTCCAGCTCGCTGGTGTTGTAGATCTACAACCCCTTTTCCTTCGCCGCAAGCGACCCATCGGCAGTCCAAACGCTGTCGCAGGTGTCTGCTCTCTCCGTAAGAGCGGATACTACACTGGGGAGTGCAGTGCACTGCATATAGGGAACTGCACCTCCCCCATCCTAATCTGATAAATACAGGCATCACTTGGGTCACGAGTATACCTTTTGGTTCATCGTTTCTCAACTACCACACAGGCTTTCCCGCGCGTCGACGCCTACCATTGTTTACCTACACGGTATAGGCTAGTCGCCCCGCCGTTTGCCCCTGCGGGTTTTCACGGTGCCCTGTTACCATCGAGGTTTACTACGTCTACTTTCTAAGGTTGAGCGTCAACACGCTCCCTACAGTTGAGCGTCACTAAGCTCCCGAGGCAAGACAGTAGCACACCCCAGAGGTGATTGTACGACATTTTGGTCTCCCGGATTAGAAAGTATTTTTAGGTTTCGTCGTACCTTCACAGTTCACACGAGATTCCGAGAAGGATTGGACGCTCGTACACCTATTTGGATTTAGGAAATCCCGCAAATCAATACAGGATACTACTATTGGTCACAAATGGAACGACCAGAAGGAACACGCGTGGTGCGAGCGCCCCGCCAAGCCATAAAGGTCTCAAAGGAGCCCCATCGGCTCAACCGATTCTGGAAAACCCCGAGGAACTGCTCCGGCACCCTCGAGACAAAACCGGAAAGGTACATGGTCCGCCGCCAATGGTTACAGAACCTCAAACGGAATCACCAATTGAGGTTGCAGCGGCGGAGCTATGGCCACAGCTCGAAGAGCGAGCGAAAGTGCTCGTCACCCTCGCGGTCGAGGGTGCATTAACCGTAAAGGAGAAGTCGGATACCCGGATGGTTCCGCCCTCAATTGACGTTGATGCAACTACCCGTATTGTGGTTGACCGAGCAGCTCAAGAGCTATCGGAAAGGATACCTGAAATGGTGAAACAGTATCTCTTTACAGATGCTTGGGATCATGTTTACCGCGCTGTGCAGGACCTTTGGGTTTCCGAGGGATTCGCAGAATCCCAACCTACACAGATGATCATCGCAAAGCGCATACCACACGGATTCCAAATGGGTCATTCCAGCCATTCCAAACATTTACCTACTGATAGTGAGTACCTACAAGGTCCAAGGCAGAGTCAAGAGGTCCCGGAAAAGGTAGATCCTCAAGACATTTATCTGCCACCTGTTGAGGTTTGGTCGACTCTGCCCCCAAGCCCTTTGTAGTGTTGGAAATAGTGGAAAACAAAAAGTGGATTTAAGCATGGGCACTTTTGGGCACCCTCCGCGGAAAAACGCATATGCGCCTCATCTCAATCTCAACGTGAAACGGCCATCTGATTGGCTACTGCAAATGCCCTCATGCAACGTGGTATGGACAAGTGGTCTTGTTCTAATGGGGCGTGTTGGGGCTTCGGCCCAAGTGGAGCGATTTGATTGGACGAGAGCGCTGAATGAGCACGGGCTATGCAGTTGGAGAGAATGTGCGAATGTGGGCTGGATACGGGGTTTGGCCGTAACAGCCGAATCTAGGCTGCGCGGGGTGGTTGGCACTGGCGCACCACTTTGGATGATTTTTCGAGTTTTTATTTGATATGCTTCATGTTTGAAATTGTTTTGGCGCGCAACTCCTCGTCGCACAGTGGCAAGGTGTGAGACGTGGGTGACCCGCCGACGGTTGATGGAAAGGGAAAAGCTGAAGGAAAGGTTGAGGGAATGAAAAGGAAGTTCGCCAGCTCTGGCTTGGATTTACTTGGAGGCGCTCAAACTTTCACTTATATACTACTTCAAAACGTCAGCTGTCTAGACTCCAACTCAAAGTAAACCCTAGACTACAAAGCAGGGACACTCAATACTACCAATCATATTCAAGCATGACATTAACCCTAGTCAATGTTCATTGCAGCGCACAACAAGGCAATATACAGTGCACAGCCCATAATTACACTGACGTGTGCACAAATTCAATATGCCAGCATACACTACTTGCAATCCGCCTCCATACACATTCACGTTCCAGCACAGTACACCAAGTCTCCTGTAATACACATGTCACGTCTCTTCTCCAAGTACATTCGTTACACCTTGTGAGATGTGTTCATAGTACACCAGCTGGACATATTGAACAGCGTGCACAGTAGTACAAGTAGACCACGTACACACGTGTACCACAGACAAACCCAATAGTGCCATACCACTTGTACACACCACATTGCATGTGCACATTTTCAGTAGCCAATCACAGCCCGAGTTCACGTTGAGATCCGACTGACACGCATATGCGCTTTTCCAGGGGCACCCTCCAAAACAGCCCATGCTCCCCTGCACTTTTGTTTTTCAGTGACAGCACAGGGTCAACAGCCAACACTCCCCCTCTGTCACTGACTTCAAAGGTCTAGGTGTCGGACGCCACTGTCTTCACGGAACCTCTCGTGCTTCACACGGCAAAGTGGTTTGTTGAGCATATCGGCTGTCATACAATCGGTAGGGCAGTAGAACAACACAATCGACTTGTCACGTAGAGCTTCTCGAGTAAAGTGAAAACGAATGTCGATATGCTTGGTACGCTTGTTGACAACGCCATTTCGGGCAAGGTCAATGCACCCTTGGTTGTCAACATATACAGGCGTTGGTTCAACAAGCAACTTTACCGAATCGTCCACTTCTACTCCAATGACTATACCGATGCCATTCCACAAACGCCTAAGCCAGATGGCCTCTTTGGAACCACTGCACAGACTCACATACTCAGCTTCAGCACTAGACAGTGCAACCACTTCTTGCTGACGTGAACACCATGACACAGGACCTCCAGCCATCATGAACAAGTACCCACTGGTAGACTTGCGGTTTGCAACATCGCCTGCCCAGTCAGAGTCCACGTAGCCTTGAAGTGCCAAATCGGTGTTTAAGCCGTAGGTGAGACCAAATGTACAAGTACCGTTGAGATAGCGAAGCACACGTTTGACTGCCTTCCAGTGAATCTCTCCAGGTTTCTCAACATACTTGGCAAGTTTGGACACCGCGTATGAGATATCTGGACGAGTTCCTACAGACAAGTACATGAGACAGCCAATTGCCTGACGGTACGGCACCTCCCTGAGTACATCCTGAATCGCAGACAGGTCCATGCCAACTTCCATTGGAGTGTCAACTGGTTTGGACTGGTGCATGCCAAAACGTTCCAAGACCTTTTGTGTGTACGCAGACTGAGTCAGATACAACTCTCGCTTAACTCTGTCACGGTGGATCTCGAATCCGAGTACCATGCGAGCTTGATAGAGGTCTTTCATGTGGAACCGAGACGACAGCTCTGCCTTTACACGATCCATTGTCTTCATGCTCGGACTTGCAATAAGCAAGTCATCAACGTATAGAGCAATCAGAACAACAAATCCCAGTATCTTTCCGCTGTACACACACTCATCTGCGTCATTTGGCGTCAACTGCATCTCCTCAACAAGGAACGAGTATATCTTTGCATGCCACTGTCTGGGTGCCTGTCGTAGCCCATAGATGGCTTTCTTCAAACGACACACCAGATCCTCGTTACCTTGCTGCACAAAACCTGTTGGCTGCTCCATGTACACTGTCTCCTCAAGGTCACCGTTCAGAAAAGCTGTTTTCACATCCATCTGGTGCAAATGAAAGTCCCGTACAGCAGTCACTGACAGAATCATCCTGATCGAGGTAAACTTAACAACAGGTGCATATGTTTCAGAAAAGTCAACACCCTCGATCTGCAGGAATCCTCTAGCAACCATACGAGCCTTCTACCTGATAGTTGGTTCACCAGATGGAGCTGCTTCATACTTCTGCACATACACCCACTTGGACGAAATCACGTTGCTGTCTGCTGGCCTTGGCACTAAGTCCCATGTGTCATGCTCAATTAGTGACTGGTACTCACTCTTCATTGCCTTCTTCCATGCTTCGGAATCAGGACGTGACACAGCATCATCATATGACGACGGCATGTCATCACTGGCAGTGAGTAGAGCAGTTGCACGCCACCATGAGCTCGGCTTCCTACGTTCACGCGTGGACCTACGAACAGGTTGTGTCTCATGCACTACATGCTCAACTGATGTATCAGCTGCGGAATCATCAACAGAGCTGTCAGAAGCATCATCAGAGTCAGGCAAAGGCGCAGAAGGGTCATCATCGCTGGGTCCACCAGATGTGTCAGATGTAGAGGTATCATGTGAACTAGACATATTACTAAAGTCAATGTCTGCGTAGTCCTCTTCCTCATAGCTAAACTGGTTGTCTGAGCCCGAAAACTCATCAAACCGTACATCTCTTGACACAATCACCTTTTTCTTTTCAGAGTCCCACAACTTGTATCCGTGAGACCCTGGGGTGTACCCAATAAAGATAGCTTCCACACCACGCTCCTCTAGCTTCTTCAGCTTATGATCCACAACCTTGTACCAGCATCGGCTCCCAAACACACGCAGGTTGCTCACATCAGGCTTCTGACCATGCCACAGTTCATATGGTGTCACACTACTTGGAAGAGCTTTGCAAGTCACACGGTTGCGCACATACACTGCAACATTCAGTGCCTCAGCCCAAAAGTGCTTTGGCAATTTCTTGTGACATAACATCGATCTGACCAAGTCCATGAGTGTGCGGTTGAACCGTTCGGCAAGTCCATTCTGCTGAGGATTGTAAGGCACAGTTCGCTGATGCTCAATACCGTGACGTTCAAGTTCTTTGGTAAAACGATGTGACAGATATTCACCACCGTTGTCAGTGCGCAATGCTTTGAGCACACTCTCACGTGCGGTGATGGTTTTCACTTGTCTGCCGGTTTGGTTTTGAACAAACTTGAGCCACCTTAGGAACATCTGGAACACCTCATCCTTAGTTTTGAGCATGTAGAAGAAGCAGAAACGACTGTGATCATCGATGAATGTGACGAAGTAGTGCGAGCCTCCCAAGGATTTCACACTTACTGGACCTGACACATCGGAGTGAACAAGTTCCAGTACGTGTTTTGCTCGTTCCCCCCCTTGCTTGGGAGTCGGAGCACGGGTTGCTTTTCCTACTACACATGAGCCACACACATCTGAGTCCTGCGCAACGTCTACATTGAGCCCTGACACAACCTTGTTTCGAGCCATATGCTTGATACCATCCACATTCACATGAGCCATTCGAGCATGCCATAGTGACAAGTCCGACACAAGTGCGCTGTTTACATCTGAACACTGGTGTGCAGCAGTGCAAAGGTAGTATAGGCCTTTGACGCGGCGCCCCAAGGCAACCACTTTTGACCCCTTGTATACACATACCTTCTCTTTTTCAAACACTACTTTGCACCCCACATCACAAATCGCCGATACAGAAAGCAAATGGTACCTTAAATTCGGTACATGAACAACTTGCTTCAGCTGGCACTTTCGTTTGGACCCTTCCACAATCAGATCAAGCTCCACACTACCGTGACCAACAGACTCTAGTTTGGAATCATTACCGATGCTAACGCCAGAAGACACCTTACTATCATATGTTTGGAACATGGATTCGTCAAAAGTCATGTGGGCAGTAGCACCAGAGTCAACAATCCAGTCACTGTTCGTGGCTTTATCAGAGCCAGTAGCAATGAGACATACAAAGTCAGAGTCGTTGCCACCCGTACCTCGCTCATCGCTGAGCTCAGTATTGACAGTTGGGTGAGCAGCATCGACCTGATTCATGTTAGCCCCATCACGTTGCTTCTTGAAACAGTTCCTCTGGATATGACCCTTCTTATGACAATAATGACACTCGATGTTCTTCCATCGCGACTGCCTGCCAACCAAAGCTGCCTCACTTCCACCAGGCTCCTCCTTGGCACGATCGTTCATTCGCTGCTCTTCTTGCAGCAGACGACTCTTCACAAACTCTAGAGTGAGTTGACGATCGCCAATCGTGGTATCAATTGCGACGATGAGGTGCTCGAATCTTTCCGGAAGTCCGCATAGGATGGCCATAGCGATGTCCTCCTCCTCAACAACAACGTCCATACACTTCAGGTCCGATGCCAGATGACGTACACGGTTGATGAACTGTAGCATTTTCTCATCATCACGCATCTTGGCAGAGTAGAAGGACCGTCGGGCGTTGATTTTGTTGAGCAGAGTCTTGCGTTGGAACACATCGCAAATGGCTTTCCACATATCGGCAGCGTTGTCGGCGTCCCGCACATGATCTAAATGCTCATCGCTGAGTGTGAGACCAATAATAGCTCTGGCCTTGGCATCTTTCTTTTTCCAAGTCGACAGCTCATCTTCGTCAGTGGGTCTAACAGAGTTGAGGTGGCCGTCGAGGTCCTTGAGTGCAAGCAGCAGCTCAATCTTCTGCTTCCATACGTGGAAGTTATCCTCAACCAGCTTTTCGATTTTCACCCCACTGAACGAATCCATGGTGTGCAAAGTGTCACAAGAGGCCGAGAGAGATGGCTTGACAGCAACAGACAAGTGAACAACAACAACAGACAACAACAACAAAGTAAAAACAACAAACAACAAATAAGTCTTCAAGATTGAACAGACAATAGTCTGCGGGCGCACTGGCAGGGCTTCCTATACCCGCGTCCCTAAAGGTGGGACCCCTGGCCCCCAGAGCTCTTCTGGGTAGATAACGGTTTTCTGCAGTCTACCTCCTCCCACGTCAAAAGGAGAAGGCGCGTTGCTCCTTACGAGGCTTCCAGAGGATGGTTAATGACCGAAGATATGCCTTCACCAAGTTGACCCTCTCTGGCCTCTTTCAAGAACTAGCGCGACCTCGAAACCGAAGCTACTTCAACACCAAGATACGCTTCTAACGAGCAATCAATGAAGATCGCACGCGGCCTGATCCTGAAAAGGAGGTCAGCCTTCGAAACGTCGCCTCCCCGCGTACTGCGGATCAAAAGCTCCTTATGGATGCTGTTCACAACAGTCCAAGTGCCCAACCACAAAGGTCGGGCTCACACACAAAGGCAAACAACCAGCCAAATGCAGTGCGCCACGGCACCCCGTCCACAAATGCACCCGCAAAGTTCAACCAGATCTTTCGACCGTCACTGTTATCCGCCCTAAAAGGACCAGTGGGGAACCCGCTTGACAGTACACCTGCTTTGGTTCAAGCCGCCAGGCTAACGTCCCCGAGTACAAGGAATCACCCAAAGTACCTCGGATCAACCGCTCGTCGCACAGGCAAAGATGCAGACCAAACACAAAAACACACACGAACGCTGAGCCAAGAACTCCAGGCCCAGACTTCAACAAACACGGTCCTCAACCTCTCAGATCAGAACCTGCAACACGACGCAGGGATCCACAAAACAACGAAAGAGAGGGAGACCAAACGAAGCGGATAGCGATCGACAAACACGGGCAACAACGAGCACCCAAACACAATCACGATAACAACGTCCAACCACTACCACCACAACGCCCTCAGGGAGTAACGCAAGACCGAAAGAAAATACCAACACCAACCCACGATACGGTCACACACCCGACGAAACGGCTACTACGGCGGAAACCAAGAGAATAGAACAGCGAAACGGGTGAACGGCGGTGCGGGAGAGCGGCGAGAGACGAACTAGACGGCAGAGGTCAGCGGGGCTGGGCCCATAACCTGATGGAAAGGGAAAAGCTGAAGGAAAGGTTGAGGGAATGAAAAGGAAGTTCGCCAGCTCTGGCTTGGATTTACTTGGAGGCGCTCAAACTTTCACTTATATACTACTTCAAAACGTCAGCTGTCTAGACTCCAACTCAAAGTAAACCCTAGACTACAAAGCAGGGACACTCAATACTACCAATCATATTCAAGCATGACATTAACCCTAGTCAATGTTCATTGCAGCGCACAACAAGGCAATATACAGTGCACAGCCCATAATTACACTGACGTGTGCACAAATTCAATATGCCAGCATACACTACTTGCAATCCGCCTCCATACACATTCACGTTCCAGCACAGTACACCAAGTCTCCTGTAATACACATGTCACGTCTCTTCTCCAAGTACATTCGTTACACCTTGTGAGATGTGTTCATAGTACACCAGCTGGACATATTGAACAGCGTGCACAGTAGTACAAGTAGACCACGTACACACGTGTACCACAGACAAACCCAATAGTGCCATACCACTTGTACACACCACATTGCATGTGCACATTTTCAGTAGCCAATCACAGCCCGAGTTCACGTTGAGATCCGACTGACACGCATATGCGCTTTTCCAGGGGCACCCTCCAAAACAGCCCATGCTCCCCTGCACTTTTGTTTTTCAGTGACAGCACAGGGTCAACAGCCAACAACGGTCAGCACCGGCGGCGGAAGTGCGTGCGAGGTAGATATTGTTTTCAATGACGGTCGCCAACGATCGAAGTAAATTTTCAAGGCTGACTACCTTCCTTTGTTTCTCTTCTTTTATTTTTCTCTTCTTCTCGTCTTTTCCCCCTCTTCTTCCTTTTCCTTTACCTAACCTGCGCTCACGTTGTGAGGTTATGGGCCCAGAGCGTCGACTCTTCGCAGACGTCACGCTCTACTAGCATTTATTTGGATTCAAGAAGATTCCCTACTGCGACAGGTGCGCGATCTACGACTAACGCTCATTTGGATTCAAGAAGTTATTTTGTTTTGCGACAGGCGTGTACCCTGCGGACTTCCTCCTTGGTGGCGAAAACATATCGCGTTTGTTAGTACCCCCTTGGCACGAGACCGGGAAGTCTGCCAAATCCTGCTCTCCGTCCGTAGAGTACGGAGGTCGATGAATTGGGCTTGGAAGTGTAGGAGCAACCGTACTACACCGCACGACCGCGCTACTTTCCCGCAAGAGGCTAGCTTGGGTCAACTGGGGGAAGTGTATCTTGACGACAGCCCTCCTTGGGACGCCTCGTAGGGACTAAAAGCGCCGGAATCTGAAGTGCGCAGAGTTAGGTAGGTAATCAAAGCGTAACTCACCTGGAGAGAGTAACCAGGGTCCAGGGGATCATCCTTTAGGGTAGCGGAGGTAGTTTCTCCCGCCAGTGCGCCCGCCTACCTCGAGCAAGTCTCGGTAGGTTCAATCAAGAAGTTTCAACCCGAAGTCGAGAAGTTTATCTGTTCCGGGTACGCCTTCTGCCAATGCCCGTGAGTATACTCCAAGCGTGGGAGCAGCCGAGCTCCGCTTGTGATTGCGTACGAGACGCGTCTCGGTGAGCGTTGCAGGCTACGTCAAAAGTCTCCGCGGTCGTCCTCGCTGTCGAACGTTTGAGTTGGGATACTCCGTTCGGGCAAGCTCGGCCACGAATTCATCACTGCTCGTGGCCCCTTTCTTAAACTTCCCAAGGCATTGAGTCCCTCACTCTGCTTCCCTCTACTAATTAATTTCGTTTGGTTCCGTTCTATCTGCTTCGTGGACAACAGACTGAAATATGTCGGTCACGGAAATGGAATCCGAAAGTACTACCGGGATGAAAATCCCTCGTTTTCATGGAACGCGTGGTGATGATTATGCCCTATGGCGCCATCGCCTTCGTGCTGCATGCCGTGTTAAAGGTGTGTGGAACGTTATGGAATCCGAATCTGGATATTCAGCAACTACTGAAGCAACATCGGATACCGCTATTGATAGCGCTCGAATTGTCGCCAAGCGCGAGAAGGCATGTGGAATCATAATATGCGCCTTGGGTGATGCGCCACTTCGTGTGGTCATGGATGTCGACGACGACCCGGCGCGCATGCTCGCATTACTTGATGCACGGTATGCGTCCAATCGTACTGTATCCAGAATTGCTGTGCAGACTCAACTATTCCGTATGGGATACAATGGTCAGAATATGGCAGGCTATGTGGACCAGTACACGGCGTTATTTGCTCAGTTAGAGCGCATGGGGAAGGATGCGGCAGTACCGGAGTCGCACAAAGCTCCCATGTTACTTGCTTCTATTGATCCCAATTGCACACTGGAGTCTACTGCTGCAGCTCTTCGAAGCAAGGATATCGCTGAGCTTACATGGGACTACGTGGCCACGACCCTCATAGATGAATACAACGCGAAACAGGTGTCTGCAAGGCCGTCTGGACGTAGTTCACGTCGCAAGAAGAAGGGCAGGAAAAAATCTGGTCGACATTCTGAATCGACTAATCGTACCCGCAGTACTGCAAACAACGAAGATGAGGAGTCTGATGGTCACTCCGACATTGAGTCTACTGCTCGTGCACTTGCTGCCGCCTTGAGATCGTCATCATTTGATCGTTCTGGATCGAGCAATGGACATCATTGCGACTTCTGTGATCGCGATGAACACACACAAGATCGTTGCTTTATGAATCCGGACAACCCGGACAACCACTTGCCGCAGAGTATCCTCGATAAACTGTCGCCACAACCCAAGCGAATGGGTGGCAGTAGTGGTAGAAGCGCCTTGAGCAAGTCTTCTGGAAAGTCTGGCAAAATCGAAATTGCTGGTGCAACTGTGGAAAGGACCACTATAGTTCCGCCGAATGAACTCAGTACATACGCAGACAGCGGTGCGACAGTACATTGCTTCCATTCTGTTTGTGCGTTCGTGCCCGGTTCACTTGAACCTGGCGACAAAAGAACAGTGATGCTTGCCGATAACACATCTGTTGTATCTAAACAACGCGGAGAGGTGATCATTCCTTTGGACAATGCGAACATACGTCTGAGTGATGCCCTACTGACCCCCGCTCTTGGATACAACTTGGTTTCAACCGGGTGTTTGGCCGACAAAGGTATTGAGTCGCTCTTCGGTCGTCACAGTGTACGTTTGACGCTAGAGTCAAATGGTTTTGAGGTGGGCATTGGTGATCGTGACAAGGTATCTCGCATGTACACACTGCCTCAACCTTTAGGGCATGCTGGTGTGGAACTTGCGCTTTCGACTAAGTCTACGGCCACTCAACTGTGGCACCGACGACTGGCTCACATCAACCAACGTGATCTGCAACATGTACACAAGTACGCAGATGGAGTGCCGCACTTGTGTGACATGGAGGAGGTATGCCGAGCATGTGGACTTGGCAAGGCTCATAAGCTTCCATTCCCAGGTCACTTTGAACATGCATCCGCGGTTGGTGACATTGTGCACTCGGATATTGTAGGTCCTCTGGAAAAGTCTTTTCCGGACAAGTTCCAATATGCATGTACATTCCTCGATGATCACTCACGGTATGTGTTCCTAGGTCTGGTGATCCATCGCAGTGCTCTTAGTGATGTGTTTGTGGGTATTGCGGCAAAGTTTAAGCAGCTTGGAGGAGTGGATATCAAAAGTTTGCACTCGGACGGTGCAGAAGAATATATCGCCCTGCAAGAGAACTTGGCAGCAGAACATGGCCTCACTTCTTTCTCTGCTCCATACACCCCCGAACACAACGCTATAGCTGAGCGCAACAATCGTACCATGGTGGAAGCTGCTCGATCGTTGCTGATCCAAGCCGATCTACCAGAATGTTTGTGGCCATATGCGCTGAAACATGTTATCTTTGTGCGTAATCGAGTGCAACATTCTACTGTTAACAACAGTCCCTACTTTCTGGTAACTGGAAATAAACCTTTGTTGAAGCACGTGCGTGTGTTTGGATGCACTGCATTCGTGCTAAGGAGTCCTCGTGGACCCAAGTTCGAGTCTCGTGCACTTGAGGGAGTGTACTTGGAGACTCTTGAGCATGGTGTGTACAAGGTACTCGTCGTTGATAATGACGGTACTCCGCGTATTATTGAGTCACGACATGTTACTTTTGATGAATCCAAGTTCCCTGGCGCATCATCTCTTGCCAACTACATGGATGATGAAAGTGCGTCAGATGCTGAATATAGCTCTGATATGGGATTATGTGATAGCATTGATGACGAATCGGATACCTTCTCCGTCGATAATGTTGAGGAGGAGGTGGTTCATGACGGATCCTCGCACCTGATTCCAGCACTCAGGCAGTCGGAGTCAGACTCCGGCAGCAATGAAGACGATGCACAGGATTCCGAAAGTGATGACGAAAGTGCTGCTGATGACCTTGATACATCTGCCAACGCTGATACGGAACCACGCTACCCGCGGCGCACGCGCCGTCAACCTCTGAGGTGGTTCATGGCAGGGTCTGCTCACTGTACATCGCAAGTCAGAGTCACTACTAGTGATGAGCCCTCACTCAAGGAGGCAATGTCCGCCAGTGCGGAGGAGCGTACCATGTGGCAAGCAGCCGTCGATGAAGAGTTTTCATCATTGGAGTCGAAGCTAACTTGGAAACCTGATGACTCTCCTGCTTCACAACCACTACCAACTCACGTCATACTGAAGGTAAAGCGCAATGCTGATGGGTCAGTTGAACGTTTTAAGGCTCGTGTTGTAGCCGGTGGAAACCACCAAACATATGGTCAGGACTACATGGAGACTTATGCACCAGTTGTTTCGTTCTCTTTGGTTCGCATATTCTTGTATCTGACGTTATGCTTGCGCATGTATGTGGTGCAGGTGGATGTGAAGACTGCGTTTCTCAATGGCGAACTTGAGGAAGATGTGTGGATCATGTCACCTCGAGGTATACCTGGCGTGACTTCACGATGCTTCAAATTGCTCAATGTTGGCTGTTGACCCTGTGCTGTCACTGAAAAACAAAAGTGCAGGGGAGCATGGGCTGTTTTGGAGGGTGCCCCTGGAAAAGCGCGTATGCGTGTCAGTCGGATCTCAACGTGAACTCGGGCTGTGATTGGCTACTGAAAATGTGCACATGCAATGTGGTGTGTACAAGTGGTATGGCACTATTGGGTTTGTCTGTGGTACACGTGTGTACGTGGTCTACTTGTACTACTGTGCACGCTGTTCAATATGTCCAGCTGGTGTACTATGAACACATCTCACAAGGTGTAACGAATGTACTTGGAGAAGAGACGTGACATGTGTATTACAGGAGACTTGGTGTACTGTGCTGGAACGTGAATGTGTATGGAGGCGGATTGCAAGTAGTGTGTGCTGGCATATTGAATTTGTGCACACGTCAGTGTAATTATGGGCTGTGCACTGTATATTACCTTGTTGTGCGCTCCGATGAACATTGACTAGGGTTAATGTCATGCTTGAATATGATTGGTAGTATTGAGTGTCCCCTATTTGTAGTCTAGGGTTTACTTTGAGTTGGAGTCTAGACAGCTGACGTTTTGAAGTAGTATATAAGTGAAAGGTTGAACGCCTCCAAGTAAATCCAAGCCAGAGCTGGCCAACTTTCCTTTCATCCCTCAACCTTTCCTTCAGGATTTTCCTATCCAACAGGTTATGGGCCCAGCCCCGCTGGCCTCTGCCATCTAGTTCGTCTCTCGCCGCTCTCCCGCACCGCCGTTCACCCGTTTCGCTGTTCAATTCTCTTGGTTTCCGCCGTAGTAGCCGTTTCGTCGGGTGTGTGACCGTATCGTGGGTTGGTGTTGGTTTTTTCTTTCGGTCTTGTGTTCCTCCCTGAGGGCTTTGTGGTGGTAGTGGTTGGACGTTTTTATCGTGATTGTGGTTGGGTGCTCGTTGTTGCCCGTGTTTGTCGATCGCTATCCGTTTCGTTAAGTCTCCCTCTCTTTCGTTGTTTTGTGGATCCCTGCGTCGTGTTTGCGGGTTCTGATCTGAGAGGTTGAGGACCGTGTTTGTTGAAGTCTGGGCCTGGAGTTCTTGGCTCAGCATTCGTGTGTGTTTGTGTGTTTGGTCTGCATCATTGCCTGTGCGACGAGCGGTTGATCCGAGGTACTTTGGGTGATTCCTTGTACTCGAGGACGTTAGCCTGGCGGCTTGAACCAAAGCAGGTGTACTGTCAAGCGGGTTCCCCACTGGTCCTTTTAGGGCGGATAACAGTGACGGTCGAAAGATCTGGTTGAACTTTGCGGGTGCATTTGTGGACGGGGTGCCGTGGTGCACTGCATTTGGCTGGTTGTATGACTTTGTGTGTGAGCCCGACCTTTGTGGTTGGGCACTTGGACTGTTGTGAACAGCATCCATAAGGAGCTTTTGATCCGCAGTACGCGGGGAGGCGACGTTTCGAAGGCTGACCTCCTTTCCAGGATCAGGCCGCGTGCGATCTTCATTGATTGCTCGTTAGAAGCGTATCTTGGTGTTGTAGTAGCTTCGGTTTCGAGGTCGCGCTAGTTCTTGAAAGAGGCCAGAGAGGGTCAACTTGGTGAAGGCATATCTTCGGTCATTAACCATCCTCTGGGAGTTTCGTAAGGAGCAACGCGCCTTCTCCTTGTGACGTGGGAGGAGGTAGACTGCAGAAAACCGTTATCTACCCAGAAGAGCTCTGGGGGCCAGGGGTCCGACCTTTAGGGACGCGGGTATAGGAAGCCCTGCCAGTGCGCCCGCAGAGTATTGTCTGTTCAATCTTGAAGAATTATTTGTCGTTTGTTGTTTTAACTTTGTTGTTGTTGTCTGTTGTTGATGTTCACTTGTCTGTTGCTGTCAAGCCATCTCTCTCGGCCTCTTGTGACACTTTGCACAACATGGATTCGTTCAGTGGGGTGAAAATCGAAAAGCTGGTTGAGGATAACTTCCACGTATGGAAGCAGAAGATTGAGCTGCTGCTTGCACTCAAGGACCTCGACGGCCACCTCGACTCTGTTAGACCCACTGACGAAGATGAGCTGTCGACTTGGAAAAAGAAGGATGCCAAGGCCAGAGCTATTATTGGTCTCACACTCAGTGATGAGCATTTAGATCATGTGCGGGACGCCGACAACGCTGCCGATATGTGGAAAGCCATTTGCGATGTGTTCCAACGCAAGACTCTGCTCAACAAAATCAACGCCCGACGGTCCTTCTACTCTGCCAAGATGCGTGATGATGAGAAAATGCTACAGTTCATCAACCGTGTACGTCATCTGGCATCGGACCTGAAGTGTATGGACGTTGTTGTTGAGGAGGAGGACATCGCTATGGCCATCCTATGCGGACCTCCGGAAAGATTCGAGCACCTCATCGTCGCAATTGATACCACGATTGGCGATCGTCAACTCACTCTAGAGTTTGTGAAGAGTCGTCTGCTGCAAGAAGAGCAGCGAATGAACGATCGTGCCAAGGAGGAGCCTGGTGGAAGTGAGGCAGCTTTGGTTGGCAGGCAGTCGCGATGGAAGAACATCGAGTGTCATTATTGTCATAAGAAGGGTCATATCCAGAGGAACTGTTTCAAGAAGCAACGTGATGGGGCTAACAGGAATCAGGTCGGTGCTGCTCACCCAACTGTCAATACTGAGCTCAGCGATGAGCGAGGTACGGGTGGCAACGACTCTGACTTTGTATGTCTCATTGCTACTGGCTCTGATAAAGCCACGAACAGTGACTGGATTGTTGACTCTGGTGCTACTGCCCACATGACTTTTGACGAATCCATGTTCCAAACATATGATAGTAAGGTGTCTTCTGGCGTTAGCATCGGTAATGATTCCAAACTAGAGTCTGTTGGTCACGGTAGTGTGGATCTTGATCTGATTGTGGAAGGGTCCAAACGAAAGTGCCAGCTGAAGCAAGTTGTTCATGTACCGAATTTAAGGTACCATTTGCTTTCTGTATCGGCGATTTGTGATCTGGGGTGCAAAGTAGTGTTTGAAAAAGAGAAGGTATGTGTATACAAGGGGTTAAAAGTGGTTGCCTTGGGGCGCCGCGTCAAAGGCCTATACTACCTTTGCACTGCTGCACACCAGTGTACAGATGTAAACAGCGCACTTGTGTCGGACTTGTCACTATGGCATGCTCGAATGGCTCATGTGAATGTGGATGGTATCAAGCATATGGCTCGAAACAAGGTTGTGTCAGGGCTCAATGTAGACGTTGCGCAGGATTCAGATGTGTGTGGCTCATGCGTAGTAGGAAAAGCAACCCGTGCTCCGACTCCCAAGCAAGGGGGGGAACGAGCAAAACACGTACTGGAACTTGTTCACTCCGATGTGTCAGGTCCAGTAAGTGTGAAATCCTTGGGAGGCTCGCACTACTTCGTCACATTCATCGATGATCACAGTCGTTTCTGCTTCTTCTACATGCTCAAAACTAAGGATGAGGTGTTCCAGATGTTCCTAAGGTGGCTCAAGTTTGTTCAAAACCAAACTGGCAGACAAGTGAAAACCATCACCGCACGTGACAGTGTGCTCAAAGCATTGCGCACTGACAACGGTGGTGAATATCTGTCACATCGTTTCACCAAAGAACTTGAACGTCACGGTATTGAGCATCAGCGAACTGTGCCTTACAATCCTCAGCAGAATGGACTTGCCGAACGGTTCAACCGCACACTCATGCACTTGGTCAGATCGATGTTATGTCACAAGAAATTGCCAAAGCACTTTTGGGCTGAGGCACTGAATGTTGCATTGTATGTGCGCAACCGTGTGACTTGCAAAGCTCTTCCAAGTAGTGTGACACCATATGAACTGTGGCATGGTCAGAAGCCTGATGTGAGCAACCTGCGTGTGTTTGGGAGTGGATGCTGGCACAAGGTTGTGGATCATAAGCTGAAGAAGCTAGAGGAGCGTGGTGTGGAAGCTATCTTTATTGGGTACACCCCAGGGTTTCACGGATACAAGTTGTGGGACTCTGAAAAGAAAAAGGTGATTGTGTCAAGAGATGTACGGTTTGATGAGTTTTCGGGCTCAGACAACCAGTTTAGCTATGAGGAAGAGGACTACGCAGACATTGACTTTAGTAATATGTCTAGTCCACATGATACCTCTACATCTGACACATCTAGTGGACCCAGCGATGATGACCCTTCTGCGCCTTTGCCTGACTCTGATGATGCTTCTGACAGCTCTGTTGATGATTCCGCAGCTGATACACCAGTTGAGCCTGTAGTGCATGAGACACAACCTGTTCGTAGGTCCACGCGTGAACGTAGGAAGCCGAGCTCATGGTGGCGTGCAACTGCTCTACTCACTGCCAGTGATGACACCCCGTCGTCATATGATGATGCTGTGTCACGTCCTGATTCCGAAGCATGGAAGAAGGCAATGAAGAGTGAGTACCAGTCACTAATTGAGCATGACACATGGGACTTAGTGCCAAGGCCAGCAGACAGCAACGTGATTTCGTCCAAGTGGGTGTATGTGCAGAAGTATGAAGCAGCACCATCTGGTGAACCAACTATCAGGTACAAGGCTCGTATGGTTGCTAGAGGATTCCTGCAGATCGAGGGTGTTGACTTTTCTGAAACATATGCACCTGTTGTTAAGTTTACCTCGATCAGGATGATTCTGTCAGTGACTGCTGTACGAGACTTTCATTTGCACCAGATGGATGTGAAAACAGCTTTTCTGAACGGTGACCTTGAGGAGACAGTGTACATGGAGCAGCCAACAGGTTTTGTGCAGCAAGGTAACGAGGATCTGGTGTGTCGTTTGAAGAAAGCCATCTATGGGCTACGACAGGCACCCAGACAGTGGCATGCAAAGATATACTCGTTCCTTGTTGAGGAGATGCAGTTGACGCCAAATGACGCAGATGAGTGTGTGTACAGCGGAAAGATACTGGGATTTGTTGTTCTGATTGCTCTATACGTTGATGACTTGCTTATTGCAAGTCCGAGCATGAAGACAATGGATCGTGTAAAGGCAGAGCTGTCGTCTCGGTTCCACATGAAAGACCTCTATCAAGCTCGCATGGTACTCGGATTCGAGATCCACCGTGACAGAGTTAAGCGAGAGTTGTATCTGACTCAGTCTGCGTACACACAAAAGGTCTTGGAACGTTTTGGCATGCACCAGTCCAAACCAGTTGACACTCCAATGGAAGTTGGCATGGACCTGTCTGCGATTCAGGATGTACTCAGGGAGGTGCCGTACCGTCAGGCAATTGGCTGTCTCATGTACTTGTCTGTAGGAACTCGTCCAGATATCTCATACGCGGTGTCCAAACTTGCCAAGTATGTTGAGAAACCTGGAGAGATTCACTGGAAGGCAGTCAAACGTGTGCTTCGCTATCTCAACGGTACTTGTACATTTGGTCTCACCTACGGCTTAAACACCGATTTGGCACTTCAAGGCTACGTGGACTCTGACTGGGCAGGCGATGTTGCAAACCGCAAGTCTACCAGTGGGTACTTGTTCATGATGGCTGGAGGTCCTGTGTCATGGTGTTCACGTCAGCAAGAAGTGGTTGCACTGTCTAGTGCTGAAGCTGAGTATGTGAGTCTGTGCAGTGGTTCCAAAGAGGCCATCTGGCTTAGGCGTTTGTGGAATGGCATCGGCATAGTCATTGGAGTAGAAGTGGACGATTCGGTAAAGTTGCTTGTTGAACCAACGCCTGTATATGTTGACAACCAAGGGTGCATTGACCTTGCCCGAAATGGCGTTGTGAACAAGCGTACCAAGCATATCGACATTCGTTTTCACTTTACTCGAGAAGCTCTACGTGACAAGTCGATTGTGTTGTTCTACTGCCCTACCGATTGTATGACAGCCGATATGCTCAACAAACCACTTTGCCGTGTGAAGCACGAGAGGTTCCGTGAAGACAGTGGCGTCCGACACCTAGACCTTTGAAGTCAGTGACAGAGGGGGAGTGTTGGCTGTTGACCCTGTGCTGTCACTGAAAAACAAAAGTGCAGGGGAGCATGGGCTGTTTTGGAGGGTGCCCCTGGAAAAGCGCATATGCGTGTCAGTCGGATCTCAACGTGAACTCGGGCTGTGATTGGCTACTGAAAATGTGCACATGCAATGTGGTGTGTACAAGTGGTATGGCACTCTTGGGATTTTCTGGAGTACACGTGTGTACGTGGTCTACTTGTACTATTGTGCACGCTGTTCAGGGTGTCCAGCTGGTGTACTATGTACACGTCTCACAAGGTGTAACGAATGTACTTGGAGAAGAGACGTGACATGTGTATCACAGAAGACTTGGTGTACTGTGCTGGAAGGTCAACGTGTATGGAGGCGGATTGCAAGAAGCGTGTGCTGGCATATTGAATTTGTGCACACGTCAGCGTAATTATGGGCTGTGCACTGTTATATTGCCTTGTTGTGTGCTGCAATGAGCTTTGGCTAGGGTTAATGTTGTGCTTGAATATGATTGGTAGTATTGGGTGTCTTTGCTTTGTAGTCTAGGGTTTACTCTGGGTTGGCATCTATGTTGAGATTTGGTCGACTCTGCCCCCAAGCCCTTTGGAGTGTTGGAAATATTGGAAAACAAAAAGTGGATTTAAGCATGGGCACTTTTGGGCACCCTCCGCGGAAAAACGCATATGCGCCTCATCTCAATCTCAACGTGAAACGGCCATCTGATTGGCTACTGCAAATGCCCTCATGCAACGTGGTATGGACAAGTGGTCTGGTTCTAATGGGGCGTGTTGGGGCTTCGGCCCAAGTGGAGCGATTTGATTGGACGAGAGCGCTGAATGAGCACGGGCTCTGCAGTTGGAAAGAATGGGCGAATGTGGGCTGGATACGGGGTTTGGCCGTAACAGCCGAATCTGGGCTGCGCGGGGTGGTTGGCACTGGCGCACCACTTTGGATGATTTTTTGAGTTTCTATTTGATATGCTTCATGTTTGAAATTGTTTTGGCGCGCAACTCCTCGTCGCACAGTGGCAAGGTGTGAGACGTGGGTGACCCGCCTACGGTCAGCACCGGCGGCGGAAGTGCGTGCGAAGTAGATATAGTTTTCAGTGACGGTCGCCAACGATCGAAGTAAATTGTCAAGGCTGACTACCTTCCTTTGTTTCTCTTCTTTTATTTTTCTCTTCTTCTCGTCTTTTCCCCCTCTTCTTCCTTTTCCTTTACTTAACCTGCGCTCACGTTGTGAGGTTATGGGCCCAGAGCGTCGACTCTTCGCAGACGTCACGCTCTACTAACATTTATTTGGATTCAAGAAGATTCCCTACTGCGAAAGGTGCGCGATCTACGACTAACGCTCATCTGGATTCAAGAAGTTATTTTGTTTTGCGACAGGCGTGTACCCTGCCGACGTCCTCCTTGGTGGCGAAAACATATCGCGTTTGTTAGTACCCCCTTGGCACGAGACCGGGAAGTCTGCCAAATCCTGCTCTCCGTCCGTAGAGTACGGAGGTCGATGAATTGGGCTTGGAAGTGGAGGAGCAATCGTAAACACCGCACGACCGCGCTACTTTCCCGCATGAGGCTAGCTTGGGTCAACTGGGGGAAATGTATCTTGGCGACAGCCCTCCTTGGGACGCCTCGCAGGGACTAAAAGCGCCGGACTCTGAAGTGCGCAGAGTTCGGTAGGTAATCAAAGCGTACCTCACCTGGAGAGAGTAACCAGGGTCCAGGGGATCATCCTTTAGGGTAGCGGAGGTAGTTTCTCCCGCCAGTGCCCCCGCCTACCTCGAGCAAGTCTCGGTAGGTTCAATCAAGAAGTTTCAACCCGAAGTCGAGAAGTTTGTCTGTTCTGGGTACGCCTTCTGCCACTGCCCGTGAGTATACTCCAAGCGTGGGAGCACCCGAGCTCCGCTTGTGATCGCGTACGAGACGCGTCTCAGTGAGCGTTGCAGGCTACGTCAAAAGTCTCCGCTGTCGTCCTCGCTGTCGAACGTTTGAGTTGGGATACTCCGTTCGGGCAAGCTCGGCCACGAATTCGTCACTGCTCGTGGCCCTTTTCTTAAATTTCCCAAGGCATTGAGTCCCTCACTGTGCTTCCCTCTACTAATTAGTTTTGTTTGGTTCCGTTCTATCTGCTTCGTGGACAACAGACTGAAATATGTCGGACACGGAAATGGAATCCGAAAGTACTACCGGGATGAAAATCCCTCGTTTTCATGGAAGGCGTGGTGATGATTATGCCCTATGGCGCCATCGCCTTCGTGCTGCGTGCCAGGTTAAAGGTGTGTGGAACGTTATGGAATCCGAATCTGGATATTCAGCAACTACTGAAGCAACATCGGATACCGCTATTGATAGCGCTCGAGTTGTCGCCAAGCGCGAGAAGGCATGTGGAATCATAATATGCGCCTTCGGTGATGCGCCACTTCGTGTGGTCATGGATGTCGACGACGACCCGGCGCGCATGCTCGCACTACTTGATGTACGGTATGCGTCCAATCGTACTGTATCCAGAATTGCTGTGCAGACTCAACTATTTCGTAGGGGATACAATGGTCAGAATATGTCAGGCTATGTGGACCAGTACACGGCGTTATTTACTCAGTTATAGCGCATGGGGAAGGATGCGGCAGTACCGGAGTCGCACAAAGCTCCCATTTTACTTGCTTCTATTGATCCCAATTGCACACTGGAGTCTACTGCTGCAGCTCTTCGAACCAAGGATATCGCTGAGCTTACATGGGACTACGTGGCCACGACCCTCATAGATGAATACAACGCGAAACAGGTGTCTGCAAGGCCGTCTGGACGTAGTTCACGTCGCAAGAAGAAGGGCAGGAAAAAATCTGGTCGACATTCTGAATCGACTAATCGTACCCGCAGTAGTGCAAACAATGAAGATGAGGAGTCTGATGATCACTCCGACATTGTGTCTACTGCTCGTGCACTTGCTGCCGCCTTGAGATCGTCATCATTTGATCGTTCTGGATCGAGCAATGGACATCATTGCGACTTCTGTGATCGCGATGGACACACACAAGATCGTTGCTTTATGAATCCGGACAACCCGGACAACCAATTGCCGCAGAGTATCTTCGATAAACTGTCGCCAGAACCCAAGCGAATGGGTGGCAGTAGTGGTAGAAGCGCCTCGAGCAAGTCTTCCGGAAAGTCTGGCAAAATCGAAATTGCTGGTGCAACTGTGGAAAGGACCACTATAGTTCCGCCGAATGACCTGAGTACCTACGCAGACAGCGGTGCGACAGTACATTGCTTCCATTCTGTTTGTGCGTTCGTGCCTGGTTCACTTGAACCTGGCGACGAAAGGACAGTGATGCTTGCCGATAACACATCTGTTGTATCTAAACAACGCGGAGAGGTGATCATTCCTTTGTACAATGCGAATATACGTCTGAGTGATGCCCTACTGACCCCCGCTCTGGGATACAACTTGGTTTCAACCGGGTGTTTGGCCGACAAAAGTATTGAGTCGCTCTTCGGTCGTCACAGTGTACGTTTGAGGCTAGAGTCAAATGGTTTTGAGGTAGGCATTGGTGATCGTGACAAGGTATCTCGCATGTACACACTGCCTCAACCTTTAGGGCATGCTGGTGTGGAACTTGCGGTTTCGACTAAGTCTACGGAGACTCAACTGTGGCACCGACGACTGGCTCACATCAACCAACGTGATCTGCAACATGTACACAAGTACGCAGATGGAGTGCCGCACTTGTGTGACATGGAGGAGGTATGCCGAGCATGTCGACTTGGCAAGGCTCATAAGCTTCCGTTCCCAGGTCACTTTGAACATGCATCCGCGGTTGGTGACATTGTGCACTCGGATATTGTAGGTCCTCTAGAAATGTCTTTTCCGGAAAAGTTTCAATATGCATGTACATTCCTCGATGATCACTCACGGTATGTGTTCCTAGGTCTGGTGATCCATCGCAGTGCTCTTAGTGATGTGTTTGTGGGTATTGCGGCAAAGTTTAAGCAGCTTGGAGGAGTGCATATCAAAAGTTTGCACTCGGACGGTGCAGAAGAATATATTGCCCTGCAAGAGAACTTGGCAGCAGAACATGGCCTCACTTCTTTCTCTGCTCCATACACCCCCGAACACAACTCTATAGCTGAGCGCATCAATCGTACCATGGTGGAAGCTGCTCGATCGTTGCTGATCCAAGCCGATCTACCAGAATGTTTGTGGCCATATGGGCTCAAACATGTTATCTTTGTGCGTAATCGAGTGCAACATTCTACTGTTAACAACATTCCCTACTTTCTGGTAACTGGAAATAAATCTTTGTTGAAGAACGTGCGTGTGTTTGGATGCACTGCATTCGTGCTAAGGACTCCGCGTGGACCCAAGTTCGAGTCTCGTGTGCTGGCTGTTGACCCTGTGCTGTCACTGAAAACCAAAAGTGCAGGGGAGCATGGGCTGTTTTGGAGGGTGCCTCTGGAAAAGCGCATATGCGTGTCAGTCGGATCTCAACGTGAACTCGGGATGTGATTGGCTACTGTAAATGTGCACATGCAATGTGGTGTGTACAAGTGGTATGGCACTATTGGAATTTTCTGGAGTACACGTGTGTACGTGGTCTACTTGTACTATTGTGCACGCTGTTCAACATGTCCAGCTGGTGTACTATGAACACATCTCACAAGGTGTAACGAATGTACTTGGAGAAGAGACGTGACATGTGTATTACAGGAGACTTGGTGTAATGTGCTGGAACGTGAGTGTGTATGGAGGCGGATTGCAAGTAGTGTGTGCTGGCATATTGAATTTTTGCACACGTGAGTGTAATTATGGGCTGTGCACTGTTGTATTGCCTTGTTGTGCGCTGCAACGAACATTGACTAGGGTTAATGTCATGCTTGAATATGATTGGTAGTATTGAGTGCCCCTGCTTTGTAGTCTAGGGTTTACTTTGGGTTGGAGTCTAGACAGCTGACGTTTTGAAGTAGTATATAAGTGAAAGTTTGAGCGCCTCCAAGTAAATCCAAGCCAGAGCTGGCGAACTTCCTTTTCATTCCCTCAACCTTTCCTTCAGCATTTCCTTATCCAACAACCACTTTGGATGATTTTTTGAGTTTTTATTTGATATGTTTCATGTTTGAAATTGTTTTGGCGCGCAACTCCTCGTCGCACAGTGGCAAGGTGTGAGACGTGGGTGACCCGCCGACGGTCAGCACCGGCGGCGGAAGTGCGTGCGAGGTAGATATAGTTTTCAATGACGGTCGCCAACGATCGAAGTAAATTGTCAAGGCTGACTACCTTCCTTTGTTTCTCTTCTTTTATTTTTCTCTTCTTCTCGTCTTTTCCCCCTCTTCTTCCTTTTCCTTTCCCTAACCTGCGCTCACGTTGTGAGTGTGTACGCAGACTGAGTCAGACACAACTCTCGCTTAGCTCTGTCACGGTGGATCTCGAATCCGAGTACCCTGTGAGCTTGTTTGAGGTCTTTCATGTGGAACCGAGACGACAGCTCTGCCTTTACATGATCCAATGTCGTCATGGTCGGACTTGCAATAAGCAAGTCATCAACGCATAGAGCAATCAGAACGTCGAATCCCAGTATCTGTTCGCTGTATACACACTCATCTGCGTCATTCGGCGTCAACTGCATCTCCTCAACAAGGAACGAGTATATCTTTGCATACCACTGTCTGGGTGCCTGCCGTAGCCCATAGATGGCTTTCTTCAAACGACACACCAGATCCTCGTTATCTTGCTGCACAAAACCTGTTGGCTGCTTCATGTACACTGTCTCCTCAAGGTCACCGTTCAGAAAAGCTGTTTTCACATCCATGTGGTGCAAATGAAAGTCTCGTACAGAAGTCACTGACAGAATCATCCTGATCGAGGTAAACTTAACAACAGGTGCATATGTTTCAGAAAAGTCAACACCCTCGATCTGCGGGAATCCTCTAGCAACCATACTGTAGTATTCTACTTTGTCGGGGAATCCGATGGGTTGGTTTTTCGTGAAGTCGCGGTTGGAACTCATAAGTGAGTGATTTCATCAAACTTGTGATATGAAACGACACACCGCGTAGGATGCCAGGAGGCAGGGTACAGTGTTGGGACGCGTGGTATCACGAGTGGAGTGGCTTGCAACGGCGCATGTAGTGGCGATCCACGTGGCTGGTTTTACTACCCTTTGTAGCTAGACATCCATTAGGGACCATACCCATACAGTGGTTTGGCTAAGTGGCTGACCACTGGGTATTATTTACGTACTATTTGGGCACTCACCCTGGCACACAGTATATAATGTACCAGAGGTGAGTGCCGACTCCAAGTAAAGGACACAACATGGACATCATGAGTATTCTGTTCCTTGCTTAGGATTCCTTAACCGGAGATCCGGACGAGCTATAATAGATAGTCAGCCCCCAACCACTTCACGAGCCGTCTCGTACCTACATTCCATCAACGTTTTACAGTTGGACTGTTCACCTTCGCTGGCGAGTAGTGGCCTTACACCCCACTTCCAGCTCGCTGGTGTTGTAGCTCTACCAACCCTTTTCCTTCGCCGCAAGCGACCCATCGGCAGTCCGAACGCTGTCGCAGGTGTCTGCTCACTCCGTAAGAGCGGATACTACAAGTGTTCTCCCGACTTAGAACCACTGTGGTCAGCTGCACTGAACAATTCGTTCCTGGAACCTGGAATCGATATCGATACTTGGAACAAATGGACTCACTATAGTTATTGTTTATCAAGCCACCTCCGGAAATTGCGGAATTCATCGTGGTTGAACACGTGGTCGAGAAGTCGAAGACACCATTTTGTTCGCACCTGGACTCAGGTTTGGTCTAGAATGCCGAAGACCCAAAGCCAGTCGGGTACTGGTCGCCCCGGTCCTGCGGGACCACCCCCGAAACCGAGGCTCGCCTCATCTGTTGAAGCCGGAGAGCGGCTGTATCGTCAAGCGATGTCGCGCTCACGCTCGGTGAATAATTAACGAGATCTCTCGGATGTACCGGCCCCTGTGGCAGCGGCAGTCACGCCCACCACAGAAGCCGTAGGTGACCCTGAGTTCGTCGGACCTCAAGAAGAGGATGATTTGCGCTGGGAAGTGCGTCCTCTCAAGTCTGATTCAAGCGCTTCGCGTGTGCGCATGGTTGCGTTGGAATCGCAGATCGCTGCTCTTATCGCTGATGTCGAACAATTACGCTGTGCGCATCAAGCACTCGTTCATCAAGACGATGGGAAGCAGGTCTCTGCATCAGTGAAAATACTACGTGAGGATTTGAACCATCTACTGGGGAGGTAAGGGAATACGCCCGATGTGCTACCCGGCTCAACCGTGGATGTAGAGGAAGTCCTCACTCGAGTTAACCCTCGTTTAGAACGCCTGGAGGCGGCAGTTCTTGCACAGACTGCTGCTAAACCAGTCGTGTTGGAAGAGGAAGGAGCTTCTTTGGAGGAAGCTCGTTCGAAAAAGTCGAAGTCACGACGTAAGAAGCGGAAGTCCGCACGTGATTCGAGTGATGAATCGTCAAGTACGGAGGGCTTCAGTTCCAGTACTGATGATTCTGATGATTCAAATACGTCAGATGACGACGGCAGTGATGATGGTCATCGAAGGTCCCGATCTCGGAAGAAGAGCTCGTCTTCGTGGTTAATGGGAATAAAAGGCTCACCTTACAGATGATTGAAGGTGCTCCCGTGCACGAATCCGCTTTACCGGAAGGCTCTGAATTACAGGTACTACCGTGTGAAGGTGAAGAGCAAGAAGCGCTCAGGACGCGAAACCGCGAAGGTGAAGGATCACATCAAACGATTGAAGATCGGCCTTAGTGATTTAACATTTGATGGGAAAACCCCCATTCTCGTTATCGAGTTTCTCAATCGATTCGTTGCCGAAGCAGAAACTCGAGAGATGAGTGAACCACAGGCATTTGTGTCTTTACCACACTTCCTGAAGGGTCTTGCTTTAGAGCAATATCGTTCCGTTTGCGGATCATTGACAGCCGATGAAGGGGACGTTACCTCATGGGCAGAGGCGGTGCAGTATTTGCTGCGCAGTTACGCGACTTCAAACGCGATACGTCAAGCGATCCTGGACCTAAGGGATGTGACCCAAAAGCCTGAGGAGGGCGAAGCTGAAAACAGCTCAAGGCTTAACAAAGCTTCAGTCCGCTGTGGAAACGTCCACTCGACGGAGGAAAAGATTACCTTGTATATCGACGGACTGGACCCGAGCATCAAGTCGTTGGTAGCTTGATATCGAGAGAAGCATGGAAAAGTCTCCTTTTTGGAGTTAGTTCAGTTTGCGAAAGCTGAAGGAGATGCGGGCAGAGCGCGTGGTAACCCCCGTCGTTCAGTGGCTTTTGGAACCTCAATGGGTAAGGAGAAGATCTCCGCCAGAGTTAATCAGCGCAGCAAACTGCTACATCTGGAATCTCCAGTTGACTCGCGAGATTCGTCGTTGGCACCCAAAGGGAGTGACTTGCATGACGAAGCGGTCCATTTAATGGAATATACGGACTCTTCTGTACCTACAGTGGATCTCCCACACTCGGAGTCTCAGGACGAGGAAGCCCCAATGGCTATGGAGGGCCGTCGCCATATGTACCGTCCCTACACGATGCCACCACTAAAAGGTTTTAAGAACGGGAAACCCGGATGGGTGGATACTCGCACGGCATACCGTTCACAACCTATGTTGACCAACCGTCGTGACGGTTTGATATGTTCTTCATGTTATGGAAAACACCATTTGAGTACAGAATGTGTGGGTCTCGTAATGCGTACAGTGTTCCAGCATTGCTGGAACACACATTTATGGAGTGCCAGCAGGATCTTCACTCTGTATTTCACCGCTGGCGTCCAAAGCCATAATGGCGCATTAGGAAAAATAATATAGTTGTTATAATTTTATTGGTTAGTGTGCTGCTTCCATCGCTGCTAGCAGCAATTAGAGTAACCTAGAAGCACATAGTAGTAACTATCTAGTATTAATGCGTTTTAGCTCCTTTTAAGAGGTTTTAGATCTCTAGAAAAAGGGCTCTGATGTCTCTGAGTTCTTTCTCGGACGACTTCAACCAACAATTAACACCTGACAACATTATTTTCGTTTGGCTTCGAGCCCTCCAACTTTATCAAAAGGTGAGGCGTTTGCCGCCTGGGGTCCAGTGAGGCGACTGCCGCTGGAAGGGCAACCCCATACATTATAAAAAATCTGTGAGGCGTTTGCTGCAGTACAGGGGTCCAATGAGGCGTTAGCCGCTGGGCGGAGCACCCCCTGTCAGCCCAATGCACCGGTTGAAGCGCCCTCGGCGTGGACGGGAGACGGTTTGTGCGTACCAACGGTACTGGGTCTGTCTAGAGAGCCCCAACAGAGTGAAAAGCCTGTGACAGTCGTAAAGACTTGGTGGCGATCTGGGATCTAGTACTGGACGGGAAGCTGCCGTAAGTGGTGCCGCGTAACATTTCCCGCAAAAAGCCAGCTTCGGGTATAAAGTGAAAACATATCCTTTTGTTAGTACCTCTCCTCGGGAAGCCTTGTAGGGATTGTACACGCCTGCTTCTGGATAACGCAGAAGTGGGAAGGCTGAAGAAATCGTTACACATCCGGAGTGTCTGACCGGAATCTGGGGTGTCTGACCCCTATTGACTATTGACATAAGTCTTTGGTTGCGTTGGTTTAAGAAGTTTAAGAAGATCATTTCAAAAAAATTATATCTCATTTCACGTATCTGGGCAGTTCAGTAACGGAAAAAGCTTTATTACGCCGAAGTTTACTGTAACGTCAAGCCCACACCGTCACACCAATGATGGCGACCACATGGTACTCTCGAGGAGGAAGTTCCTCCGAACCCGGCTCTGCCAACACAAATTATGATGGTTCTTCGATCGATGTCGTTAAGTTTTTCTTTTACTTCGAAAATTTCGCCATGAGAGGAAAACCCAAGGAAGATATGGCCTTACAGTTACTCGGTTTCTTAGAAAATGAAGCGTTCTAGTTCTATTATGATACAGATGCCATCAATGGGTCTCTTTCCGAAGAAGCAAAGGACTATGATTCTGTTAAAAAGACTTTTACCAACCGTTTTGGTGACGTCGAAGAGCCCGAAGAAGACATCCGATTAGCAATCTCGGCCAAGTTGGATTACGGGGACCTAGTTCGTTCAATGAATTTCATAGATAACCTTTTCGAAAAAGCTGGATTCAATTCCAAAGCGAAGTTCGGCTTATTGAAAAAGGCCGTTATGGAATACGCAGATCTTGCCCAGTTCATCGTTTTTCGAGGTGCAGAGGATTATGATGAGTTGAAAGTTCAAGTAAAAGCATTGGACTCTACCAAGAAAACGATGACACACCATGTCTCATTTCTGACACCGCCCAAGCATATTATCCACAATCCTAAGCCAAACGGAGGTCCTTCCTCTCAAAGCTTGGAGTCAAAGGTCGACAAGTTAGCAGATCAGTTGGCACAGTTGTCTCTTATGGTTAAGAAGTCCCAAACAGACCGCCGGGATCTAGATAAGTCTTGTTCATACTGCAGAAAGCCTGGACATTTTTCCTCCCAATGTGATTCAAACCCCGATCGTGATAAAAGATGCGACGGATGTGGAAAGATGGGACACACTGAGATGACTTGTTGGCGTAAGATCGGGCCCAAAGAAGCTCGGAGACTACCCAATGACTCAGAAAAGAAGAGAGGGTATTCGAACCAGTCAAGAAGCGGGACCGAGCCTGTTGTTGAGGTTTGGTCGACTGTGCCCCCAAGCCCTTTGGAGTGTTGGAAATAGTGGAAAACAAAAAGTGGATTTAAGCATGGGCACTTTTGGGCACCCTCCGCGGAAAAACGCATATGCGCCTCATCTCAATCTCAACGTGAAACGGCCATCTGATTGGCTACTGCAAATGCCCTCATGCAACGTGGTATGGACAAGTGGTCTGGTTCTAATGGGGCGTGTTGGGGCTTCGGCCCAAGTGGAGCGATTTGATTGGACGAGAGCGCTGAATGAGCACGGGCTCTGCAGTTGGAAAGAATGGGCGAATGTGGGCTGGATACGGGGTTTGGCCGTAACAGCCGAATCTGGGCTGCGCGGGGTGGTTGGCACTGGCGCACCACTTTGGATGATTTTTTGAGTTTTTATTTGATATGCTTCATGTTAGAAATTGTTTTGGCGCGCAACTCCTCGTCGCACAGTGGCAAGGTGTGAGACGTGGGTGACCCGCCGACGGTCAGCACCGGCGGCGGAACTGCGTGCGAGGTAGATATAGTTTTCAATGACGGTCGCCAACGATCGAAGTAAATTGTCAAGGCTGACTACCTTCCTTTGTTTCTCTTCTTTTATTTTTCTCTTCTTCTCGTCTTTTCCCCCTCTTCTTCCTTTTCCTTTACCTAACCTGCGCTCACGTTGTGAGGTTATGGGCCCAGAGCGTCGACTCTTCGCAGACGTCACGCTCTACTAACATTTATTTGGATTCAAGAAGATTCCCTACTGCGACAGGTGCGCGATCTACGACTAACGCTCATCTGGATTCAAGAAGTTATTTTGTTTTGCGACAGGCGTGTACCCTGCGGACTTCCTCCTTGGTGGCGAAAACATATCGCGTTTGTTAGTACCCCCTTGGCACGAGACTGGGAAGTCTGCCAAATCCTGCTCTCCGTCCGTAGAGTACGGAGGTCGATGAATTGGGCTTGGAAGTGTAGGAGCAACCGTACTACACCGCACGACCGCGCTACTTTCCCGCAAGAGGCTAGCTTGGGTCAACTGGGGGAAGTGTATCTTGACGACACCCCTCCTTGGGACGCCTCGTAGGGACTAAAAGCGCCGGACTCTGAAGTGCGCAGAGTTCGGTAGGTAATCAAAGCGTACCTCACCTGGAGAGAGTAACCAGGGTCCAGGGGATCATCCTTTAGGGTAGCGGAGGTAGTTTCTCCCACCAGTGCGCCCGCCTACCTCGAGCAAGTCTCGGTAGGTTCAATCAAGAAGTTTCAACCCGAAGTCGAGAAGTTTGTCTGTTCCGGGTACGCCTTCTGCCACTGCCCGTGAGTATACTCCAAGCGTGGGAGCACCCGAGCTCCGCTTGTGATCGCGTACGAGACGCGTCTCGGTGAGCGTTGCAGGCTACGTCAAAAGTCTCCGCTGTCGTCCTCGCTGTCGAACGTTTGAGTTGGGATACTCCGTTCGGGCAAGCTCGGCCACGAATTCATCACTGCTCGTGGCCCTTTTCTTAAACTTCCCAAGGCATTGAGTCCCTCACTCTGCTTCCCTCTACTAATTAATTTCGTTTGGTTCCGTTCTATCTGCTTCGTGGATAACAGACTGAAATATGTCGGACACGGAAATGGAATCCGAAAGTACTACCGGGATGAAAATCCCTCGTTTTCATGGAAGGCGTGGTGATGATTATGCCCTATGGCGCCATCGCCTTCGTGCTGCATGCCGTGTTAAAGGTGTGTGGAACGTTGTGGAATCCGATTCTGGATATTCAGCAACTACTGAAGCAACATCGGATACCGCTTTTGATAGCGCTCGAGTTGTCGCCAAGCGCGAGAAGGCATGTGGAATCATAATATGCGCCTTGGGTGATGCGCCACTTCGTGTGGTCATGGATGTCGACGACGACCCGGCGCGCATGCTCGCATTACTTGATGCACGGTATGCGTCCAATCGTACTGTATCCAGAATTGCTGTGCAGACTCAACTATTCCGTATGGGATACAATGGTCAGAATATGTCAGGCTATGTGGACCAGTACACGGCGTTATTTGCTCAGTTAGAGCGCATGGGGAAGGATGCGGCAGTACCGGAGTCGCACAAAGCTCCCATGTTACTTGCTTCTATTGATCCCAATTGCACACTGGAGTCTACTGCTGCAGCTCTTCGAACCAAGGATATCGCTGAGCTTACATGGGACTACGTGGCCACGACCCTCATAGATGAATACAACGCGAAACAGGTGTCTGCAAGGCCGTCTGGACGTAGTTCACGTCGCAAGAAGAAGGGCAGGAAAAAATCTGGTCGACATTCTGAATCGACTAATCGTACCCGCAGTAGTGCAAACAACGAAGATGAGGAGTCTGATGGTCACTCCGACATTGAGTCTACTGCTCGTGCACTTGCTGCCGCCTTGAGATCGTCATCATTTGATCGTTCTGGATCGAGCAATGGACATCATTGCGACTTCTGTGATCGCGATGGACACACACAAGATCGTTGCTTTATGAATCCGGACAACCCGGACAACCACTTGCCGCAGAGTATCCTCGATAAACTGTCGCCACAACCCAAGCGAATGGGTGGCAGTAGTGGTAGAAGCGCCTCGAGCAAGTCTTCTGGAAAGTCTGGCAAAATCGAAATTGCTGGTGCAACTGTGGAAAGGACCACTATAGTTCCGCCGAATGACCTGAGTACCTACGCAGACAGCGGTGCGACAGTACATTGCTTCCATTCTGTTTGTGCGTTCGTGCCCGGTTCACTTGAACCTTGCGACGAAAGAACAGTGATGCTTGCCGATAACACATCTGTTACATCTAAACAACGCGGAGAGGTGATCATTCCTTTGGACAATGCGAACATACGTCTGAGTGATGCCCTACTGACCCCTGCTCTGGGATACAACTTGGTTTCAACCGGGTGTTTGGCCGACAAAGGTATTGAGTCGCTCTTCGGTCGTCACAGTGTACGTTTGACGCTAGAGTCAAATGGTTTTGAGGTGGGCATTGGTGATCGTGACAAGGTATCTCGCATGTACACACTGCCTCAACCTTTAGGGCATGCTGGTGTGGAACTCGCGCTTTCGACTAATTCTACGGAGACTCAACTGTGGCACCGACGATTGGCTCACATCAACCAACGTGATCTGCAACATGTACACAAGTACGCAGATGGAGTGCCGCACTTGTGTGACATGGAGGAGGTATGCCGAGCATGTCGACTTGGCAAGGCTCATAAGCTTCCGTTCCCAGGTCACTTTGAACATGCATCCGCGGTTGGTGACATTGTGCACTCGGATATTGTAGGTCCTCTGGAAAAGTCTTTTCCGGACAAGTTTCAATATGCATGTACATTCCTGGATGATCACTCACGGTATGTGTTCCTAGGTCTGGTGATCCATCGCAGTGCTCTTAGTGATGTGTTTGTGGGTATTGCGGCAAAGTTTAAGCAGCTTGGAGGAGTGGATATCAAAAGTTTGCACTCGGACGGTGCAGAAGAATATATTGCCCTGCAAGAGAACTTGGCAGCAGAACATGGCCTCACTTCTTTCTCTGCTCCATACACCCCCGAACACAACGCTATAGCTGAGCGCATCAATCGTACCATGGTGGAAGCTGCTCGATCGTTGCTGATCCAAGCCGATCTACCAGAATGTTTGTGGCCATATGCGCTGAAACATGTTATCTTTGTGCGTAATCGAGTGCAACATTCTACTGTTAACAACAGTCCCTACTTTCTGGTAACTGGAAATAAACCTTTGTTGAAGCACGTGCGTGTGTTTGGATGCACTGCATTCGTGCTAAGGACTCCGCGTGGACCCAAGTTCGAGTCTCGTGCACTTGAGGGAGTGTACTTGGAGACTCTTGAGCATGGTGTGTACAAGGTACTCGTCGTTGATAATGACGGTACTCCGCGTATTATTGAGTCACGACATGTTACTTTTGATGAATCCAAGTTCCCTGGCGCATCATCTCTTGCCAACTACATGGATGATGAAAGTGCGTCAGATGCTGACTATAGCTCTGATATGGGATTATGTGATAGCATTGATGACGAATCGGATACCTTCTCCGTCGATAATGTTGAGGAGGAGGTGGTTCATGACGGATCCTCGCACCTGATTCCAGCACTCAGGCAGTCGGAGTCAGACTCCGGCAGCAATGAAGACGATGCACAGGATTCCGAAAGTGATGACGAAAGTGCTGCTGATGACCTTGATACATCTGCCAACGCTGATACGGAACCACGCTACCCGCGGCGCACGCGCCGTCAACCTCTGAGGTGGTTCATGGCAGGGTCTGCTCACTGTACATCGCAAGTCAAAGTCACTACTAGTGATGAGCCCTCACTCAAGGAGGCAATGTCCGCCAGTGCGGAGGAGCGTACCATGTGGCAAGCAGCCGTCGATGAAGAGTTTTCATCATTGGAGTCGAAGCAAACTTGGAAGCCTGATGACTCTCCTGCTTCACAACCACTACCAACTCACGTCATACTGAAGGTAAAGCGCAATGCTGATGGGTCAGTTGAACGTTTTAAGGCTCGTGTTGTAGCCGGTGGAAACCACCAAACATATGGTCAGGACTACATGGAGACTTATGCACCAGTTGTTTCGTTCTCTTTGGTTCGCATATTCTTGTATCTGACGTTATGCTTGCGCATGTATGTGGTACAGGTGGATGTGAAGACTGCGTTTCTCAATGGCGAACTTGAGGAAGATGTGTGGATCATGTCACCTCGAGGTATACCTGGCGTGACTTCACGATGCTTCAAATTGCTCAAGGCTATCTATGGACTGAAGCAAGCGCACTTGGCATGGCACAACAAACTATGCGAGGATATGAAAAGCATATGTTTTGAAGAGTTACCGAGTGCACCTTGCGTGTTTCGCCGCCAAAACGAGAGCAATGAGGATGCGTTCGTGCTAGTTTATGTGGATGACTTGCTAATATTCACAACTTCTGCCATGGAACGTGATGCGATTTTGGAGGAGCTTAAGTCGTTTTACGAGTTGCCTGTGGCGGACGAAGTGAACTTGTACCTCGGCGTTGAATTCAAATGGACTTTAGATTCAGATGGTCGACCTGTGTCGCTGTATCTTGGTCAGTCACTGTACACGGAAAGCGTGTTGCGCCGTTTCGGGTTTCAGCGATCCAAGCCGGCATGCACCCCTATGGTAGAATCTTTTTTTACCGGGTGGACATCTGAGAAAGACAAATCCATCCAGGATACTCAGCTGTACCAGCAGATCATTGGATCGCTTTTGTATTTGGCACTGAGAACTCGGTTGGATATATTAGCACCCGTCCTAATCTTGGCTCGTTTTCAGAAATCGCCCACGGCCTACTGTCACAAGGCAGCAAAGCGGGTTCTTCGTTACCTTCGCGGTACAACTGAACATGGTGTGCACTATCACTCTGGCATGGTGAAACTGGAGGCGTACGTTGACTCTGACTACGCTGCGGACACGCGTGATCGCAAGTCAATGTCTGGTTTCTTACTGAAGCTTGGCAAAGCGACATGTATGTGGGGCGCAAGAAAACAGGCTTCGCTGGCGTTGTCTACCGGCGAGGCCGAGTATTATGCTTTGACGCTTGCGTGTCAGGAGGTTATTTGGTTGAAGCGTGTGCTTAAGGAGATTGGATGGAAAGTGCAAGGTGCTGTGCCCATTCGTTCGGACAACCAGTGCGCCATTGACTGGGCAACTGGTGAACGCTGTCCGTCGGGTCGCGCTAAGCACATTGACGTTAAGTTGCACTTCGTTCGGGAACTAGTCAAGGATAGTCACATCAATGTGACGTACGTTCCAAGTGAAGACAATGATGCAGACTTCTTAACTAAACCACTTGGCCCAGGTCTTCACAACAATAACGTGGACCGTGTTGGACTTGGCCGAGCAGTCGAGGAGGAGTGTTGAGGTTTGGTCGACTGTGCCCCCAAGCCCTTTGGAGTGTTGGAAATAGTGGAAAACAAAAAGTGGATTTAAGCATGGGCACTTTTGGGCACCCTCCGCGGAAAAACGCATATGCGCCTCATCTCAATCTCAACGTGAAACGGCCATCTGATTGGCTACTGCAAATGCCCTCATGCAACGTGGTATGGACAAGTGGTCTGGTTCTAATGGGGCGTGTTGGGGCTTCGGCCCAAGTGGAGCGATTTGATTGGACGAGAGCGCTGAATGAGCACGGGCTCTGCAGTTGGAAAGAATGGGCGAATGTGGGCTGGATACGGGGTTTGGCCGTAACAGCCGAATCTGGGCTGCGCGGGGTGGTTGGCACTGGCGCACCACTTTGGATGATTTTTTGAGTTTTTATTTGATATGCTTCATGTTAGAAATTGTTTTGGCGCGCAACTCCTCGTCGCACAGTGGCAAGGTGTGAGACGTGGGTGACCCGCCGACGGTCAGCACCGGCGGCGGAACTGCGTGCGAGGTAGATATAGTTTTCAATGACGGTCGCCAACGATCGAAGTAAATTGTCAAGGCTGACTACCTTCCTTTGTTTCTCTTCTTTTATTTTTCTCTTCTTCTCGTCTTTTCCCCCTCTTCTTCCTTTTCCTTTACCTAACCTGCGCTCACGTTGTGACCTGTTTCAATTGTAACGGAGAATCTGGGGACGGTCGATGTTGTGGATACTACAAAACGAACTGTTGACGGACAAGCCTTCCCAAAGCAACCCCGCTTGGATGGAAGAGCTCCCATTCCATTCTTGTTCAACCAGCCTCGTCACGAAAGACTGCATCATCAGAAGAGTGACGAAAAGAAGACGAGAAAGCCGAAATCAAGAAAGTCGAAGAAAGAAAATATACCCGACCATGCAAGCAAGTATGATGTGATAACGGAATTGGCAAATGCCTCTTAGGGGATCACTGTTGAGGTTTGGTCGACTGTGCCCCCAAGCCCTTTGGAGTGTTGGAAATAGTGGAAAACAAAAAGTGGATTTAAGCATGGGCACTTTTGGGCACCCTCCGCGGAAAAACGCATATGCGCCTCATCTCAATCTCAACGTGAAACGGCCATCTGATTGGCTACTGCAAATGCCCTCATGCAACGTGGTATGGACAAGTGGTCTGGTTCTAATGGGGCGTGTTGGGGCTTCGGCCCAAGTGGAGCGATTTGATTGGACGAGAGCGCTGAATGAGCACGGGCTATGCAGTTGGAGAGAATGTGCGAATGTGGGCTGGATACGGGGTTTGGCCGTAACAGCCGAATCTGGGCTGCGCGGGGTGGTTGGCACTGGCGCACCACTTTGGATGATTTTTTTGAGTTTTTATTTGATATGCTTCATGTTTGAAATTGTTTTGGCGCGCAACTCCTCGTCGCACAGTGGCAAGGTGTGAGACGTGGGTGACCCGCCGACGGTCAGCACCGGCGGCGGAACTGCGTGCGAGGTAGATATAGTTTTCAATGACGGTCGCCAACGATCGAAGTAAATTGTCAAGGCTGACTACCTTCCTTTGTTTCTCTTCTTTTATTTTTCTCTTCTTCTCGTCTTTTCCCCCTCTTCTTCCTTTTCCTTTACCTAACCTGCGCTCACGTTGTGAATCACGTTTGGTCAGTTGATTCGTGGAGATGCCGATGATGCTAAGAAACAAATCAGGAAGCTCATCAGCCGCCAGGAAGCTGTTCGTCGACATTTTGTTGGCCCTGTAGGCAAACACCCGAGACGTCTTAAAGCCGTCCCTGTTGGAATCTTTGGGACAGAAACTGAGGCGTTACTGGATTCCGGCGCTGTTCCTAACTTAATATCAACAAACTTATGTGACAAGCTATCCTTGGATCCAACCGAAACTTCAAAAGAATCACCGTAGCCAATGGGGATAGCGCCCTTTGCATGGGAGCTCTCCACGATGTGCCAGTTTCATTTGGACCTATGACAGTTCCACTAGACTTCCTTGTCATAGGAGGACCACCTTTCGATGTCATAATCGGGTGTCGAAATTTGGAAATGTTGCAGGCTTGCCTTGACCTCGGGAACCAGCAAGTGAAGATGAAGATTGCCGGACAAATAGTTATACTTGGTTACGAATATGCCCGTGATAAGGTTTTAGAGGAAGAAGACTCTTAAACAGACAGCAATGACTTTACATCTGATTCTGATGCTGCTGTTGATGAATCTGATTCTGAGGATGAAGAACTAGTTGTAGCTCTTACAAAGAATGAAAAAGCCAGAATGAAACCAGATCTGGACGCCCCCGGATCTGATCCTCAGGAGAATCTTCTGTTTTCCAAACTGTCTCATTTACCTATGGAACGAAAGGAAGAAATTGTTTCGTATCTGACGGAGGCCAACGTAATCGCTTGGAAGCTGACGGATCTACGTTCTGCTGAGGTTCCAGTATCACATTCTTTCGAGCTCACGACCAGCAAACCTATATATGCTAGCGCTAGAAGAATGTCTCCGAAGCATAACGACTTCATACGAAAGGAAATCGACCTACTACTTGATGCTGGTATCATTTCACCTTCGGCATCGGCATGGTCCTTTCCCGTCGTAATTGCAACCCAGAAAGATGGGAGTCCCCGATTGTGTGTAGACTACCGGGAACGCAACAGGGTTATGAAAGCTGACCGTTGGCCACTTCCTCGTATGGAAGAGATCTTTGATGACTTAGGAGGATGCTGTCTCTTCACTACGCTAGATCTTTTCTCTGGGTACTGGCAAGTGAAAATGTCAGAAGAGTGCAAAGAGATGACTACATTCGTATGTAGATATGGAACTTTCATGTTTGAGGTTATGCCGTTTGGCCTTATGAATGCCCCTTCCACTTTTCAGGGTATAATGGATTTTGTCCTCCGCGGTCTTTCCTTTGTCCGGGTTTATATTGACGACGTTGTAATTTTCTCGAGGAGTCTTGAAGAACATCTGAAGCACATCAAACTCACTTTAAAAAGCATTAGGAAGCATGATCTTAAGCTGAAATTATCAAAGTGTTTCTTCGCTCTTTCGAAAGTATCGCTACTTGGTCACGTCATTGACAAGAACGGTGTATTCGTGGATCAATCGAAGATCGAAAGAATCCAAGAAGCACCGACACCTTCAACGACCACTGAACTGAGGTCATTTCTTGGTCTGGCTGGGTACTATCGTCGTTTTATCAAGAACTTCGCCGAGACTTCAGCTGTGCTTCACAGTGCTACATCCCGGAACAAGAAGCTGACGTGGACACATGATATGCTGGAAGCCTTCCGTGAGTTGAAAGAGAACCTAACCAAACCACCAGTCTTATCATTTCCTGAGTTTGAGAAGCCTTTCGTTGTGGAAACAGTTGCTTCAAGTGTTTCGTTGGAAGCTCTATTGTCGCAGAAAAAGGTGAATGGTAAGATCCATCTATTGCAATATGCTAGTCGTACGATGACTGCAGCGGAAAGAAACTATTCAGCCTCTGAACGAGAAGCTTCAGCAGTGATATTTGCGCTGAAGAAGTTCAGGGTGTATCTGCTGTCATCTATCCTTTTCAAAGTTGTTACCGATCATATGGCCCTTCGATATGCTTTCCAGAAACGTGACTTACATGGGCGTCTGGCTCGATGGCTTGACTTTCTCGCAGAGTATGACTTCGAAATAGTTTATCGGGCTGGAAAAGACAATGGTGCAGCAGACTATCTCTCGAGAATTGAACATGGAGAACAGATCAGGTCACACGAAGACGAAGGAGACCTCGTTTGTCTCACTGCGGACGCCGACCAGTTTTCTGGACTTGAACCATTGTATGCGAACATTCCTCGCTACCTTTGTATGTTGCCGTTGAATGAACTCGACGCCTCTGTTACTCAAGCTGTGACACGGAATGCAAAACACTTCCTGGTCTGGGAAGGAAAACTGTTTCGGAGAACGGCGAATGGCCTACGATTCTTACCTGATCTTATTAAGAGAAAGGACATTCTGCGATCTTTTCACGAGGACATTGGACACTGGGATGGGAAAGCTACAAGAAAGTTCATAACCGAAAGGTTTTGGTGGCGTAATATGTATCGGGAGGTAGGTGAATACCTGAAAAGTTGTGACGCTTGTCAGAGAATGGCTCCACTCCCCCGGTACTACAGCAATCTTCGCACACCGGTCTCTTCTCTCTTTGACATATTTTCAATTGACTTTGCAGGACCATTTCAGAAGAGTAAGGCTGGGAATCGATTCCTCTTGGTCTGTGTTGAGCATCTCACTAGTTGGCCGATTGCTGCACCAACAAAGGATTCAACGTTGAAATCTGTTTGGGATTTTGTGAAGAAGGAAATTATCTTTCCCTTTGGCCTTCCTCGGATCATAGTGTCAGACAATGCAACCTGCTTCACATCGCGGTCACTCACATCATTCATGGAACAGAAAGGAATCATATGGAGAACGGTTCTAGCTTATGCACCCATGTCCAATGGTAGGGCAGAAAGAATGGTTGGTACACTTAAAAGAGCACTTGAAAAGATGGTTTTGGCCAATGGTTCAACTTTGGATGACGAATTGTCATCAGTTCTCTATGATTATCGACGTCGACACCTTGAATGTGGCATCTCGCCCTTTGAGTTACTTTACGGAGTGAAACCCCGTATGTCATCGCAAGACTCTGGCATAACGGCGTGCCTTGATAGCTCATCCGAGACGTTCAGGACTATAGAAAATTTGGGGGTATGTAACCCTCGGGCATGATGCACAGATTTACGAGTCACCAAAGATGGCTCGGAGAAGATAAGGAGATTTCATATTGGAGACCAAGTTCTCGTAGCAAAGGGGAAATCACTGAATGCGACCGTAAAATGGCCAGCCTCCTCCTCAAAATTCTATGAACCCTGCCGTGTTGTTCGAGCAGATCACCCCAGGTACATTATGGTCTCGCAACACAACCGATACACTCGTCAAGGGATACATGCACGTCGTTTAAAGCGCTATATCCCGCAACCACTGGAAGCTTAGGACCAAAGGTTGCCGCGGCGTAGCAACCGTTAGGTATGCGGCGGTGTGGGTCTCGTAATGCGTACAGTGTTCCTGCACTGCTGGAACACACATTTATGGAGTGCCAGCAGGATCTTCACTCTGTATTTCACCACTGGCGTCGAAAGCCATAATGGCGCATTAGGAAAAATAATATAGTTGTTATAATTTTATTGGTTAGTGTGCTGCTTTAATCGCTGCTAGCAGCAATTAGAGTAACCTAGAAGCACATAGTAGTAACTATCGAGTATTAATGAGTTTTAGCTTCTTTTTCGAGGTTCTTGATGGAAATGGAAAGGCTGAAGGAAAGGTTGAGGGATGAGAGGAAAGTTCGCCAGCTCTGGCTCGGATTTACTTGGAGGGGCTCAATCTCTCACATATATATAAGTCAAAAACGTCAGCCAACTAGACGCCAACCCAGAGTAAACCTTAGACTACAAACCAGGGACACCCAATACTACCAATCATATTCAAGCACCACATTAACCCTAGCCAGAGTTCATTGCAGCACACAACAAGGCAATACAACAGTGCACAGCACATCATGACACTGACGTGTGCACAAATTTAATATGCCTGCACCCTCTTCTTGAAATATGCCTCCATACACGTTCACCTTCGAGCATAGTACACCAAGTCTTCTGTAATACACATGACACGCTCTTCTCCAAGTACATTCGTTACACCCTGAGAGACGTTTACAATGTACACCAGTGGAACATCCTGAACAGCGTGCACAATAGTACAAGTAGACAACGTACACACGTGTACGTCTGAGAATCCCAATAGTGCCATACCACTTGTACACACCACATTGCAGGTGCATATTTGTTGTAGCCAATCACAGCACGAGTTGACGTTGAGGTCCGGCTGATACGCATATGCGCTTTTCCAGAGGCACGCTCCAAAACAGCCCATGCTCTCCTGCACATTTGGTTTTAAGTGACAGAATAGGCACTAGTACCAATAGTTCTAGATCTCTATAAAAAGGGCTCTGATGTCTCCGAGTTCGTTCTCGGACCACTTCAACCAACAATTAACACCTGACAACATTATTTTCCTTTGGCTTCGAGCCCTTTAACTTTATCAAAAGGTGAGGCGTTTGCCGCCTGGGGTCCAATGAGGCCCCTGCCACTAGAAGAGCAACCCCATACATTATAAAAAAACTGTGAGGCGTTTGCCGCAGGACAGGAGTCCAGTGAGGCGTTATGCGCTGGGCGGTGCACCCCCTGTCAGCCCACTGCACCGGTTGAAGCGCCCTTGGCGTGGACGGGAGACGGTCTGTGTGCACCAACGGTACTGGGTCTGTCTAGAGAGCCCCTACAGAATGAAAAGTCTGTGACGGTCGTAAAGACTTGGTGGCGATCTGGGATCTAGTACTGGACGGGAAGCTGCCGCAAGTGGTGCCGCGTAACCTTTCCCGCAAAAGGCCAGCTTCGGGTATAGAGTGAAAACATATCCTTTTGTTATTACCTCTCCTCGGGAAGCCTTGTAGGGATTGTACACGCCTGCTTCTGGATAACGCAGAAGTGGAAAGGCTGAAGAAATCGTTACACATCCGGAGTGTCTGACCGGAATCTGGGGTGTCTGACCCCTGACCCCTATTGACTATTGACATAAGTCTTTGGTTGCGTTGGTTTAAGAAGTTTAAGAAGATCATTTCAAAATATTTATATCTCATTTCATCTATCTGGGCAGTTCAGTAACAGAAAAGGCTTTATTACGCCGAAGTTTACTGTAACGTCAAGCCCATAGCGTCACACCAATGATGGCACCCACAGAATGCACGCTTCCTGCAAAGGATCTGAGTCGTATCATGACGAATTATGAAGCACTCTCAGAAGAGGAAAGAAGCCGCGTCCCGGCGGGCATGTATTGGAAAGCCAAAAGTTAGTTTTCTCAGACACCAATGTACCGGACGGACAAGCCGGTTGCTCAGAATGCTGAAGTTTTACAACCCAGAACCATGGTAGTAAGAGGCGCCTTTGAGGCGAATCAGCCGTTGCAACCGGAAAACTAAGTGAGGGAGCCCCTGGGGGGTCGGTACTAGTCGATCCAGTATTGCTGACCAGGGAGAGCTGGCCTCCCTGCTCCCGCGCTTAGAAGCCCAAGATTCTCTTGAGGCCTCCCAAATTTCCGCCATACGGAATCAATCCGCCGGGCGGAAAGCGAGTACAGTTTGACGGTCAGGTATATCGTCCTTGGAAACGTTATAATTGCCCGTCAAAACGGGAAAGTTACCTCATGGTAGTGTCTAAAAGAAACTATAAGGTCTATGCCGACATCGGCTCTGACAGGAATCTGTTATCTCGTCGATTGACTATCCTGGACACAGGTGCTGGTCGGAACTTTATACGGGAATCGGAGCTCGCTCCTGCTGACTTAAAACGTATTCGATACTGTCCTGTACCGGACATCCAGGATGCCAACAAAAATGTTGTGAAGACACTGGGAAAAGTTCGACTCGTGGTGTGTTTGGGACGCTTTGTAGTCCTTGTCGACTTCATCGTCTGTAAGACGTTAGCTGCACCAGTGGTACTGGGATATGATTATTGCGAAAAGATTGTCGAAGCCTTTCGCCCTCGAAGAAAACTAGTGGAACTAGATGATGGATCAATGGTACCAATTGTTCGCAAGCCAATGCGTCGTTGCTCTGAAGCACCTCCACTTCCACCATCTATGGAATACGGGAAATCCCGAGGACGTGTCTGTCCGAGGATTCGAGTAGCGAAGAGTGCCATGCTGAAGGCGCAAACCCAGACTTGGGTTCAAGTAAGAACAGAACGACACGGACTCGTGGTAATTCAACCGAGTACTCATATGTACGAATCCCGTGGATTCCTAGTCGCTAACGGCATTGTTTAGGTTGATCCTGGTAGCCCCTTTTGGATACTAGTGAGTAACATCACCGATAACGATTATCAGATACCCAAGAATCAGGTTGTTGCAACAGCTTTTGCCTCATCCCACAGTGGCGGTCCCTACTCATATTTCTACTGCAGAAGTATTGGGATTAACCCATGTCGGTGACACAGACGAAGATCTGCAAACTCCGTCTGGAGATCAATTGCAAACGGCAAAGAATCCAGAGAGCCTGGTCGATGAACTAGACTTAGCACATGTGTCGGAACCCTACAGAACGAAGATCAGGTCTATGCTGAAGAAGTACACATCCATGTGAAGTGGAAGACTAGGAGAGATCTCCGCTACGGAACACCACATTGATTTGGTCTCAGCGTCACGACCCATCTCCCAACCACCGTACAGAGCGAGATCGCGAACTCGCCAAGTCGAGGAGGAGAATGTCAGCAAAATGCTGGAAGAAGGAGTAATCGAAGCAGCTCAATCTGCTTGGGCCTCACCAGTGGTGCTGGTTCCAAAACCTGATGGTTCTTTACGATTTTGTATCGATTATCGAAAACCGAACGCAGTTACAGTTCGGGATACATACCCGTTGCCTCGAATGGACGAATGTATTCACAGCTTAGGAGAAGCGAACGTGTTCACCACGTTGGACGCCAACTCTGGCTATTGGCAGGTGCCTGTAGTGGAAGAAGACCATGACAAAACCGCATTTGTGTGTCACGCCGGTCTCTACCGTTTTCAAAGGATGCTCTTTGGCTTAACGAATGCACCGTCTACTTTCCAGCGTACTCTGGACATCTTGCTCTCCAGATACAAGTGGAAGACTTTTTTAGTCTATTTGGACGATGTGATCATCTTTTTCCAGGATGTGGAAAGCCATTTACGTCATGTCGAGGAGATCCTCAAAGCACTACAGAGCGCAGGTATCACTTTGAAGTTCAAGAAATGCGAATGGTTCGCTGGCACCGTCCGGTACTTAAGACATGTGATCAAGCCGGGACAGCTTGCCATTCAAGAGGCACAAACAGCGGCTCTCCGCGAAGTACAACCTCCATCGAGACAGAAGCAATTGCGTTCTTTCCTCGGCTTGTGCAACGTCTACCGATGATTCGTGCCGCGATACTCGCATATAGCGGCACCGCTCAACGCAAAGCTGCGTAAAGGACAACCAGTACAGCTGGAACAATTCAGATAAGCTGAAGTGGAAGCGTTCGACACGCTGAAGACAAAGACTATTACAGCCCCAGTCTTGGCGCTGCCGATCCCCAACCTGCCACACCCAGTGGATACCGACTCTAGCGAGTACCAAGTAGGGTGTGCCCTTTTTCAAACACACCCTGATGGTGAACTCAAACCCATTGGTTACTGGTCAAGATCGCTGAATGCAGCTGAGAAGAAGTATTCAGCTTCAGAAAAGGAATGCCTTGCAGTCGGTTGGGCTTTAACCACATTGCAACCGTGTCTCCAAGGAGAACGTTTTACCGTCAACACAGATCCGTCTGTTCGTCTCACGAGATGGCGCTTACGCCTTTCTGAATTTGATTTCGAAGTGAAGTATAAGAAGGGATTGGCCAATTTCCAAGCTGACGCGCTATCGCGACTCAAAACACTGGGCGAAACCCAAGGCGAAATTGATGAAGAGATACCTTGCTTCTACATGGAGACCCATTCACCATCTTTTGAAGAAGAAAAACGAGAGACCCTTGATGATTATTCGGATGCAGACCCGTTCCTTGCATTAGCAGACACTGACCATTCAGTTCAACTCGAGCGAATCTCGTGCACTGAGCTCCTCAATGAGAAACACGGCGATACGTTTTGTGCGTCGATACGCTCTCGTCTTAACGGGGGGAAGGAGCTCCCCTTTTCACTCGATTCACGAGGAATACTGTTAAGACATGTCGAAAGGCATGATCAAATCGTGATTCCACACGTCTTGAAGAGTCGAGTACTCCATCTGGCACACTACAGCAGGCTGTCTGGTCATCCAGGAGGAACGAAGTTGTTCATGACTCTAAGAAGAGATTTTACTGGCCTACTTTGGCAATGGACTGCCATGCTACAGTGAGGTTGTGTACAACATGTGCGAAGAATCGCATGAAGCTTTACAGGAAGCGGAAACCGATGACGTTATTCCAGGCGAAAGCGCCTTTACTATACGTGAGTATCGACATCCTAGGGGATTTGATTCGCTCAAGGAGAGGTTATCGCTACCTATTGGTAATCACCGACCGCTTCTCGAAGCTAGTGCGGACTGTGCCGCTGAAGCGAATAACCGCAACCGTAATCGCACAGGCGTTTATCAAACACTGGGTATTTATATACGGACCACCAGAAGTTCTGTTATCAGATAATGAGAAGCAATTCGTTGCAAAGTTCTTTCAGAATGTTTGCCGCATTATGGGCATTCGAAACGTGTTTACCACGACCTATCATCCGCAACGCAACGGTCAGGTGGAGCGTTTTAACCGCAGGCTGATAGCAGAACTACGACACTACATCGCGTACCACCCGAAAGAAAGGGACAGTCGGCATGGTTCGCACGGGATCCCAGGACAAGAGAAAGATCGAGTTCTCTCGCATACTTTCGGGCTGTGGGCGACATGTACCAAACTCTAAAGGTATCATAAGCATCTCACAGGAGGAAGACGGCCATCTTGGCGATAAACTCGGTATAAACCACCGTCCGATATCCCAAGAACGGGTCGTTTGCCAACGCGGACCCGATGTAGGAGATCGCCGGTGGGAGCTCCACAGGGCAACCACGAGGACTCTTGATCGCTGCCAAATGCTCCGTAATACCGATGTAGCGCCCGAAGCGCGCGTTCCGCCGGATGCGGTAAATCTCGATCATTTGATACGGCACCAAATAGCCCAAACGTGATTGAGTACGACGTTCCCAACTGAGATAATCCCAATGGGGAATGTCACGCTTTCGAAGGAAGCTGAATTCCGCACGGAGAAGAGGTTTCTGAAAGCAGAGAGCTGCATCACGCACACCGCGCACACCACGCCAACGGCTAACATCGACTTCAACGAGTCTTTCTATATACGAGTAACCTTCACCGTCTGTACGGGCTTTCCAGGTATCTAGTTCCCAGTCCTGCTGGAGGAGAACCCTACTGATGAATCGTTGAAGACGCTGGTAAATCAGCTTGGCGAACCGCGTACGGGCTTCGGACAAGGTTTCCGTTGAATATCGCGCAATCGCGTTGTCTGGCAAAGCAATATGGCTCGCCCAGTCGTCGCTATAAATAGCGTGTTCCGGAATCCCGTCAGGGAAGTACCCACAGTGTACATACTGTTGTATCAACGAGTCATCGCGGATAGCAAATGGATCAAACCAGGGCGCTGGCGCGAAAAGTTCAACATTGTCGAGAGGATCTCGTCCATAGAAACCCGCAGGGTGCGGGTAGCTCCGCTGAGCACGACGAGAAGGAGCTCGAATCACACCCGCAGAGGCCACGTAAGCTGCGTTCGGCATTGGAGCCACGGTTGGCTGAGGTAACGGTACCGACCGGAATCCGGTGTACGGGGTGGGGAACGAACGGTATGGACCGAGTTGAGCAGTAGGGTGCGACGCAGAACCAGCAGTGTTTGACGGAGACCCAGAAGTCACATCCTCGGAGGAAGGCTGAAGAGCAACGTCCTCCAAGGAGGTTTTTGGGGACTTAAGCTTTTTCCGGACCCTCCGGCGTGCAACCTCGTTATGAGTAGGAGTAATCCGTTTTCAGGGCGATGGCCGGAACGCCAGTGGTGCACCGGCGGGACCGGGTGCCATACGCGTGGCCGCAGCGCTCGCGCGACACGTGGCCGCCAGATTGGCCCCTTTGTTAGACGGACATTTAGCTATTTAGGATAGACTTTACTAATTCTATTCTACGGTGACTACAGTACTTATGCCGCCGGCCTCGCGGCCGCCGGTCCAGTAAAGTCTCCCCAACAAGGGTGATCTTGGTCTTCCAGATCTTGGCTCTGGGTCGAACCGCCTGCGCAGATAACCAACTCCTTACGGAGGGATTTCCCGTGGTGCGATGCTTCCCAACCCCCTTGGACGTTCAAGCAGCCTTCGTGTGTTGGGTATGTATTCCCACTTTCGTGGTTCCGCCCTTGTATACGGTTTGCTACATCCGGCAGTGCCGGCTATTCCCGAGTCCCCTCTTGCGACTCGTGGTCAACCTCGCCCTCTTGCCTCCGTCCCCATTTTCCTCCCCTTTTCCTCCTCTTCATTGGGCAATTCCCGCTCTTGCGGCTCGCACTGACACCCGTCGTGCTCGGCACTCTCGTGGGTTTTGCCTCCTCAGAGGATACGAAAGCACCGCTTCAGCGGATATGCTCGGCTTATTTCAGCCTCCCTGCGCCCGTCACGACGGTTCGGCTCCGGCTTACACCCGGCATTGCGCGCCGATCCCTGGGAGGGCTCTACCGCGCCGGTTACCTCGTGAGAGGAAGAACCGGACGTCTTCGTGGGTTTTCCCCCTTGGGGGCATTGTCCTACAATTTGGTCTCCCGACTTAGAAGTCAAGACCGCTTGTGTCCTCTCTGAGGTTGTTTTCCGTTTAACGGGTTTTCTCCGGTCTCACCGGTTTGCTTTCTATTCTTCCGTCGAGACGGTGTGGCCAATGCCGAGGAAACCGCCTAGCATGGAGCCTCCTGCAACACGCAGCCGTTCCCGCCAAAGCGGTGATGCCAGGGGCACTGATGTTCCACAGGCCCTGGCTCCAACACCGGATTCCCGGGAGATACCGGTCACCGGCACTGAAGACCCGCAGCCCGATTCCGGGTTAACGACCGTCGCAACGGTGGTTTCTCCGCCTCCGCGGTTGGTCGACCAAGCGCGGATTGTACGATTGGAAGTGCAGCTCCGCTCCCTGCGGGCTGCTCACAATACCCTCTCGAGGGAGTTCACCTCTTTACGAGGAAGCCTCGCTAACACCCCTCCAAGTTAGTTAGCCGAGGATATCCGCGTATTGCGGTCGGACATCAATACACTACTCGAGTGTTTTGGCGTTCCGCCTTCCTTCGCAGAAGGTATGGAGAATCGCTTCGAGTGTCTCCGAAGCCGACTTGGGTCGGTCGAGAGGACGATAACCTCGCCCGCGAACGCAGCTAAACCGGTTGTCTCTCATCGAGAGACCCAGTCGCGGAACCGGAAGAGCCGGAAGAACCGGGATTCTATCCGTAAGCACGGACACCCGTCCGACTCATCATCTGAGTCGGACGGTAAACCGAGTGACTCCGAGAGTTCCGATTCGTCGGTGAGCGAAGACCCACAGGATCGTTCTGGGCGCTCTTCTCGCTCTGAGCGGTCCTCTGCCAACCACGGGGCCATCCGGTCGCGCCCCAAGGGTCGGCGACATCCGGGCCTCAAACCCTTGAAGCCCACCAACCCTCTGTACATGACACTCCTGTCCAACCGGTATTACCGGCTAGAAGATTCCTCTTTAGTTCGGACACCGCGTGACACGGGTAAAGTGAAAGACTGCATCAAGCGGATGAAGCTTTCACTTCGTAACCAGTCGTTTACTGGGGATGATCCAATTCTGGTCTTGGATTTCCTACACCGCTTTGTAGCGGAAGCCGATATACTCGGAATGAACGAAGGACAAGCCTACGTGGCGCTACCCTACTTTCTACGGGGTGTCGCTGAAGATCAGTTTTTGTCGGTTTGGGGCCCGTCGCGAGCCTCCGAAGGAGGTGTGACCTGCTGGCCCGAGGCCGTGCAGTACCTCCTGCCTGCGTTCCTACGCAACCAACTCCGCGATACAAGCGGCGATACTCGCTTTGCGAGACACTCGACAACGCTCCGGCGAGCTCGAGACCGATTACTCGGTACGCCTGAATAAGGCTTTCCATCGTTGTGGTAATGTATACCCCGCTGGGGAACGCTATACGATGTTCATTGATAGCTTGGATCCAGCCATCAAGACTCTTGTCGCCCGTTACAGGGAACAAGAGCCGAAGTTGACCTACCTTGAACTCGTACAGTTTGCCCGCGCAGAGGGAGATGCACTACGTGCACGCAATCCGGGAACCCGGTGGAAGGCCACTAAGGCATTGCTGCTTGAGTCGGACCCTTCTTCACCGTCATTTGCGACGGATGGCATCCCCAAACAGGGTTATGACAATATGAATGTCATCCATCACGATGGTTTATCTATTCCGACAACGGAATTACCGTCTACGACGGATGGCTCGGTTGACTCAACCGCAAGGGACACGGAGAACGGGCAGGTCTTTTATCTTAATTACCGCCGCACTCCGGCCCCCCGTATGCCGTACTCGAACGGAATGACACGACGTCAGCGCCCTGGATGGGTTGGAAACCGGGAACCCGGAAGACACACCGATGCTCGGAATGCCGTACCGCGAAAGGCGGGAGTGACGTTGATGTGCCACTTGTGCTACGAGCGCAGGCACACCTCCCCACCATGCCTTTTATCGCTACGTGATATGGCGCAAGTGGTGGATAATTACGAAGCCCTCTCCCCGCAGGAGAAGGGCTCTGTGCCACTCACGTCATATCTCCGCGCGAAGACGGACTTACCCAACGCATTGGCTCACACTCCGAATTCTCGGTACAAACCGGCTCAGCCAGCACGCGCCGCACCTGCGCCAAACCACGCTGGTGGATATCAACCCGCTCCTGCGGTAGGTACCGTGCAACGGAATCATGCACTCGTTGCCGAGGAAGTCGGGCCTTCGCCCGACCAAAACCCTGTACAGGGAAAAGAATAGAGGGAGTCTCCCCTTCGGGAGAGGCGTCCTCATAGTTGAGGCTGACGACGCCCGAGGCGCCAATGCCTCGCTCCCCTGTGAAAATCCTGACCAGGAAGGACACTGCAGACGCGGACTCTAAACACCTCGGTGTTTTGCGTCGACCGTGGATACGAATTAGAAATAACCGGATCCCGGATAGAGTCTCGGTAATGGCCAAGCGTATATACAAGGTTTACGCTGACCTTGGTCTGCACACGCAGTTTATGGTGAGATATCTCACTGTCCTGGATACAGGTGCTGGGCCGAACTTTATTGTGGAATTGGTTTTACCCCCGCCATTGCGGTCACTCATCCGTTCTGAAACGGTACCCGACGTCTCAGACGCCAATAACAACCCGTTGAAAACGGTTGGTGTGATCGACCTGGTCGTCAGGCTAGGGCGGATGGTGATTAAACTAACTTTTATTGTGTGCCGCTCGCTGGCCGCGCCAGTTATACTGGGATGTGACTACTGCGACAGGTTTGTCGACGCCATCCGCCCACGCCTTAAGAAGGTGGAACTTGAGGACGGATCGACCGTCCCCATTGTTCGTCAACCGCTGAAGCGGGCATTGACGAAACACGTTCTTCTACCTTCTGCGCAGGAACACACCCCGGCGAACCGGGATTCTACGAAGCTACGCGTTGCCTCGTCAGTCACCATACCCCCGGAGAGCCAGGTTATGGTCTCAGTCAATTCCCGTCAACACGGTCTTCGTGTTGTTCAGCCCTTGCCCTCGTTATACGAGAAATTTCAGTGAACCGTTGCGAACGGAATCGTGCAAGTCACGCCGAATTCCCCTTTCGGGGTGTTGGTTGCCAATCTGGGAAAGGCTCCCCAGACGCTGGCAAAGAACCAAGTCATTGGGTCTATGACGCCGCACCCGCTCGTGATGCTCCCTACAAAGGTGACGGCTGCCGAAGTACTCGGAATAACTCCCTCTACCGAGGATGGTCTCCCGGTATCCGGTGCAGAAACCTCCGGGGAGGCACAGCAGTTGGCGCTCGATAAAACCGTCAAGACGGATGCATTTCCGACCTCGTTGGTTCCCACACCTGACACCAGGGCACAGCCTACGAGCTACGATAAGATGGACCCGATCAAGGCCCTCGAGGACCTGGACCTGAGTCATGTACCGGTCTCACACCGGGACCGCTTAGGCGGAATGCTACGCGAGTTTACCACAATGTGGGACGGCTCACTGGGTGAGATCAATACAACCGAACATCGGATAGACTTGCTACCGGACGCACGTCCGGTTGCACAACCCCCTTACAGGGCGGGATCGAAAGCTCGAGAGGAGGAAAAATTTCAGGTGGACAAGATGCTCCGTGCTGGAGTCATCGAGCCCGCCCAATCTCCTTGGGCTTCACCGGTGGTGCTGGCCCTCAAGGCCGACGGCACGAGGCGGTTTTGCGTTGACTACCGCCGCCTCACTGCCGTCACCGTGAGGGACACCTACCCGATTCCGCGCATGGACGAGTGCATAGACTCGCTCGGGGACGCTACCGTGTTTACGGCTCTGGATGCTAACTGGGGCTACTGGAAAGTCCCGTTCCGGGAAGAGGACCGAGACAAAACCGCGTTTGTTTGCCACTCGGGTTCCTACCGCTTCAAGCGGATGCCGTTTGGTTTAACCAATGCAATGGCCACCTTTCAAAGGGCAATAGACATACTGATGTCGTGTTTCAAGTGGCGCACGTGTCTTGTCTACTTTGACGACATCATTGTCTTTTCCAGAAACCTGGACGATCACCTGACCCACGTGCGGGACGTGATGACCGTACTGCGAGACGCAGGAATAACCCTCAAGTTGAGGAAGTGCGAGTTCTTCACCGACACGGTGAAGTATCTCGGGCACGTCATCCATCCAGGACGGTTAATGATAGAACAAGTTCGTATCAAGTCCCTCTGCGAGGCGAAGGAACCCCGTACTCAAACTGAGCTCCGATTCTTTTTAGGTCTGGTCAACGTCTATCGACGGTTTATACCGAGTTTCTCGGATGTCGCCGCTCCGCTAAACGCGCTACTGCGGAAGGGCCAGCCACCGAAGCTTGCGCCATTTACCACCGATCATTCGGAATCTTTTCGCTCCTTGATTAAGGCAGTTACGACAGCTCCCATCCTATCCTTGCCCAAACCTGGGCTTCCCTACTCCATCGACACCGACGCCAGCGACCACCAGGTGGGCTGCGCACTGTTCCAAACCACCCCCGAGGGGGAACGCAAACCAATTGGCTATTGGTCCCGCACGCTGAACGTCCACGAGCGCAGCTACTCGGTCTGCGAGAAGGAGTGCCTCGCAGTGGTCCGGGTGCTATCCAATCTGCGCCCATACCTCATGGGCGTTCATTTCACCGTGTACACCGACCATGCCTCGTTGAGGTGGCTGCTGAACATCGCAGATCCTTCTGGCCGCTTAATGCGGTGGCGCCTCCGCTTAGCGGAATTCGACTTCGAGGTCGTCTACAAAAAGGGTGTTTAGAACACCCAAGCAGACGCCCTCTCTCGATTACCTACGACAGGTGAAGCACTTGCCGACCCGGAGGTCGACGAGATCCCGTGCTTTACCTTGGAAGGGGAAACACCGACGGAGTCGGATTGACCCGAAACCGGGGAAGACACCATGGAAATGGATGAGCTACTCGCAGCGCGCGAGAATGAAACACCCGTACCCGGGACCTTTGTACCCATCTCCACCGAGGAGATGATCCGAGGACAGTTCGGCGACCCGTTCTGCACGCGCATATGGGCCCGCCTAAACGGTGGAGAGGACCTCCCGTTCGAGGTAAACGACATCGTTTACCTCGTCCGGACGGTGGACCACCGATCCCAGATCGTGGTCCCCCACACCCTGCAAACCAGGGTGCTCCACCTCTCACACTACCCGACCCTCGGGGGACACTCCGGTGGGAGAAAACTTTATCTAACCCTGCGAAGGGACTTTTATTGGCCCGCTATGGCGGTTGATTGCTACGCTACGGTGCAGTTCTGCACCCAATGCGCAAAGAACCGTGTGAAACTCCGGAAGCACTCCAAACGGATGAAGCTTTTCCCCGCAAGGGCGCCCCTCGAGTTTGTCGCAATCGACATTCTCGGGCCTCTACTCAAGACGTGCAAAGGAAACAAGTTCCTCTTGGTTATCACTGACCGCTTTTCGAAGCTGGTGCGCACCGTACCTTTACGGAAGATCAACGCTTTCACGGTTGCGAACGCCTTCGTTGCGCACTGGGCGTTCGTTTATGGCCCTCCGATAGAGGTTCGATCCGATAACGGTAAGCAGTTCGCCTCTAAGTTCTTTCAGGACGTCTGCCGCATCCTCGACGTCAAGAACCTGTTTACTACCACCTACCACCCGCAAACAAACGGACAGGTGGAACGCTTCAACCGCACCCTACTCGCGTCGCTACGCTCCTACGTATCCGATCACCCAATGACGTGGGATATTTATTCTGATGCTATCACCTACGCCTAAAACACGCAGGTTCACCGGACAACCGGTCTGACTCCCTTCGAGCTTGTGCTTTCCAGGACACCCCCGCCAGTTGCGGTCGAACCCCAACACAGGGTCAACTCTTTCCCCTCCGTGGGTCAATACCGCCTCAAGTGGAAGAACTGGCTTACCAAGCTCGTACCGGTCGCCTGGAAGTCCATGGAACGTGCCCAGGCCGCCTACAAGCGGGATTTTGATAACCGCTTACGCGGACCACTACCGGCACCGCCCAAGCCGGGAACCTACGTGTTCGTTCGCCTGGAGTACTTCAACCCCCGGACCGACAAGCGTCACAAGCTCTCGCCTGTCGCTGAAGGTCCGTTCCGGGTCGTGTCCTCCCTCCCCGGCACCGTTGTGGTGGACAAGAATGGCGATCACGAACGTCTTTCACAAGACCGCATCGTAGCCGCCCCACGGTCGCAGGCGGAAAACGCATCAGCCCCCGTCGAAACGGCCTCAGATACCACGGGTACAACGGTGGCACCACTCCCCGCCGTGGTACGGCACCCCTCACGGGGTCTCTCCGATATACCAACTTTATCGGAACTACCGGCAATGCCGGGAACACCTGGCCCTGGCGGCCAGCTACCCTTACGGGCGCCGCGCAGAGGTATTTATACCCGCCATGCGGTTAGCCCACCATCACCGGTCGGTCCGTCAAAGGAGGGGGAGGGGACCCGCTCAATCGCGGAAGCATCACCGTCGCAACGGAAGTTTAACCGGACACCCCGGGCAAGGCCCCCAAGCGGGCAACCGGCATCGTCGCCGGACGCCAATCCGCACCCGCGGGACGCGGCGGTCAACCCGACCGCCACGCAACCCCGAAAGGGGAACCAAGGCGCTCGAAGACCCGAAGCCGGGAAGCGAGACCCTACGGACGCTCCGCATCGCGTGGAAGCAACTGAGGGCTCCCCGCACATTCGCGGTCGCACACCGAGCGTTTCGGTCGATACCGGTACTCCGGCGGGCGCTGCCAAAGCAGGTCCAGCGAGCCACTCCGTTGAGAACGGTACGAACCCTCACAACGTGAGCGCAGGTTAGGTAAAGGAAAAGGAAGAAGAGGGGGAAAAGACGAGAAGAAGAGAAAAATAAAAGAAGAGAAACAAAGGAAGGTAGTCAGCCTTGACATTTTACTTCGATCGTTGGCGACCGTCATTGAAAACTATATCTACCTCGCACGCAGTTCCGCCGCCGGTGCTGACCGTCGGCGGGTGACCCACGTCTCACACCTTGCCACTGTGCGACGAGGAGTTGCGCGCCAAAACAATTTCAAACATGAAGCATATCAAATAAAAACTCAAAAAATCATCCAAAGTGGTGCGCCAGTGCCAACCACCCCGCGCAGCCCAGATTCGGCTGTTACGGCCAAACCCCGTATCCAGCCCACATTCGCACCTTCTCTCCAACTGCATAGCCCGTGCTCATTCAGCGCTCTCGTCCAATCAAATCGCTCCACTTGGGCCGAAGCCCCAACACGCCCCATTAGAACCAGACCACTTGTCCATACCACGTTGCATGAGGGCATTTGAAGTAGCCAATCAGATGGCCGTTTCACGTTGAGATTGAGATGAGGCGCATATGCGTTTTTCCGCGGAGGGTGCCCAAAAGTGCCCATGCTTAAATCCACTTTTTGTTTTCCACTATTTCCAACACTCCAAAGGGCTTGGGGGCACAGTCGACCAAACCTCAACACTCCTCCTCGACTGCTCGGCCAAGTCCAACACGGTCCGCGTTATTGTTGTGAAGACCTGGGCCAAGTGGTTTAGTTAAGAATTCCGCATCATTGTCTTCACTTGGAACGTACGTCACATTGATGTGACTATCCTTGACTAGTTCCCGAACGAAGTGCAACTTAACGTCAATGTGCTTAGCGCGACCCGACGGACAGCGTTCACCAGTTGCCCAGTCAATGGCGCACTGGTTGTCCGAACGAATGGGCACAGCACCTTGCACTTTCCATCCAATCTCCTTAAGCACACGCTTCAACCAAATGACCTCCTGACACGCAAGCGTCAAAGCATAATACTCGGCCTCGCCGGTAGACAACGCCACCGAAGCCTGTTTTCTTGCGCCCCACATACATGTCGCTTTGCCAAGCTTCACTAAGAAACCAGACATTGACTTGCGATCACGCGTGTCCGCAGCGTAGTCAGAGTCAACGTACGCTTCCAGTTTCACCATGCCAGAGTGATAGTGCACACCATGTTCAGTTGTACCGCGAAGGTAACGAAGAACCCGCTTTGCTGCCTTGTGACAGTAGGCCGTGGGCGATTTCTGAAAACGAGCCAAGATTAGGACGGGTGCTAATATATCCAACCGAGTTCTCAGTGCCAAATACAAAAGCGATCCAATGATCTGCTGGTACAGCTGAGTATCCTGGATGGATTTGTCTTTCTCAGATGTCCACCCGGTAAAAAAAGATTCTACCATAGGGGTGCATGCCGGCTTGGATCGCTGAAACCCGAAACGGCGCAACACGCTTTCCGTGTACAGTGACTGACCAAGATACAGCGACACAGGTCGACCATCTGAATCTAAAGTCCATTTGAATTCAACGCCGAGGTACAAGTTCACTTCGTCCGCCACACGCAGCTCGTAAAACGACTTAAGCTCCTCCAAAATCGCATCACGTTCCATGGCAGAAGTTGTGAATATTAGCAAGTCATCCACATAAACTAGCACGAACGCATCCTCATTGCTCTCGTTTTGGCGGCGAAACACGCAAGGTGCACTGGGTAACTCTTCAAAACATATGCTTTTCATATCCTCGCATAGTTTGTTGTGCCATGCCAAGTGCGCTTGCTTCAGTCCATAGATAGCCTTGAGCAATTTGAAGCATCGTGAAGTCACGCCAGGTATACCTCGAGGTGACATGATCCACACATCTTCCTCAAGTTCGCCATTGAGAAACGCAGTCTTCACATCCACCTGTACCACATACATGCGCAAGCATAACGTCAGATACAAGAATATGCGAACCAAAGAGAACGAAACAACTGGTGCATAAGTCTCCATGTAGTCCTGACCATATGTTTGGTGGTTTCCACCGGCTACAACACGAGCCTTAAAACGTTCAACTGACCCATCAGCATTGCGCTTTACCTTCAGTATGACGTGAGTTGGTAGTGGTTGTGAAGCAGGAGAGTCATCAGGTTTCCAAGTTTGCTTCGACTCCAATGATGAAAACTCTTCATCGACGGCTGCTTGCCACATGGTACGCTCCTCCGCACTGGCGGACATTGCCTCCTTGAGTGAGGGCTCATCACTAGTAGTGACTTTGACTTGCGATGTACAGTGAGCAGACCCTGCCATGAACCACCTCAGAGGTTGACGGCGCGTGCGCCGCGGGTAGCGTGGTTCCGTATCAGCGTTGGCAGATGTATCAAGGTCATCAGCAGCACTTTCGTCATCACTTTCGGAATCCTGTGCATCGTCTTCATTGCTGCCGGAGTCTGACTCCGACTGCCTGAGTGCTGGAATCAGGTGCGAGGATCCGTCATGAACCACCTCCTCCTCAGCATTATCGACGGAGAAGGTATCCGATTCGTCATCAATGCTATCACATAATCCCATATCAGAGCTATAGTCAGCATCTGACGCACTTTCATCATCCATGTAGTTGGCAAGAGATGATGCGCCAGGGAACTTGGATTCATCAAAAGTAACATGTCGTGACTCAATAATACGCGGAGTACCGTCATTATCAACGACGAGTACCTTGTACACACCATGCTCAAGAGTCTCCAAGTACACTCCCTCAAGTGCACGAGACTCGAACTTGGGTCCACGCGGAGTCCTTAGCACGAATGCAGTGCATCCAAACACACGCACGTGCTTCAACAAAGGTTTATTTCCAGTTACCAGAAAGTAGGGACTGTTGTTAACAGTAGAATGTTGCACTCGATTACGCACAAAGATAACATGTTTCAGCGCATATGGCCACAAACATTCTGGTAGATCGGCTTGGATCAGCAACGATCGAGCAGCTTCCACCATGGTACGATTGATGCGCTCAGCTATAGCGTTGTGTTCGGGGGTGTATGGAGCAGAGAAAGAAGTGAGGCCATGTTCTGCTGCCAAGTTCTCTTGCAGGGCAATATATTCTTCTGCACCGTCCGAGTGCAAACTTTTGATATGCACTCCTCCAAGCTGCTTAAACTTTGCCGCAATACCCACAAACACATCACTAAGAGCACTGCGATGCATCACCAGACCTAGGAACACATACCGTGAGTGATCATCGAGGAATGTACATGCATATTGAAACTTTTCCGGAAAAGACATTTCTAGAGGACCTACAATATCCGAGTGCACAATGTCACCAACCGCGGATGCATGTTCAAAGTGACCTGGGAACGGAAGCTTATGAGCCTTGCCAAGTCGACATGCTCGGCATACCTCCTCCATGTCACACAAGTGCGGCACTCCATCTGCGTACTTGTGTACATGTTGCAGATCACGTTGGTTGATGTGAGCCAGTCGTCGGTGCCACATCACAACGTGAGCGCAGGTTAGGTAAAGGAAAAGGAAGAAGAGGGGGAAAAGACGAGAAGAAGAGAAAAATAAAAGAAGAGAAACAAAGGAAGGTAGTCAGCCTTGACAATTTACTTCGATCGTTGGCGACCGTCATTGAAAACTATATCTACCTCGCACGCACTTCCGCCGCCGGTGCTGACCGTCGGCGGGTCACCCACGTCTCACACCTTGCCACTGTGCGACGAGGAGTTGCGCGCCAAAACAATTTCAAACATGAAGCATATCAAATAAAAACTCAAAAAAATCATCCAAAGTGGTGCGCCAGTGCCAACCACCCCGCGCAGCCCAGATTCGGCTGTTACGGCCAAACCCCGTATCCAGCCCACATTCGCACATTCTCTCCAACTGCATAGCCCGTGCTCATTCAGCGCTCTCGCCCAATCAAATCGCTCCACTTGGGCCGAAGCCCCAACACGCCCCATTAGAACCAAACCACTTGTCCATACCACGTTGCATGAGGGCATTTGCAGTAGCCAATCAGATGGCCGTTTCACGTTGAGATTGAGATGAGGCGCATATGCGTTTTTCCGCGGAGGGTGCCCAAAAGTGCCCATGCTTAAATCCACTTTTTGTTTTCCACTATTTCCAACACTCCAAAGGGCTTGGGGGCACAGTCGACCAAACCTCAACACCACAGTTGAGTCTCCGTAGACTTAGTCGAAAGCGCAAGTTCCACACCAGCATGCCCTAAAGGTTGAGGCAGTGTGTACATGCGAGATACCTTGTCACGATCACCAATGCCTACCTCAAAACCATTTGACTCTAGCCTCAAACGTACACTGTGACGACCGAAGAGCGACTCAATACCTTTGTCGGCCAAACACCCGGTTGAAACCAAGTTGTATCCCAGAGCGGGGGTCAGTAGGGCATCACTCAGACGTATATTCGCATTGTACAAAGGAATGATCACCTCTCCGCGTTGTTTAGATACAACAGATGTGTTATCGGCAAGCATCACTGTCATTTCCGTGTCCGACATATTTCAGTCTGTTATCCACGAAGCAGATAGAACGGAACCAAACGAAATTAATTAGTAGAGGGAAGCAGAGTGAGGGACTCAATGCCTTGGGAAGTTTAAGAAAAGGGCCACGAGCAGTGATGAATTCGTGGCCGAGCTTGCCCGAACGGAGTATCCCAACTCAAACGTTCGACAGCGAGGACGACAGCGGAGACTTTTGACGTAGCCTGCAACGCTCACCGAGACGCGTCTCGTACGCGATCACAAGCGGAGCTCGGGTGCTCCCACGCTTGGAGTATACTCACGGGCAGTGGCAGAAGGCGTACCCGGAACAGACAAACTTCTCGACTTCGGGTTGAAACTTCTTGATTGAACCTACCGAGACTTGCTCGAGGTAGGCGGGCGCACTGGCGGGAGAAACTACCTCCGCTACCCTAAAGGATGATCCCCTGGACCCTGGTTACTCTCTCCAGGTGAGGTACGCTTTGATTACCTACCGAACTCTGCGCACTTCAGAGTCCGGCGCTTTTAGTCCCTACGAGGCGTCCCAAGGAGGGGTGTCGTCAAGATACACTTCCCCCAGTTGACCCAAGCTAGCCTCTTGCGGGAAAGTAGCGCGGTCGTGCGGTGTAGTACGGTTGCTCCTACACTTCCAAGCCCAATTCATCGACCTCCGTACTCTACGGACGGAGAGCAGGATTTGGCAGACTTCCCGGTCTCGTGCCAAGGGGGTACTAACAAACGCGATATGTTTTCGCCACCAAGGAGGAAGTCCGCAGGGTACACGCCTGTCGCAAAACAAAATAACTTCTTGAATCCAGATGAGCGTTAGTCGTAGATCGCGCACCTGTCGCAGTAGGGAATCTTCTTGAATCCAAATAAATGTTAGTAGAGCGTGACGTCTGCGAAGAGTCGACGCTCTGGGCCCATAACCTCACAACGTGAGCGCAGGTTAGGTAAAGGAAAAGGAAGAAGAGGGGGAAAAGACGAGAAGAAGAGAAAAATAAAAGAAGAGAAACAAAGGAAGGTAGTCAGCCTTGACATTTTACTTCGATCGTTGGCGACCGTCATTGAAAACTATATCTACCTCGCACGCAGTTCCGCCGCCGGTGCTGACCGTCGGCGGGTGACCCACGTCTCACACCTTGCCACTGTGCGACGAGGAGTTGCGCGCCAAAACAATTTCAAACATGAAGCATATCAAATAAAAACTCAAAAAATCATCCAAAGTGGTGCGCCAGTGCCAACCACCCCGCGCAGCCCAGATTCGGCTGTTACGGCCAAACCCCGTATCCAGCCCACATTCGCACCTTCTCTCCAACTGCATAGCCCGTGCTCATTCAGCGCTCTCGTCCAATCAAATCGCTCCACTTGGGCCGAAGCCCCAACACGCCCCATTAGAACCAGACCACTTGTCCATACCACGTTGCATGAGGGCATTTGCAGTAGCCAATCAGATGGCCGTTTCACGTTGAGATTGAGATGAGGCGCATATGCGTTTTTCCGCGGAGGGTGCCCAAAAGTGCCCATGCTTAAATCCACTTTTTGTTTTCCACTATTTCCAACACTCCAAAGGGCTTGGGGGCACAGTCGACCAAACCTCAACAAACCCCATGGGGGAAAAGAGGCGCGACGACAAGTCGAAAACCGCCTCCCTTGCCGAATAATCGGAGCCAATCGTCCGCGACGGTCCGACCACCCGTCCTCAAGATCACGTGACCCGGGCGGGAGATTGGACCAATGGGCACCCAGCATCCCGGTCATTGGCTGACAGCCACCCCGCGGAGGCGGATCGCCGGGACGGTGAACCACTCACCGTCCAGGGCGCACCGCACAGCGGAAACTGCCCACCAATGGGAACGCAGCATGCCGCAAATCAAGCGGAGGCCTCCAGCGAACCGTCACCAAGACGGAAGGACCCCCGCAAACTCGCGGTAGGAGCGGACTTCCGGGAAGCCCCTACTGCCCAGCGGAAACACAACCCGGCCGTGCCGGCAACTTCCGCGAAACGGTACGGCAGCCCCGGCAACCCGGCAACAACCGCAGAGCGGAATGACAAACCAGGTGACCCCGAACAGGCGACGACGAGCCCAGAACCATGCGGCGCTGAGGCTCGGGCCACCACCACCCGGCAAGGCCGGAAAGTTTACGTGCAGGAGTACGTCCTCGACCGAATCGTCGGACATAGCTACGATGAGCACGGGGTGCTCCAGTACCGGTCCGGCTGGTACGGATACGGGCCGGAGTGGGACACCCCGGAGCCCATCGAGCACCTCCCGCGCTCCGCGGTAATGCGATACCACCGCCTTGAGGGGACCGCACTCCCAGCCACGCTGGTAAACGCCCAAGAGGGATAAACCGTGAACACGAAATGGAATGGCTGATGGCGCCACGCACCATTTCCGTCCATGCCCCAACGCGGGGAAGGAAGCAACCGCTCACGCTATCCCAACGTCGTTGGTGGTCGTACCAGTTACCTGGTCCGCGCGCGAAGCGCCCACCGTTAAACACGAAACTCCCAGCTAGGCTGGTTCCCTGCAACGCCGGAACCCCGGTTGAAGGCCGGTACCCCGGAAAGAAAGAAGTGGACTTGGGAAAGGGCGTCGGAAAGGCGACCCTCTTCTTTTTATTTTTCACTACTGGCAAGGGCGCCCTAGTGGCGCCGCCCTACATTCTACCGGAAGCTCCGGTCATTCCTCCGCACGAGGTGGACCCCCGCCCAGGCGGTTGGCTAAGGCATCCCGCATGGCGGCCACATCACCCGAGATCTCGGAAGGGCGAAGCCCCACCTCCCGAAGGAAGCGCGCGATGACCTCGCCCCGCTCCGCGCCAGCGGCAGTTGCGGGCGGGCCCGCCACCGATGGAGTCGGATAGGAATCCGTTCGCATGGCATCAGCAGCCCCGGATGGAGCCGCACCACCGTATTCAACGGACCCCTCACCGGCCTCGCCGGACTCCTCATCCTCCATCGGAGCGTAATTCGAATCCTCCGGTTCGTTGTCGACCATCGGGTCACCATCCGCATAGCCGCGGTAATAGTCGCTCGAGTCGACATACCCTCGCGGGTGGTCGGCTGGGACTTCACGCGGCGCATGCCGGTTGGCTTCCGCTTCCTCGCGGCTGATCTCGTGGTACTCCCAGGGGTCGAAGTAGATGAAATCCCCCGCTAGCGCCGTATTCCTCCCGAATCCGGGGCCAGACCCGCGACGCGGTTGAATGCGTTGGGAGTTCTCCAGCGGGACCTCATCCCACTGGACCCCCTCCACAAAGTCGAGGAGGCCCAGCATCTCTTCTTGGTTCGCCTCGCCCCCGAGGGGGATTCACATGTCCAAACGACGGATTGCAGCCCGCACACGCGGTGGCACGTACCACAATCGGTATTGGTCGTACGCCTCAGCGAGGATAAAAGCCGCAGTGCGGACGGCCCATTCGCTTACCACGACGGACCAACACCCCGACTTGGGATCGTTCAAGAACGACAACTCTACATAAGTGAAGACTGGGGGCAGCTCAATAAAGCAACCCCAGCACGCCTCCAAGGACGACCACCAGTCTGGGAGACTGACGTACCGACCACGTCGGTGAGCAGGCGCGATGCGCTCAATCTCCGTGTTCTGGTACGGTACGAAATACCCGGACCGGGCCCGCCAACGCTTCTCATCGCGGATGAAGTTCTGAAGGAAGTTCGAGCGCGACTGCCGCGGTTGGTAGCGAAACTCTGCCCGGAGAATCGGTCGTCCCCAGCAAAGGGCGTCTTGCCGAGCGATCGGTGTGCCCCTCCAAGCGAGGGTTTCCAATCCGTTAAAACGGTCACAGTACGACATTTCCCCGCGAGTGCGGTAAAGGTGGACGTCGAATTCGACCTCTGGCGGTATCGGGAACTCGAAAGGCGCCCGATGGTGCCTGAGATAAGCGATCCGCACAAGCGCGGCCTGAGCCTCCGCAGAGGATTCACCGCGTCGGCGGAGTATGTGGTGTACCGGGATAGCGATACGATCACGCCAATCCCAGGACATGGTCACCACGCCGGGCAGGTCGCCCGGGAGCATCTCCGAATTATCGGTGTAGGACTGGATCAAATCCTTGTCGCGGACAGCCAATGGGTGAAACCAAGGCGCATACCGCAACATCGCGGAGCCATGCCGAGTTCTCGGATTTGCACCCACAAGGGCGTCGTAGGTCGGCCACTGCGGTGGGTCCGCCTGTCCCCGAAAGCGGGCGCCAATACGGTGGTCTTCGTACGCGAGGTTGGTAACATCCCCAGGGTGGGGCGCGGATCGGAAGCCGGTGGAACCGCCAAGGGCGGGAGTCGTGGATATGTTATGACGGTCGGGGTTGGACATGGTGCGTGTTGGTGTGCTGTGGTTGGAATCGGATACGATGAGCTTGCGTGGAATCCTTGGTGAAGGTGTGTTGGTTTCCTGAGACCCGGTGTCGGGCGCGCTCTTATCATGACGAGCTGCCATGCCGACATCCTCTTCGAGGTGTTCGCCCTGTCTTAAGGGGGGGGGATATGAAGAGAAACGTCCTCCAGGGAGGTTTTTGGGGACTTAAGCTTTTTCCGGAGCCTCCGGCGTGCAACCTCGTTATGAGTAGGAGTAATCCGTTTTCACGGCGATGGCCGGAACGCCGGTGATGCACCGGCGAAACCGGGTGCCATACGCGTGGCCGCAGCGCCCGCGCGACACGTGGCCGCCAGATTGGCCCCTTTGTAAGACGGACATGTAGCTATTTAGGATAGACTTTACTTATTCTATTCTACGGTGACTACAGTACTTAGGCCGCCGGCCTCGCAGCCGCCGGTCCAGTAAAGTCTCCCCAACAAGGGTGATCTTGGTCTTCCAGATCTTGGCTCTGGGTCGAACCGCCTGCGCGAATATACAACTCCTTACTGAGGGATTTCCCGTGGTGCACGGCTTCCCAACCCTGAAGTGCAACTCTCGTGAGGGCCGTTTTCCAGGACTTGGTTGTTTTTCCGCCTCGGGCGATACTTATGAGATCTATGAGTAATACCGCTACTAGCGGGCTGGCGTAGCCAGGTGTATACGCGTTGTACGCGAAGTGCACCGGCGGCCGTGCGCCGTGGCCCCGATTCGGGTGTGACTTACCCACGTGTAGCACGGATGGCCCAGGACAGGTTGGCACAGCATAGCTGGACATTTCTCTATTTATTTGGCTTTATTACACTAGGTTAGGGAGCTCTCTACAGTATTCTACACTATATAGTGCCAGGGCGATCTCGCCCTGACACTCGGTAAACCTCCCCAACCAGGGTTCTTGGCTCTAAGTCTTTTTCCGCTTTCGCGAGTCTTCCACACTCTACGGAGGTGAAGCCGCGTTACTAACGGTAGACTTATCCACCCTGCGTCCACAGGAGACTCACCGCTGTTAGCGTGTATATCTTACATACCACTGCCGTGTTCTCGCCCCAGTATTGGGTTTGCAACATATTTCTTTTGGCTCTCGTGGCCCATGCCCCCGATCGCCCCCACTGGGTGGTCCCCCCTTTTATCACTTGCCCACTCCCGTGGAATACAGCTCATACCTGGTCTGCTCCCTTCTAGCATCCCACACTCTCCCTGCTTGGCGTGCCGGTGAACCTCGGCCTTACACCCCGACTCAGTCGTGTTCACTCCGGAGAGGCTCCGTCGTCGTGCTACCCTCCTTGGAGGAAGACTCGGACATCTTCGTGTGTTTCCGCCGCCCTTGGCGTTGCACTACAAACTGGTCTCCCGACTTAGAAGGCTAAGCAGACCTGGTTTGGTTGTTTTTCACATTGCTGTGCTGTCTTCTCTCGTAGAGATCTGCTTTCCAATTTCTTGGTTTGGACCCACTTGGTGGAAGCTTTTGTTGTCCTATTCTTAGTGGTCAACGCTACAACCATGTCACGACTACCGACGGAAGCGGAACCCGCGATCACGCGAACCCGTTCCGTCAATGACGTGGCGCCTGCGGACCCTGGAAGGGTTCCCCCGCCGTTACCTCAAGCCGCTCCGAAAGGCAAGAGTAAGGGGTCGAACTCCTCCAAGAACAACAAGCTACCGCCTAAGGCGTCGAAGAACGGACTCGATTCTGGTGCTGGACTGGCCCCTGCCGTGGATGACCCGGCTCCTGCCGACGAAAAGGCCCAGAAAAACGAGTTCCACATCGACATAAACTCAAGTGTGAGGCAGCAGATCCGCGTAATGCGGGAAGCGCACAATGCCTTCGTGGAAGAGTTCGAAGCCCTGCGTTCCAGGTGTGATGGCTCTTCTATGAAGGAAGTGGTTGACGACCTCCGCGTGTTGCGGGCGGACGTGAACACCCTGTTGGAATGTTTTGGTGGTCCCGCCGCTTACGTGGAAGGTGTCGAGACCCGATTCAATCGTGTTAGCGCCCGTCTCCAGACGTTAGAGCAAACCATCTTGATGGAAGACGTCCCGGAGAAGCCGGTTGCTGTGTCGCACCAAGCGAAACACGAGAGGAAAAGGGACGATACCCGCCGTCGGCGTGGAAAGCGTGACAACTATGACTCGGACTCGTCGAACTCCTCACGGTCGTCGCGTGGCTCTGACCATTCAAATGGGTCGGACTCGTCAGATTCGTCTTTTGACGATGGCCATCGCAGGCGTTCATCCCGTTCTAAACGGTCGTCTGCCACTCAAGGTGTGATCCGCGCCCGCGAGAAGGGAAGGAAACACTCCGGGTTGAAGGAGCTGAAATGCACCAACCCCCTGTACAAGAAGTTGGTTTCTTACCGATACTATCGGCTAGAGAACTCCTCTTTGGATCGCACGCCCCGTGGCACGGGTAGAGTGAAGGATTGCATAAATCGTATGCAACCGTCCCTCAGGAACCAGAACTTTTCTGGAGAAGATGTTAGAACACTGGTCAGTGATTGAAAAGGTGAGTGATCGTGACGGCCGAGGTGAGAGTCGGCCGGTCGACCAGGGTTTATATAGACTATTGAACCTTCGAAGAAGAGGTCATAAAGAGTGTTTTCTAATGTACCATTCTAATTGGGTGCCGTGTGAAACATGGTTGCTTCCACGAGGTTCAATCGCGCATACGTGTCCAATGCCTCGTTGTCACTTGCTCGATGATGCTGACAGTGACAGCTTTGTTGATTGTGACAAGAATGTCATCTATAAAGTCATTGTGACGTGTGAGATGACAATGGTCCTTGAAATGACGATTGCGGTCAAAATGGATTATGGGACTGGACCGCCAAAGCACTGAAACTCAAATAACATACTTAAAGCATAGTATAACTAAATCATAACATAAATGCATAACATAAATGACTAAGAATCATCTGAATTCCTAACATCGCTTTCCCCATGAAAGAGAGTCGTCCCGACTCGTCAGTGGCTGAGTGTTCCATTGGGGACGGCGTTCAGTTCTGGTATACCAGGAGGATTCGGGAAAATCAACATATCAGACCTTGGTTCGAATTCCATTGAAAAGTCTACATCAGGATTATCCTCGATTTGTAGTATAGATGATTCAACATCATTGAGAAACCTATCTTCAGGATCGGCAGTTAAATGTCCATATTGCCAGACTATAAATGTGAATAGGAAGAGATTGAACTGTTCGTCTATGGACTCCAGAATCCCATTGTCTTAAACTTTGAACAACTTTTGGAGTATATCGGCCTTTTCTTTGGTTAGGAACGGGCCACGAAGTTGAAGAAACGCGTAGCAAATATGACAAGAAGCCCAAGCTAAACGGAACTTCACTAGAATTTCATCAGATATATCTTCAAACCAAAGAAGGATGCGCCTTCCGCCAAGCCAAATTCGGCTGTAGAAAGAAGATGCGGCATCAGTCTGAAGAGCTTGAGTCGGATTTGGAACGTGATCATCGGTCATATCGGTAGGGGTTTGATGACGGTAGAACGGAATGGAAACGAGGGTACGGTGAAGTTCGGCGAGGGTGTGGTGTGGATGTGGTGAGACTGTGGTGACTGGGCCCCAAAGGTTTCAGTGGTTTTGACTCTTTTTATACTGCTTCAGTATGTCTGAGCAGTTTGCCAAGGCGGATTCTTTGAGCCAAGTGTTTTCATGATCTAGATAGCCAAGCCATGTGACAAGATATTCGTTTCTATTTCTTCTTCGCCGGTGATTTAATATGGCTTGTACTTCATACTCTTCAGATCCATCCGAGAGTTTAATTGGCGTTGGATTTGGAGCTTTATTTCGGGTGAAGGTGTGTTCGTAATACCTTTTTAGCAGCTGGCAATGAAACACATCATGGATACGACGTTGCTTCATGGCGATACCATGATCGAGTCGAAAAGTCACAGGGCTGACTTGTTCAACTATCTTGAATGGTCCACAGTATTTGATGCCAAGTTTGCTTTTGGGTCCTGTTTCATCCATATTTAGATTTTTGGTTGAAAGCATTACTTGTTCTCCAACTTTCAAGTCGCAAGGTACTCTTTTTTTGTTGTAGTACTTTTCAGAGTACTTGTTACTTTTGATGATTTGGTCTCTTGCGGTCTTCGGGGCATCCATGACACTAGTCAGAAAGTCGGATGCGGATTGATTTTGATATACGAAGCTTTCCAAAGGTGCGGTTCTTGGCTCTTCTCCATATGTTAAGAAAAATGGTGTGAAAGTCGTTGTCGCATGGACCGATGAGTTGTAGGCTACTTCGAATTCTACCAAGTGTTCATCCCAGTTTGTTTGACGATGGTTGACAAAGCATCTGATCATTTCTTCAATCTTCTTATTCACTACTTCTGTTTGTCCATCTGTCTGAGGATGATATGCTGACGAAGGTCGCAGCGTTGTTTTAAGAACTCGAAAGACTTCCTTCCAGAATCTGCTCATAAAGATAGAATCTCTGTCTGAGATAATTACATCAGACAAACCATGATGACGATAAACGTTGTCAATATAAAGTTTCGCAGTTTCCACGGCTGTGACAATCTTTGTTGTTGGTATAATGCGAACTAATTTGGACAGACGATCTACAACCACGTAAAGGGCACTATTTCCTTTTTTAGTTCGTGGCAGCGGTGTGATGAAATCCATCGTTATTTGAGACCATTTTTTCGTTGGTGGTTCTAGAGGTTGGAGAAAGCCTTGCGGCTTTTGTGTCTTTGGTTTTGTCTCCTGACATCTTTGACAGGTTCTTGTGAAATGAGACACATCTCTCCTGAGTGTATTCCAATAATAAGACTTCTGAATTCTTCGAAGAGTCTCCTTGAAAGCCATATGGCCTGCAGTTGGTAAATCATGATTATCTCTCAAAACCTTCATTTGGAGTTCGCCTGATGGTATGCAAAGTTTGTTTTCTCGAAATAAAAGATCATTCTTTCTTAAAAATGGTAAAATCGGTGTTCCATATAGAGAACCAAATTCTGGATCTCCTCTATACCCATCGACGAACGATTGTTGGTCTTTCTTTGATAGTTTGTTTCGAAAATAAATTGAATTCAGTGGTCGAGTATTTGACAATGCCTCTCGTAGTAACGAACGGTTAATAACTTGAGTGTCTCCTGCACACTTTGGGTGCCTCGAAAGAGCATCAGCCACAACATTGGACTTTCCTTTGATAGGAACGAACCTGAAGTCCAATTCTACGATTTTTTCTAGCCAACGAACTTGACGTTGTGGTAGATTTGGCTGTGTTTCTAGATACTTCAAAGGGAAATGATCTGTGTAAATGGTAAATGATTGACCATGAAGGTATACTCGCCAAACTCTTAAAGCATCAATCACACCAAGAAGTTCTCTTTCGTGGGCTGCATAATTTTGTTCCGCGGGGTTAAGTGTTCGAGAATGAAATGAAACAGGTCGTGCAACAGAGTTCTCAATCTGTTCCATAACAGCTCCTAAAGCGTACTGAGATGCATCAGTGGTAATTGAAATGGGTAGATTCGGATCAAAGTGGCGGAGTACGGGGGTTTTGGGTATAGCGGACTTGAGATTTTGAAAAGCGAAATTCTGCTCCCTTCCCCACTGAAATGGGTTCTTCCCACAAAGCGTTGTAAGGGGCTTCGATATTTGAGAGCAGTTTTTGATAAATCTCCTGTAATGATTTACAAGACCTAAAAATGCTTGAACATCGCTCTTGTTCTTAGGCGTTTCCCAGTTGACAATAGCTTTCACTTTATGATTTTCAACAGATATTCCATCAGAGCTAACCATGTGGCCGAGATATTCAACCTTACTTCGTAAAAATTCACACTTTGAGAGCTTCCCATACAGCTTGTGTGCACGAAGTTGGTAGAATACATGCCTTATGTGTTGAACGTGCTCATCTATAGTTTTGCTGTAAATGAGAATATCATCCAGATAAACAAGGACAAATTTGTCGAGATAATCTTTCAGGACATTGTTCATCAGGCTCATAAAGCTTGCTGGCGCGTTGGTTAGACCGAAGGGGAGTACCAAGAATTCAAAGTGTCCATATCGAGTTCTGAACGCAGTAAGCGGGATAGATTCGTCTGAGAGGCGTATCTGATGATATCCCCAACGGAGGTCAATTTTCGTGAAAAGTTTTGATCCTCTAAGTTGATCGAATATGTCATCAATTCTGGGAATGGTATAGCTGTTTTTGACTGTGAATCTGTTGAGCGCTCGAAAATCAATACAAAGTCTCAAGCTTCCGTCCTTTTTTGCTGCAAATAGTACTGGGGCTCCCCAAGGGCTCGTACTTGGGCGAATAAATCCTTGTTCGATCAGTTCGTTCAATTGAATACGAAGTTCTTTTAGCTCTTTATCAGACATTCGGTAAACTGCTTTTTTCTGAGGTGTTTCTCCTGGGGTTAGTTCAATATGAAAGTCTTGATTTCGGTGCGGTGGGAGTCCTTTTGGTAACTTGTCAGGAAACAAGTCATTGTATTCTTCCAGGAGCTTAGACAACCTGGAATCTTTAACAATTTCATGAGATTCGGACTTCAATGAACGAGTGGAGATAGCAAAAACGAGAAGCTTTTTCCGTAAAGATTTCTTGATGGCGTTCACAGTGATTAGTTTCTCGGGTTTTTTGATATCGGCTTTCCTACGTATTATGTGACAATTGTATTTGAATGTAATCTCATTGGTTCTGTGGTTGATGTAAGGGTTGTAATCATAAAGCCAATTTTTTCCTAAAATGACGTCATATCCATATAGTGCGTAAATTGCGAAGCGTCGTTGTTCTTGGAATTTTCCTATTTCGATGGTTACTCCAGCACTGTTGGTTTCCTGTAATACTGTTACGGAGCCGTTGGCCATTTCGGCTTCGTAATTTGTCTTAATGGTTGAAAGTTTTAGCTGTTTGCTCGTGGCTTTTGACAAAAAGCTAATTTCGGAGCCACTGTCAATGAGCGCAATACACTTCCTGCCATTAACACGTATCCTGGCTAGAAGTAGTCCGACTGATGGTGTTTCAAATGGTGACGCTATATGAGACGTGAGTAGTCTATAAATGCCTTGGTTCGGTGGGTTTCTGTGTGTGTCTAGGGTATCTGCAGATTCGATGGTTCTTTGGGTAGTTGGTTGGTTTATTACGTGTTTGGTGTTTTGTGTTTCAATGGTGTTCGTTGGTATCCTAAGGAGGTTCAATGGTGGATTAAGGGGATTCGATGGTGTTCTAGTGGTGTCGCGTGGAACTGACGCTGGTACTGAACGTACATTGGTCAGTTCCTTTGAGAGTTTTTTGGACAGCGCGCATCACGCGCCATATGTCCGGGTTGTCGACAGCGATAGCAAAGTCCTTTCTTTCGACACATTTGTCGTTCTTCCTTGAAGTGCACGCCCTCTGAAGGGGGTTTTCTTGGACTCTGTATTTTTCCGGAACATCCGGCACTTGCTCATTATATGAGTACAGTCTATGACCGTTCACCGGAATGCCGGAATGTCTACACGTGTGGGACGGTTGGCAGGTGTAGTTATGACCACAGTAGGTGGGTGGATAGGAACTCCCTATCTTTTTATTTATTTATCTATTTAGTTATTACACTAGGGGAGCTACAGTACTTAGTGCGACGGCAGTGGCCGCCGCACCAGTAAACTCCCCCATCAAGGGTCCCGATCTCAATCTTCCCCAAGGTTGCCGATCTGAGTTTGGCTCTGGTCTCTACCGCCTACGCGGGCTAATCACCTCTCACGAGGAGTAGCGCGTAGCACTCGGGTTGACCATTCCCCTTGCCCGCCTAAAGAGACCCATCGCTGGGAGTGTTTTTCCAACTGTTGTTGTGTTTCGCTTTGTTAAGGGTTTGTCTCCGACTGTGCCGTATCATACAGAGCCACTCGCGTGACTCGGTGCCATCGCCCCTCGTCCCCCTCCTTCTCCCTTTTTCCCTTTTTCCTTTTCCTCGTTCCCCGATTACGGGTAGCATCCCGCTATCCGCAGCTGTACTGACACGTCGGATCACGGCCACCGTGTGGACCTTTTCCTCAATCCGAGGCACACGCACAAGAGGAGCCCTTCTTCACCTCCCTGCGCAAGTCACGACGGGTGACCCCGGCCTTACAACCCGGCTAAGTCGTGTCACCTCTGGGAGGGCTCTTTTCCGCTCAGCTACCTCCGTGGAGGAAGATCCCGAGCGTCTTCGTGGTGTTTACCCGCACGCGGGCATTGCACTACAAAGTGATCTCCCGCCTTAGAAAGAAAGGAGTTCCACTTGTGTGTTTCCCTCTTTTGAGGTCTTGTCAGTGTTGACCCGGAAACTTCCGTTTTTCTCATCCCTCTCAAGGGTAACCGCCGATGAATCGGAAGCCCAATGAAACCGATGGGGCCGTCACTCGAAGTCGGTCCCGAACCGGTTCGGACCGCGCAGACGACCCCTTCGTCTCGCGCATCCCGTGAGGGGTAGTGGCTCTCGACCTTCGAGCCGCAACCGGGAATCCCGGAACCTTCCTTTGCCCCTTTCGTCACAACCTGTTATGGAAGGTGGGGCTCCTTCGGCTGCTGCCGGCGCACCTCCCGTGTCCCGGTCAGAACCTGCAGCTGCGGTGCCCCTGCCTACCGCAAACGTTGGCGACAACCCCCAGGGTCCCTCCCTGGAAGATCAGGTGCGCACCCTGCGTACCGCCCACAACGCCCTTGTTGGGGAATTCAAGGCCCTCCGCGAGATCGTGGAGGACTCCCCTGCAAAGGGCACTGTTGAGGATCTCCGTACTTTACGGGAGGATGTCAACGAAATGTTGGAGTGTTTGGGTAGACCCCCTGCCTTCGTTGAAGGAATTGATGACAGATTCAATAGGGTTCGCGCACGCCTGGAGACATTGGAACAGACCATCTTGATGGACAATGATACTCCGGCAAAGCCGGTCGCTGTGTCGCATCGTGACGAGCATGCCGGCAACAGCAGGAACCGCCAGAAGCGGAAGGGAAAGTACCCGGACTCCGACACCGACTCGTCGGATTCTGGTAGGAGCAGGTCCGAGAGGTCCAACTCGACGGACTCCTCCTCGGAGAATGAGCGCCCCACTCGCTCTTCAAGCTCCAAGCGGTCCTCAGCCACCCAAGGTGCGATTCGGTCGCGGCAGAAAGGCCGGAAGCATTCTGGGTTAAAGCAGCTGAAACCCACCGACCCGAAGTTTCGGAAGTTGCTCTCGTACCGGTACTACCGGCTGGAGGATTCCTCGCTGGACCGTACACCCCGTGGCACGGGAAGGGTGAAAGACTGCATCAAACGGATGCAGCTTTCCCTGCGGAACCAGACTTTTTATGGAGAGGATCCAATCCTGGTATTGGATTTCCTCGCCCGCTTTGTAGCGGAAGCCGATATATTAGGCATGAACGAAGGGGAAGCCTATAATCGCGTTACCGTACTTCCTACGGGGGATGGCCGAAGACCAATACACCTCTGTTAGAGGATCATCGCGAGCCTCCGAGGGAGGAGATTCCTGTTGGCACCGAAGCCGTCCAGTATTCTACTGAAGGTCATTACGCCGACGAATGAAGCACTTCATCTCCGCGATCCTCGCCCTGCGAGATACACGTCAACGCAAGGCGAGCCGCGAACCGAGTATTCGGTACGCCTCAACAAGG